>CM068707.1:30804586-31404586 GCA_035079005.1 Fraxinus americana
AAAAATTGTTGAACCTCCATCACAAATGGCAGTTGTATTTATTGGGTGTTCAAATCTATAAATTCTTGCAAGCATCTACACTCGTGAAGTTGCAAAGACAAAATTTACCAGGAATTGTTTCAGAAATACTGCATTACATGGAGGAAACTATTCCATTTTCGTACTTCTCAACCTTATTTACAATAATTAAATAAAAGAGGAAAGGAATTGAGCAAAATATTTGTTATTCTCCGCCAAATTAAATAGAAATAATATGAATACATATGCGTGAAGGCTAATATCCTACATCGATTAAAGATTCAACATATAACATCATCTAAGAGGTTGGGCAACCCTTAAAAATGTTAAACTTTTGAGATGGAGCAGTCTCCCAAGCCTAAGAAGGTATCATAGCCCGTTAACCTCAGACAAGCTATTCAAATTCAAATTCCAAGATTGAAGTGCTCAAATGAGCAACCATCTTGCAGGAACGCGTTAAGATACTGTACCACCTCCATTAAAGATGAAACATACAAACATCTTATAAGGATTTAGACCACTCCTTCCTCTTATCAAGCTTGACTATACGACACATACATAAATACATACATACAAGGGAATAGGTATATAAATTCATAAATGAAAAAATACCTAAAATGAAGCGCATTTTACTTACCACCCCATTTGCAGTGTAAGTAGTGATAGTGAATTTATGATCACCCTGGTAATCCCTGTAAAGAAGATCTGAAAACCCCACAAAATACTATCTCATTAAGATCAAATAAATCCACACAATTTTACTCAAAAAAGAAAAAGAAGGAAAAATGCATACACCTACACATATGTATTTACACGTACAAATACAAACTCACATTACCTCTTGCTTTCTTGCCAATGTCAGAGTAGAGGCCTGGACCCTTTGCCATCACCAATTTCTTCCGCTTTTGCAAAAAAAGTAGAGAGAAAAATAAGAAAGTTCTACAGAGAGAAAGGTAGGACGATGGTTCGTCTTCTTAGCTTCCGTGTTCACTTTCACTGTTTAGCAATCTATTCAAATTACATTTATGACCCTATTATTATTATTATTTTTATTTTTATGTTAAAGTTGAAATTACTTTAAAAAGTTTAGAATTAATATTTTTTCAGATATTTTCAAAATATTCCTAAGGTGTAGTCAATTCACAAAATTTTTAATGAGATTATGGCTTTTATTACTATTTTTATTTTTTTGAATAAATTCAAAACATTTTCTCATTTTCCCAACAAAAATAGATTATGCCAACTAAAAAAATTCAATTTCAATATTTTTAAATTTTTAGTACATTTTTTTGGGGGCCAACAACTTGTCAAAAGAATATGCTACAAGTATTTATTGTGGAGGGTAGAATATGCTATTCCTTGTATGCTTAAGATGCTCTTCAAAAGAATAGTCATGAGAATTTTATGTTCAATAAAATAGAAGTAGACTGCATAATTTTTCTTTTATAGATTTTGTTCATCGGTATATAAAACACAATAAATAAAAATGAGAGATAGCAAGTAATTAGTACTTTGAATCTATTAAAATATGTAGTCGAAAAAGAAGTTTGATAATTATAAAGTTAGCCAATCAGATTATATAAAATTCCTTATTTTTCTTCCTTTACAATTATAAAGAAAAAAAAAATCATATATATATTTTGTGAAATTAAAAGAACAAAAGAGAAATGTAAGAAAATTAAATTGTATATAATTTTATTACGGGTAAATAGCACAGAATGTTCATACTTTTCAATGTCATTGTGCAAAACGTCCATACCTTTCATTGCGCAAAATGTCATTTTCAACCATTTTTCCAATAAAATAACGATTTTACCCTTCTATTCAAATGAAACAAAAAGAAAAGAAAAGAAAAAATAAATAACTAACTGCAATCATAATCCTAAATTTTTAAAAATATTACAGATAAGTCCTAAATTCTTTACCCCCACTACTTTCACAACCCCACCAAGCCGCCACCTATAGATTCACATAGTACATTCTGGCCACCACGCCCGCCAGACTCCACAATCACTAGCCTCCCTTCACGCTCCCCGACATCTTCTCCCACAGTATTTGTCACAAAATCTGGCGAAAACAGCCACATTTGCTACCAAAATACCAAACTGCCGTATACGACAACTCCACTTTCGGCGCTACCCACGGTCGCGCACCACCACCGACGGATACCCCTCACCTCGACGAACCTATACATGACCTTACATCAATCAAACCTGCCTCAAATCATTCTACTGTAATCTAGACATTCGACAGTGGCGACGTCCGTTTTGCCAAACTCTTCTCCTTCAATTCATGCATCCTACAACACTAAATCCCCAATTTGGCATCAATCGAACCATCGACAAACCCAAACGACAATGGGTATGAGTCTAATTGAACCAATTATCCCCTAACCGTTTCAATTTATGGTCTAAAACTCTCTTTGGGATCGATGCATGGAGAGAGTCATCTGACCAAAATTGGTGGGTCCCAAGTGCTCAAATTTTCAAATTCATGTGGCGGAGGACAGTGGGGGATTGAAGCGAGGTTGGTGGTGGTGGATTCTGGTAGGCATGGTGACCGAAAGGTGGTGCTATGTAGCTCTATAGGTAGCAGCTTGATAGGTTGTGAAAGTGGTGATGGTGGTGGAGAATTTATGATTTCTTTGTAATTTTTAAAAAAACTTAAAGAATATATTTGCATTTGATTATTCATCTTTTTCTTTTATTTGAATATAAGGGTAAAATCATATTTTATTGAAAAAATGGTTGAAAATGATCTTTTGCGCACTGAAATGTGGAAGGTGGGTGAAAATGCCAAAAAAATGAAAGGTTTGAACTTTTTGCATAATAACATGGAAAGGTAGAGATGTTCTATGCTATTTACCCTTTTATTATAATAATAGACTCATATTTATAGAGTTCCAACAAGAGTTACAATTTAAATAAAATACACTCTTCTAGATTACATAAGACTTATTTAAATATCTTGATAAGACTAATCAATTATAATAATATCATAAAATATTATAACATTCACCTGATGGCTATTTACATAATAATTGACTAGTTAAAAATACTGTTTGATAAAAACTTAGTGGAAAAAAAATCAAATAAAGGGAACATTATAAAGTTAATTGCTAAAATTCTGTAAAATTAAGAAAATGTTGCCCCATTAAAATCATTTTTTTAAAAAAATTCTATTGGGACAAAATATGAATGAAGGAAAAAGAGTACAGTTATTCCACATGTGTTCATCATTGAATATGTTTGAGTCGACGCATTGTAATCTCATGTACTAATTTCTTGAATGTAAATGTCACCAGTGCTTTAGTGAATAAGTTAGTCACATTGTCAATCGAGCGAAATTGTTGAACATATACATCACCATCTCTTGAAACTCAAGCTTATAGAAGAATTTTTGAGAAATATGATTTATCTTGTTACCTTTGATATGACATCCTTTGAGTTATGCAATATAAGTTGTATGTCCTAATACAACATTATGAATTATCTTTTATTGAAGTTAATCAACATGATGTTTAGATATGAGAGAGCATGGGTTTTCAACAATACATATTTTCGACTTACTTCATATATTGCAATAGCTTCAAAATGGTTTGAAGATGTTATTGACAAGGTTTTCTTCACTTATCTTTATAATATAGATGCTCATCCAAATATAAACATATTTTTTTGTTTGTGATTTAGTTTTATGTGGATTAGAAAGATAACTTAAATCTACATATTTAATTAAAGAAGATTCCCATGTCAATAGTACCTCTTATATAATGAAAAACTCGTTAACACTATTCAAATGTCTATGAGTTGGTGTAGAGCTATATCTTGTAATTTAACTTATTGAAAAAGCTATGTTTGGTCAAGCACAATTTATAAGATATGTTAATACTCTAATTGTATTAAGATATAGTACTTTAGGACTAATAACCTTTTTTCCATTTAAAGTGGACGAAATGAATTTTTTTCCAAATTAATTGATTGAACCACTATAGATGATGCCAGTTGATGCTTTTTATCCATATAAAACCATTATAAAACATTTTCTAAAAATGAAGATTTATGAATAAATAATCACTCTAGGAAATGTTAAATCTACAATCCAAGATAAAACTTGATTTTTCTTGAATCTCTCATTTTAAATTCATTTTTCAAATAATCTATAGTTTTATTGAGCGCTTTAAAAGTTTTCAAAACGTTTAAATCATTAACATAACTGCCATGACCGCAAATCCAATATTTATTTATTTTTACGAACATATATAGATAAACATCATCATTCCATTTCAACAAATATTTGTTTAGCCAATTATACTACCGCGTTCGGATTGTTTCAATCCATATAATGATTTTCGAAATTTAATTGAGAACATAGTTTTGGGGCATGTATAATTTATTTATACCACTTTGCGGTCTTGAGGAATTTTCATGTGTAGTTATCAAGTGAATAATACATATGGACAGTTATTGAATCCATAAGGCACATGTGGAACCCTTGTGACATAGTCAAGATAATTAATAATAATATTCACTATGGAAAAATATATTTACTCATAATCAATCTCAGGCCTTTGTAAAAAACCTTGGATTATGAGTCGATTTTTGAATCTTGTAATTTCATCATTTTTATTTCTCTACCTAATAAAAATCCTTTTGAGGAATATATATTTTATATTCAGGGATTCGATCTACAATTTCAAATAAATTTAGTTTCTCTAAGAAATTTAACTTCATCTATATGACATCTTTATATTTTGGCCAATTCTTTCTATGTTCAGAGTCTTTTAAAGACCGTGGTTTAAGATTCTTATTTTGCATGGTTTTAAAAGATACGTTGAAGGCGAAAATACTTTCTATTACAATATTATTTTATTCCTATAATTTACGAGATATCAAATAACTTATTAAATTCTTATTTTTTTTTGGACATTTGTTTTTCTGCACCAACCACATCATCATTATTTGATTAATCAATCAATCATTTCTATCATTATTTCTTCTAAATTTTTATGCTTAGTTTTTCTCTTGTACTTTTTTCTTTTGAGGTATAGAGTCTTTGATACCAACTAGTTGAATACGATTTTGATATATTTGAGATTCATTTGCTACAATGGATTATTTATATGAATTCTTTTCAAGAAAGTTACATATTTAATATTAACCATTGTAATGGAATGTTTAATAACTAAATTGCCTTGCGGACAAGCAACATATGAATAATCATCAGGTAAAACAATCTCCTTGCTCTTAGAGAATGTCCATGTGAGTTATTAATTATTCGACACATCATTATTGCCGTTGGGTATTCAAGCTGATCATGCTAAAGTGTAAAACCTTTTTTTTAGTATAACAACTTCAATTTCTTGATAATGTTTGATTCAAGAATTTTTATTAATGTATAGTACATGTCAGAGGGGTGTAACGAGAGTTTTTCTTTTATCTACTTCTGACCAAAAGAAGTTATACAAAGTAGGGATGACAATGGTTCGGTTCGAGGTCGGTTCGGCCAAAACCATAACCGCACCATCAAATTTTTGGTCATACCATAACCGCACCATAACCACGTAAGTCGGTTCGGTTAATAACTACGAAAATAAATTATTTTTTATAAATCCAAACTCTAAACGTTAAAGTGAAAAAACAAATTATGAAGAAAAGTAAAAAAAAAAAACAATAATAAGCCAATTTAGCAAACAATATCCCAACTTCCAAATGCAAAATTCGAATTTAACAAATAACATTATCAACATAGGTCAAAGACTCTTACTAGCATATGTCAATCTTCATTCTTCCACACAACTTTTACTAGAATGGTCAAGAGTCAAGACTCAAAATTGATTCCTATATAATAAATAAGAAATGTAATTTTCTTGAATGCCAGTAGCGGTATCTCCAACTTCAATTGAAGCACTTCCAACTGAAGCGGGAAGAGTCGGAACAGAAGACGTCGACCCATGGCAAGACATCTGGGCCACCAATGAATATATTTTTATTAAAATGGTTTATTCAACATTATTATAATCCTAGAAGCAGAATAAACTAAAAAACTATATAAATCAATACTCCATCATTATTGAACATGATGTATTAATGTAAACAATAGGCATCTAGTTCTTGAGAGCAAAGAAATCTAAATCTTTAAATTCACTACATATTTTCAAATTTTTTATCTCTTTTATTAGTAGCTATGGATCATGAACCAGTGTTTATCCATCCACTTGCAAATTGATAAAAGGCCCACAATGCAGAAACCAGCAATTTACTCTTCTATTAATCCCAATTAAGGACTTAACTTTGAGGTGCTGACAGAATGAAAGAATAAGATTAGGACTAAACTTCCACTGTTATTTAAATACTGAACATTTCAATATATAAATATTAAAACAAATAGAATTCTGATAAACTAGTCATTGATTTGATGAACATAAAATACAATTTATGAATAGAAAGTAATATTGATTTGATTTAAGAATTGAATGATTTGAATTCAAGAGAAAACTAACCTGTGAAACTTTCGGATCTGGAATTGCTGGAGACAACTCAATCGCATAAATAATAGTGTTAATTAAATCGCTTGATTCTTCATGATTTCGTTTTTACAATGGTCTGTTTTTGCGAGCAAGGACAATTGCACTTAGTTCCTGAAATAAGAATTCGATGCACAAAATTATTTGCCAAACTTAAGTAACAATACAAGCACTCAAGAAACATGAAACTATACCATACCTGGAACTGGCGAGGGTGGCGACTAATTTGAGTGGAGGAGAAGTGTAGTTTGGAGACTCTAAACCTGAGTTTTAATTTAACGTGTAGGGTATATTGAAATTGGGCTACCTGGGCAGTGGGGTTGGGTTATTGGGTTAATGTTTACTTAATGTTAATTGTGCCAGAATTCTGGGAAGTTCAATTATAAAAAATGCCCAATTAATTTTGAGAAAGAATAATGGAAAACTCAATTGTCCAATTAATTTTTTTTAACGGGTAATCGGTTCGGGGCGGGGCGCTATCGCTAAATATCATACCCGATCCTAAATAAAGCGGTTCATTAAAATCAAAACCATAACCGCCCTATTGCACCATCGGTTCGATTTTTTTCGCCATATTTGGTTCGGTTAATCGCGATTTTCGATTTTAACAGTTCGAATTGCCATCCCTAATACAAAGACATTCACTATTACTTTCTTTCATCATCTCAATGTGACATCCAATACAACGGATATATTTAAAGCAAAGCAAATTTCATTTGAATTTGTTAGAATAAAATGCATCATTTATATACAATGTTGTTTTATTCGATAAGATAATGTTGGCTCTTCCGGGACCTTCAATAATATACGATACACCTAATATCATATTTATATTATTTATAGCTAATGTTAAGTTCAAAAAATTGCTTGAAAAATTGTGTGCGTAGCACTATTATTTATATATCTAGGTTTATGCTTATTCGAGAGTAATAATATAATGTTTTTCGAGAATATGGAAATATAGAATGTTACTCTTTTTAGGAATAGTAATTAATATTCTTCTTCAATATTGACAAAATATTTTTTTTTTCAAAATTACAATTTAATAATAATTTATTTATCTTTTGTTTCTTCATGAACACAATGAGATAAATATTTCTCAACACTAATATTTATGCTTATTTATAAACAACATTACATTATTCTGAAACATTGATATTAATAATTCATGCTTTTATTCCAAGCAATATAATATTTTGTTAACATCGATATTTAAAATTATGCAATGCAATACCTTCCTGGAATATTGATCAAATGTAAAGGTGCTTTCGTTCAGGAGTAATGAAAAAATATGTTTCAACAAAAATAATTAATTATTTTACATTGCAACATAATTTTTTCATACACACGTTAGTGCATAAGTTGATTAGCAGACACAATAAGGAAATCTCCGGATCTCAAAAATTGAACAATAAAAAATGATTTTTGGAAATAGGGTTCGATAAGGTGCTTTGGCCAATGTATTTTTTTCTCTAAAAATAATAATTAGAATAAAGTTATTGTGCGTGTTGTAAAATTAGAAAAAAACAATAGAGAAATATAAGATATTCAAGTAATTGTATGTAATGGCAAATGAGAATTATAATCTGAATAGAATACATTCTTTTAGAGTTTTTAAGACTTCTCTAATGAAACTAAATATTCATCAACAATTATCCCATAATTTAGCAACAATACAGTTTTGATGTTGCTCGAACGAATTGTATGCCAAAGAATCATATGTTGGGAAATTATTTAATTTCCCGTGATGGGCCGACATATGTAATTAATTGTGTATAAACGCTATCTTAAAGTTAAGCTCAAAATTAAAGTGATCTAATAAGAAATTAAGTAATTGGGCTTTAAGCATCTAATTAAAGTGTGGGCCGGACTATATGTGTAGAGACCGGATCCATTAGGGTTTGTATTTGACGATGGACCGAATACATATGGAAATATATAAAGGGTTATGGTCTCCAATTCACGTGTGATTTTCTCATTCTATGTGGCATCCCATCAACACAAGAATACAAGAGAAAGCATATGAAGAGGAAGATCCATAAAACCCACAATCAGGAATTAAGATGGAGATTTGAAGCAACCAAACTGAAGATTTACAGATCCAGATTCAAGATTCATTAATCAAGTCAGAAATCAATTGATTAAGGTATGTTCCGCGTTAATTCAGTTTCTTAATGGTTTGACATGAAGATCTTGGCAAGATCATAAAGTTTAAGTTTTAATAAAGTTATAACAAGTGGTATCAGAGCCTATTCATGTTCAATCATTGGGAATCAAGTATTTTTAATTTGGTTCTTGTATATTTTTATGATTTTCAAATTTAATAATTTCGGATTTAGATTTATTAAATTTGAAAATTATTCGGTTAATTTTAAAGATTTTCAGAATTTCGGTTTAAAAAAAAAAAAAAAAAAAAAAAAATTTTTTGAGGCTGCGCCTTACCGGCGTAAATGGCTATTGGCTTGTGTTGCCGTGTGAACATAGCGCGCTTGCGTGTTCCGGCGAGCGTGTTGCGGCGGCGTGGTCGCAGCACGGCGGCTTCTTCAGCTGCGCAGCGACAGCTGCTCCACGCTGCGTTGGTGGCCGGGGACGGCAGCCCCGGCCACATGTGGCCGGCGCCGCCAAGGATTGAGGTGAAGAGCTATGTTAAATTTTGGAAATTAGGGTTTGGATGAATTTTGGGGGCGGGGGCTTGGGTTGTAAATTTGAAGTTTTGAGGTCCTTGACTGCAATTTCAAATTAGGGTTTTATTTTAAGGATTTAGCCCCTTAAGTTTAAGGTTTTGGTGTTTCAGTCCCCTAAGGTTATAAATTCATCCATTGGGCCTTTAAAGTTACGGGTTTAATAATTCAGTCCCTCAAGTTTCAAAATTAATTATTTTTGGACCATTGAAGTTTTAATTTTAATGTTTAGGCCCCTACAGTTTGCAATTTTGGTTATTCAGCCCCTAAAGTTTAAAGTTCATTCAAGTTGGGCCTTAAGGTTATAGATTTTAATAATTCAACCCCCTGGAGTTTTAAAATTAATTATTTTTGGGCCATTTAAAGTTCTGATTTTACAATTAAAGCATCAAAGTTTCTGATTTCGTTTTAATTGGCCCCAAAGGTTTTAAATGTTTAAAATTTGACCCCTAAAGTTTTGAATAATTAATTTTTGACTCCTAAAGTTTTTTCAATAATTAATTTTTGGATCCTTAAAGTTTTGAATAATTAATTTTTGACTCATAAAGTTTCCAATAATTAATTATTGACCCCTAAAGTTTTGGTTAATTATTTCTGGGTCCCTAAAGTTCTGAATTATTAACCCTAGGCCCCTAAAGTTTCAAAATAGAATAAAAGAATTAACAATTAACAATTATAATTCAAATTTTGGTATTTCTTTTGGATTACTAATTTTTCTAAATGAATTGATTGAAGCAACATGTCACCAAAGTGACCTCTCTTGCCTAGATTAATTTATTTGGAATATTAGAAAGGTTGTGTGTACGTAATTCATGCGGGTATTGACCGGCCCAAAGGAAGGTTAATATTTGGCCGAATTATTTACATACCTGTGGTAATAAATATGTGACAATTATAAGGTTTTATTTTATGTGAACAATAAATCGGTCCAAAGATAGGTTTATTGTTTGACATGGTTTATTGTCAATATTTGATTACTACACCAAGAGTACCACTTACAAGTTGATATTTCTGTCCAAAGACTAAATATCAATGTTGTGCTCGGTCTCTTGTGATGGGGTTTACCATTATTTGAATTGATTAATTGTTTAATATGGATTCTTATGTGAACATGTAGATTAAGTATTAGTTCTCTATTCAGTTAATCCATCAACTTCCACAATATCTGCCACCATCAACTCCATTCCTGTGCTAAATGGAACCAACTATTAAGGACTGGAAAGAGAACGTTATGATCGTTCTTGGCTGCATGAACTTAGACCTTGCGTTAAGGACCGAACAACCCGCTGCACTTACGGATAAAAGTTCTATTGATGAAAACAAGGACTTTAATAAGTGGGATTGTTCAAACCGCATGAGTCTTATGATCATGAAGTGTAGTATTCCAGAATCATTCAGGGGCGCTGTGTCCGATAAGGTAACTACTGCCAAGAAATTTCTTGCTGAAATTGAAGAAACGCTTTGCAAAAGGCGATAAGACATAAACTAGTACGCTTTTGCATACCTAGTTTCACTAAGGAATAAAAGTAAAAGGAATATTTGGGAGTACATCATGCAGATGTGTTATATTGCTTCAAAATTAAAGGCTCTAAAGCTTGAGCTATCTGATGATTTGCTCATGCATCTGGTTTTAATTTCTATTCCTGTACAATTCAAGGTCAGTTATAACAGTCAAAGGGATAAATGGACTCTAAATGAGCTCATTTCATACTGTGTGCAAGAAGAAGAAAGGTTGAAGCAAGAAAGGACTGAAAGTGCTCACTTGGCTAGTACATCTAAGGACAAGTTAAAGAAAAGAAAGAATAAGAAAGCTGCATTCGGTTCGGTTCAAAATTGACAGCGAAATAAATTTAGTTGTAAATTTTGTGAAAATCTGGGATATATAAAGAGAGATTGTGCTAAATGCTACGTTTGGCGTGTAAAGAAAAGTACATTTCTCACTTTGGTTTGTTTTGAGGTAAATTTAATGTCAATATCAAGACACACTTAGTGGATAAATTTCGGTACCACCAATTATATAAGTGTGTTTATGCGGGGTTGTCTGAGCTGCCAAAACCAATTGATGCTGAAAGATTCATCTATCTGGGGCGATGGCAAATCAGTTAAGGTTGAGGCTTTACGGAATTTAGGTTATCATTAAAGACTGATTATTATTTGAATTTGAAAGAGACATTAACGGTACCGTCCTTTTGGATGGAATTTGGCTTCTATTTTTACATTGGACAACTTTGGTTACTTTTGTTCAATTAGAAATAGTCAGTTTGATCTTTTTCTTAATTCAAATATTGTGGGTGTCAGTTCTTTATTCGGTTACGATAACCTATATGTGTTTAATACGGTTGCCTCTTATAAAGAAACCTTGTATTTGGATTCACGTGGTATTGAACATAAATTAACCAATGAGAATTCTGCTTTGTTATGGCACAAGCGATAAGGCCACATCTCTCAAAAGAGAATGGAAAGATTTGTGTCAGAAAGAATTCTTGATTCCCTTGATACTTTCAGACTTAAGTAAATTATATTAAGGGAAAACAAACAAATATAAGGAGATTAGGTGCCAATAGGATTTCAGATGTCTTAGAACTAATTTATACGGATATTTGTGGATCATTCCCTTCGGCTTCTTGGAATGGTTAACAGTCATTTATTTAGTTCATAGATGATTTTTTCTCAATATGGCTACCTATATTTCATCTATGAGAAATCCCAAACACTGGACATGTTCAAAGCATACAAGACTAAGTTCAAAAATCGACTCAGTAAAAGAATTTAACAAGTCAAATCTTACCATAGTGGTAAATACTATGCCAAGATATGACGAATCAGGAGAACAATGTCCAGGACCTTTTGCAATATTCCTAGAGGAATGTGGAATTTACCCACAGTACATCAGGATCCTCCTAGGTTTAAAGCACTAAAAACTGCAGCTTAAAGTCTCAACAAAGTTCCAAGTAAAGTAATTGTTAAGGGGTTACAAATTTTTAAAGGTCCCACTACCAGGTCAATTTTCGAAACGGGAAATGTTCGATTTCTTGAGGATGTAGAGTTTGTGAGGGGATATAAGGTTATAAGGTTATGATTTTGTCTTAGATGAAGAATATTTATATATTCCTTCTGTTGCAATTGACAATGATTTGGTTCAGGGACAAATTCTTGCTCCAGATCTTGTTCAAGAAGCAATTTCGGATTAAGACAATATTACAAAATCCCCCATACACAATCAAGAGATTGTTCTAGAAAAACAAACTCAACAACCTCAAGAACAAATGTCATTAAGGAAATCCACTATAAAAGAAGAAAGACAATTTTGGTTAACCTTATAGTCTTTCTTCAAGAAAATAAGGATGACATGGATTGACGAAAGAATGACTTATCAATCAACTTTCATCAAGCCATGCAAATGAATAATTCTAAGGAGTGGATTGATGCCATCCATAAAGAGATTTTTCTTCGGTTTCTATGAAAACTCTTTTAGGACAATTATGGCATTTGTGACATATTTTGATCTTAAGTTGCATTAGATGGTTTACAAATTAAATAAATCCATCTATGGGCTTAAGCTGGTTTCCCGAATAGGTATCACAATTTTATCAAATAATTATCTCATTTGGTTTCGAGATACATTCAATTGATGATTGTGGATATCACAAGTTTAGTGGGAGTAAGCAAATCTTTGTGATGCACCTTTTGTATTAAGGATATAGATACACCAGAATTGTTCTTGGTGTATTTTTGGGTAATCACAAAAGAGTTGTATCAATAAGGTTTTTAAAAGATTTGTTATGCAGATATGAAAATCAAGTAATACCCCTACAATTAAGGGAGACAACTTTAGTCTCAATTAATGCCCCAATGATAAATTTAAAGATAAAGGATATACATCAGATTCTCTATACTTTGGCAATTGAGAATTTAATGTATACTCGGGATAGCACACATCCGGATATAGTATTCTTTCTTGGAATGCCAGGCAGATATTTAATTAACTTGCGATGGAAATTTGGAAAGCAGCCATCAGGTTATTCGGTATCTATAGAGAACAAAGGATTACATGATCACATTCAGGAAAATCAGACCAAATGGAGATCGTTGGATATTCTGATTTTGATTATGGAATTTGACTGTAAAATATTGTCACTAGGCTGTATATTTTGGATAGAAATGAAAGACCACTTAAGTTATTTTGTGACAATAACAGTCTTGTATTCCAATAGGAACATGATGATGTCAAAGTTTATAGACATTGAGTTCCTAATTGTTAAGGAATGAATTCAGAGTGGTTAGGTTTCTATAAAGCATATAAGGACAAACTCTATAAATATGGATCCATTTACTAAATGGCTACCACCCGAGGTCTTTCATGAGCATGGTGCTCACATGGGTGTTGCATC
Organism: Fraxinus americana; assembly: GCA_035079005.1. Lineage (NCBI taxonomy): Eukaryota > Viridiplantae > Streptophyta > Magnoliopsida > Lamiales > Oleaceae > Fraxinus > Fraxinus americana. Next base: position 30,818,200 of record CM068707.1, read on the forward strand.
TTTTGATGATATGCCAGTTTAGTGGGAGTTTGTATTTTGGATGTTGTCTTTTGACACATAATTTCGGTTGTGCACATTCAGTTCATTTCAGAAATAAAGTATTCAGTTCAGTTCCACTCTAATTAAAGTTTATGGTTGATCTCATAAGGTATTAAGGAATAAGGCATGACCAGTTGGAAATAGGCATGTTTAGATCTGTAATTTCCATGCTACACATCCACACTTGATCTATGTCATTTGATTGTATTGATATACGTGACCATTGATGGGTTTAGTTATGTTACTTATAACGAAGACCGCTTTGATCCTATGTTGATATAATCAATGGACGAGATTGTTCGGAGATGCTTTTGGTTATGATAGCAAAAGTTTTGAGCTCATAAGGTTATACACATTTATAAGGTAGCATATGTGGCCCAAGTGAGAGATTGTTGGGAAATTATTTAATTTCCCGTGATGGGCCGACATATGTAATTAATTGTGTATAAACGCTATCTTAAAGTTAAGCCCAAAATTAAAGTGATCTAATAAGAAATTAAGTAATTGGGCTTTAAGCATCTAATTAAAGTGTGGGCCGGACTATATGTGTAGAGACCGGATCCATTGGGGTTTGTATTTGACGATGGGCCGAATACATATGGAAATTAGGAAATATATAAAGGGTTATGGTCCCCAATTCATGTGTGATTTTCTCATTCTATGTGGCATCCCATCAACACAAGAATACAAGAGAAACCATATGAAGAGGAAGATTCATAAAACCCACAATCAGGAATTAAGATGGAGATTTGAAGCAACCAAACTGAAGATTTACAGATCCAGATTCAAGATTCATTAATCAAGTCAGAAATCAATTGATTAAGGTATGTTCCGCGTTAATTCAGTTTCTTAATGGTTTGACATGAAAATCTTGGCAAGATCATAAAGTTTAAGTTTTAATAAAGTTCTAACAAGTTAAACCCATCCAAGTTTGTGGATGTAATCAAATATAGAAATGGCGAGGCTTGAATACAACGATAAGACTTCACACATGAAAACATCGTACCACTCCAATGAAGCAAATATCATATATTGAATTCTTTTTCCAGTGACATGCTCAAGAAAATATTTCTTCTCATGCAATTCTTTGAAGGAAAGTATTTTTTAGTTCACACTTCAAAATTTCTAGACATACTGGATTTGACCCTTTTGAAGAACAAGGATACAGAGTATAGCGATTTTTCCCTTATATTAAAAAGGGAGAAATGTTTTATTAGCGTAATATATATATATAGTTATTTGAAAAATCAATTTTTTATATGAGTGATTCTAAATCTAATTAATTTAACTCTATGGATGCAAACATGCGATGTTGAACCCTTTAAACTTAAGATTAACATTTGAAAGGCTACGAGTACGGTTTACTTCACCTAAATCTTTCACCCTAACTTCTCGTGTCAAGGTTGGCAATATTTAGCATGAGTACTCGACCAATTTCTCTATTTTAATTAATACTCTCTCGAGATGAACCAATCATATTCGGCTAAGAAAACTAGTTATATCTCTGTGCTAATTCCAACCTCGCAAACGGATTCAAGTCAAGAAATCCATATAATGATCGAACGAACCAAAGATGTGTATCTCTACAGTCTTCCTAAATTAATGGTAAAATAAACTCAATAGTAAAAAACAATGCTCAATAATTAAATAACAATCCAACACTTGACAATGGAAAGTAAGGATTCTAACTAAGTTCCATCTAAAGCCCTAACTAAAAAATTTAGTCACATCATCCTTGAACAAGAGGAGCTCAAATAATAATTAGATGACATCACCGTATTTTGATAAAAAATATTTATGTCTCAAATTTTTTTCATCGCATTCTTATACTCAAATTAACATAAATTGTTTCTGATTATGATTTCTATCCACTTTTTTAAATTATAGTAAAAAGACTCATTTGTTCATTGTAATTCTAAGCAAGAGAAATAATAATGTAAAAATGAGATTAATATTTGACCTCATGTTATGAGTAACTGATTCCGTTACAAGTGTCATGCTTTATGTACATCTTGATAGCTTGTGGTCAGCTTGGACGAATGAGCGGTTTGCATTTATTTTATGCAAACATTTTATGCCTCAATTCCTCTCGCATACTGCTAATGCTTTGTCGAAAATTCAATAAGGTTTGCAGAGCTAGTTTTTTGGGTTAAAAAATAGTCCTTGAAAGTCCAGTTTTAATATTCATATAGACTATAGGACTTGTTAATTCTGTGCTGCTAACCTATTGTTGTTCGCACATACTTTTCTTCGTTCAGTGGTAGATGACGTGGGTCGTTTTGAGAGGATGCGCTATGATTGTTGTAGCTATTTGCGTGCGCTGTGGGGTCTTTTTTCTTGAATCTAGATCGGTGGTCTATATATATTTAATGTGCGTGTCAGATAGGTTTAATTGCATTCGTTCTTTTTGAATTCTTAATTAGGCGCCTTTTACTATTCAATGGCTGTGATAGCCTGTGTAATTTGATCGGCTGTGATTTGTCTAAGCACGCAATCTAATGGTTCATGTTTCCTTTTGGAGCTTATAAATACATTATTTCTCTTTGCAGGTTTCTTTCTTATTTCTTCTACTATTCACCATTTTTAGCGACTTCATATTTTTCCTTTGTCATTATGTCTTTTTAGAGTTCTCTCATTTTGTCTCAGATGGCAAAGACCGTGTATGCCTATTTCAATCTGTCTTGGGAGAAACTAGTAGAAGAGCTTGCCTTTTGAGAGGAAAAAATTATTGATGCCCACCTTCAGCGAGCTGCAGTCTTATCTCAAGATCAGTAGTCTGATTACGAGGCTTGCATCTTGCAGACAAACAGCCTAGAAAAAATGGCTAGATCTTTGGCGAGAAGGTGCGTACTTTAAGAAAAAGCTAAAGGAGTTTGATGGCGAGCTGAATAAATATAAGGAGATAAGTAAAAGTGATGAAGCTTTTGTTGTGAAGGAGGCTTCCTTAGTAGGTGATGCCAAGAAGATCTCCTTGGATCTAAAATTGGCCAAGGAAGAGCGCACAACCTCTGTTGTAAGAACTGAGCATGACTTTTTATCTTATAGAGGAGTTCCAAATGACTAAATCTAAGCAGGGGATTGCCTTTATGGAACTTGATAATACAAGGAATGAGATAGTTGTGCTTCGCTATAAATTGAAAATATCGAGACAGATTAGCTGTTGCGGAGTCTGGCCTTTCTAGAGCAACTGCCAGAAGGCAAAATCGGTTGAGGATGCTATGCAGGAAGGGAAAACAAAGTGCTTGATATCATGAGAAGCTTTCACCTGGAATGGAATGTGGACTTCTTGGAGGCTCATGAAGATGATGTTGAAGACATCCATTCTCTTAAGGTTCTCCTGTTAGCCACCAGGACTTTGGACTCTCTATCCGTTCCCGTTGATCCTTCTTAACCAATGGACTCTTCGGCGATTCTTCAAGTGGGAATATGGCTACTGTTGACCCCAAAAAATGTTGCCAACGGATACCGGGCCCACTCGTGCACACGCAAGCTTGGTCCAACACGCTAATGTCGATCAACGGTCAAGATGGCTCCAGAGGAAGGGCGTGGGAGTAGCTCAAAGGCACGAGACGTTTCCGTTCAGGCTACCGACAAGAAAATGTAATACGATTGTATGAAAAACCAATCGATAAAGGACGATTTGTAGTAGAAAATATGCTGTAAGAATCACTGTTGAAAAGAGTTCGTCCCTTTTGTGTTACATGGTGGGGGTTTATATTGTTACAACTCAAATGGTGACTTTTGGATCAATTTACACGTGGCCTCATCTCCTCAGCCAAGACGTCCAATTCTAGCCATCAAATTGACTCTCCTAGCTTTACAAAGCATTAAATGCTCTTACATTGACAAGACAAGACACAAATAAACTTTACATAAGAGTCACGTCAATCATTCACAAAAGATCTTCATCATAAGTGGATCTTCACATGTGGGTCTTCCGTAGCTGCTAAGAAGCCTCGGACGATGTATGCTCACCGAACCGTGGCTTATTGTTAACAGCAATGGCCTCGGAATTCACCTCTGAGGCTAGGAAAATATGTCTTGACTTAATTAAGCTGGTCCCACCGCTAAAATACGGTGCCACGTGTCGCTTTCATATACTGGCCCGTAACAGCTACTAATGAATCTCTTGACACTTCTATTCCTGCTTCTCCAGAAGCGAGAGTACTCTTAGAGGGTGAAGCTCAAGTTAACCGGGATGATCCGACTTTTGGAAATTTTTAGTTCTTTGTTAATTAAGATAGCTTATTGTCTCATTGTAAAGTAATATTGAAACTTCGTTCCTTACTAATAGAAAATTGTTTTTTTTGGCAATTTTATTTGTAAAATATAATTGTTTATGTTGTACGAATTCGTTCATTTGGCACTCTTTGAGCTCGCGATGCTTTACTTATTTACTATTTTAGTTAAGCTTCGTATAGATGCATTTATAATGAGCTTATATCAACAACATAATCTATCAGTTTTGTACTGATTTCATATATTTTTGACAATGGCGCTTTCCAAATGAAACTTTATTAAATCATCGTAACAATATAAGGGGATATTAATTACTATCTTATCCCTTGCCATGACTTTCTAATGCATAAGTACTTCACGAGCTATTACAATATATCATGAAAATTAGAAGTAAATGGACCCGGCCTCGTCCTTTTTAATAATAATTTCCTTTGGGTGAAAATTAGCCCTCGTGTTTCTTTAAAAAGACAATTCTCACTTTCAGCTGAAATTCCTTTCACGGGAAAGATCTCACATTTAACTAGAATTTTCTTTGGGGATTTTAGCCTAGCCTCTGAATATATATGGCATGATAGATCTTGCCTGGCAGGACTGGCTTTGCCTTTTGTTATCAATCCCCATTTTTGAGACCTTATTTTAGGTGTTGTACCTTTATTCGATTGTTTTTATCAATCATGCTTCCCTTATTACTTGCTAAGTTATCTTTACTAGAAAGTAGTTTTTTCACAATACCCTTCACAGTATCGGATACTTGCGTTCTTAAATAAGGATTTTCAAGTACGTATTTTTTCTTCTCATTTTCAACTTTATTACCAGATGATTTGTTCCTTAGGAACCATATCCTTTTATTCAGATGACATCATATAATATGTTTAGCCATGAGTGTCCTGGGGTGTTGACTGGATCAAAGCATTTTTAGATAGAACGTTCGTGGAGTTTTCTTTCAAAAGATGGCTAGCGCCATTGCGAGTTATTTTTGCTCGCCTCCCACATACATCGCATTTGGCGATATTTATTTCCATGTATTTTTATTAAATATAATTGAAAGAGATGAAGTTATTTATGATTGACTTTAGAATCCAAATTTTTTTAGTGTGGGTTTCCTAGGTGTTTGAGAGTGTGTACTGTATTCGCTCTTCATACCTTGTGAGTCAGTGTGTCCTTGCTTATTCCACATTTTATCTGGACATCAAGGTTTCTGATTCCTCGAAGTTATAGATATGTTTTTTATGATTGCATCTGATCTTGACGATTTTAAGCACTTCGAAGCATTCATCTATATTATGGCCTCTGGTGCGATGGACTTTGCAAACTTTTGCCTTCTACTCACCAAGAGGTAGGTACGATTTGTTTGTAGACATGACCCACCTTGGATCACCTTAGTGGACTCGAAACGTAACGTGCATCGATGATAGATGTTGACTAAATGTCATATCCACCACCAAAGCTGACTATGAATTACTACTAAATATGCGCCAAATAAGATGCTTATGAACAAAAAATAATTACTTCATGCTTTATCAAATGAATCATATTACTCAATATGTCGTGTGACTATCACCTTGAAATCATCAAACTCCTCAATCTATAAAGAATTAATCGCTACCAGTAAGAAGCGGAAAAATATATAGTTGATAACTAAGTGAGTGAAGAAGCTTGAAAATAATTATTATTTCTCATTTATACATTTTTTTGAAAATCGAATTGACATTATTTAACAGTTCACATTATAACAACATATAATGATAACCAAGATGTGAAACATCTTCATAACCTTATAAAATATGATCTCATAGTCATGATATAATCATTGGCTATATCCACACTACAATATCATCACAAAAAATGTAAAGAAAAATCCACCAAAAATGTATCCTATAACTGAAATCTGTAATCTAGTCATACGCGCATAGACTGCCCCTCAGGCTAAGCACTCCTGACACGGGCCTAGTGCCCCTAGGTGAACATAAGTAGTTTCAATCATAATCAATTCTAGAACACGGGCAGGCACCTTAGTGAACTATATGTACACGATCAAGACCCATTCATCCACGGTTAAGACTCCTTGGTGTAGTATAAAACACGACCATGCCCCTTAGTTAAGTAGAAGAAATATATAATCACGGATACTTTTCTGGTTGATCTCAATATCCCATATATCACACATTCCAATTCACAAATAATCCACATACAATCTTTTATTTTCCATATATATATATATATATATATATATATATATATATATATATATATATATATATATACAGAAATGATCTAATGAGCACCGGTGCTCATCTTATCCTAAGCACCAATGAGTTGGCACATTAATTCATTGGTGGATTGGAACTCACAAAATCTTTATCCACCAATGAATTAATGTGCCAACTCATCGGTGCTGAAAATAAGATGAGCACCGGTGCTCATTAGATCATTTCTGTATATATATATATATATATATATATATATATATATATATATATATATATATATATATATATATATATATATCATAGTGAAAGAATATTTCCACAATAATCATGTAATTGGGCAAATAATTCATATAATTGCATAAAATGTATAATAGTATAATTAATTTTTCAATACCTGAAAAATATTTAAGTTTTTCCACTCACCAAGTTCTAGACCGATTGCAACTTCAATCTTTTCATCACCCCCTCACATTCAAATACCAAGTATGATATCTCACACTTCTCCAAAGAGATCATATCCCTTCACCAAAGTGTCTTAATAATTTTTCATACCATTAGAAATAATAATTTAAAAATAGGAATTTATGTCTTTATTTTATATCTCATAATCTCAATTAGGGTCACTAACAACATATACTCATTTATATAAATTATTTTAACACCTAATCCGTAACATTTACCCTTAATTCAGTTTCCATATTAAAATATCCAATAAAATCACATGATAGACAAAACTAACACCATATTTTCAGAATATTGAAATATGAAACCAATGTCTGTTTCTCCAAACTTATTGACAGAAACAGTACTTTTTGGACAGAATTTCAAAAAGCAAAACCCGTGCTTAAATTTTGCACGAAAATTGCAAAATACAAAAATCGAACCTCAACTCCATATCTCACTGTAATACATCATAAATCAAGTGTTTTATATCAAATACACAAAATAAATCAAAGATTCAAACTCTATTTTACAATCCATTTAACATTTTTTGCACTTCAACAATAATCTTACAATATATATTGTTCTTGTTGTTTAATACCTCAATACGTATCAATAATAATCAATTCTTGCTAAACTTCAAATATAAGCACTTTTCCATAGACCCTAAATTTTAATTAGCATACCTTTTGAATATAAGGAGTAATTAAGGAATGAAAAACCCAATCTTGAACAACCGATACCGACTTCTTTTTTTTCCTCATTTTTCCCTCATTTCCTTTTCTTTTTATCTTCTTTTCTTCTCTGCTTTCACGTTCTCTGCCTTAGTTTTTTGTCCCCCAAAAATTGAGAAAATTGGATAATTACCATCTAAGTTAATGGATAACTATAGTATAATTGCAACTCAAGTCCCCAAGCTTCTTACAATATCTCATTTAGTCCTTTCATTTCTAATAATATAAAATAAATCCATAAATTCCTTTATATACTATTTATAGCCCTTTAAGTATTAGTAATTACAAATTAAGCCCCATGAAATCATCTATTCAACTTAAGTCCTTATTTGGCTTTGACTTTGGCTTTGACTTTGACGATTAAATTACTTGAGTTTGATTAAATAATTCCTTGATTTTGACTATAAATGAATGGGGTGTAACATTTGTGCTTTAAGAAGATGTAACATTTCTTAAATTCTTCCGATGTCGTTGCTTACACCTCCTTCAATTCTTGAAGATATCATTGATAGCTCAATAATAATTAACAAAGAGTGGGGTGAATTGCTTTTTAAAAACTTTTTTGAAAAATTAATCTAAATTCAAGTAAGTAAAGACTAAATAGACTAATTCAAATAGTAAGTGATATGAATGTAAAATGCATAGTTTTTCCTTTTTATTTTATGTGCTCGTATGATTAATTAGTACCAAAATGTACTCATTACGTTTATATTTTGATTTAGCTGGCAATTATATGGATATGACGTAATTTGGAAGAAATAAGCGAACAATGACCAAAAAAGAAAGAAAATGAAACTTCGGGGGACCAAAATGTAATTATTCAGAAGATGACCCGAATGGTGAATCAAGCATGAAATTGAGCTAAATAACACATTGTGATGTCATGGAATGTTAGAAGAAGAAGGAGAAGGAAGCAGGACCAAAGGGTAAATGAAATAAAGTTTGGGGACCAAAGTGAACCAAATGGAAAATAATTTCTACCATGCAGTCGCATGGTAAAAAGTTCATGCAGTCACACAAGCACCAACAGGAGATGAACAGTGCAAAAATTTTATAACCATGCTGTCGCATGGGTTTATACCATGCAATCGCATGGTTCATTCTGGGCGCAAATTTTCTGGTTTCCTTATTCGAACTAATCTCTTATGGTAGGGTATTTAGACGACCTATTTAACCCTAAACTCGTCCAAAACCAAGGGAAAACGCCTCCAACCTATTTTCTCTCTATTTTTCCTAGATCTATCATGTGTAACTAACTCTTGGTGCTTGATTGAAGGATACCGAAACCTTGGAACACATTATAACTGTGAGATCCACCTATTTTCATTGTTTAATTTATATTTTCAGTATTGAATATTCTTCTATGCATAATTTTATGATTGTCATGTTTGATTGTTAAGAGATCTATTAGTTTTTCATATATTGCAATTTATATCTAAGTTAAATCTTAAATCCGTAATTGTTTGAATCATTTAACTTGTGAAGCACTAGGATTTGATAATTTTCTGCGATAGATGTTATTGAATTTTAAGAAGAATGTTTAAATAGATTGAATGCAACCGCTGTTGCTTGTATTATCTAGTTCATCGATTTCTCTATTGTTTAAAACTGTTATTAAATTGAATCTTTAGCACTAGTATGAGATTATTTGATAATTAGGGTTAATTAGAACGCTGGTTTCCGATTAACTAAAATAAGGAGAAATATCAATTTATTCCAACGATGAATATTGTGAATGTGGGTTGATTATTTTTTGTGGATTGATGAATGGTTATAAATCTCCAATGGTGGAAGTTGACTTTGATCAAGACTCGTTTCATTGATATAATACAACTCATTAATTTAAATTGTTATTTGTTATAAGATTGATTTCGTTATAAACAAAACCCCCAATTGTTATACGAAGCATAAATTGTTGAATTGCATACTCTTCGTGGGATCGACCCTTACTTCCATTACTACATTAGTTTTAGAGGTTTAAGGACTATTTTTGGGTGCCTACGACAGCACACCAGTAAGCACAAATATAAAAGTGATAAGTAAAAGGAAGAGATGATGCAAACGATATAATTGTGGAGATTCGATCCAAAGCAACGATTTACGTCCTCCGTTACCAAGCTCTTCAGCACGAGCAAGACCTTTTCACTATGTTGATTGACTTATGGTGTAATCCAACCCTTTACAACTCTTCCGGTGACTTACAAATAAGGAGCACCAATCCTTATACAATGTTGAGCTTTACGGGACCTCAACACGACTCACACTACTGAACTTTACGGGACCTCAATATGACCCACACGGTGACTTACAACAAGGAGCACCGATCCTTATACAATGTTGATCTTTAAGGGACTTCAACACGACCCACACTTTATCAAAGTGATTTTACAATGAAATTTATCTCTTGATAAATAATACAAACAAATTAAGTACTAAGAGAGGCTAACACTTCAATGAATAGTAATAAATGATAGCTCAAGTGTTAGATGAAAAACTTTGATGAATATGATATCTAAAAATTAGATTCAATCAATCGAAGTGTTTCAATGAGAAGATGAAGAAATAAATACAATGTAGGTTCAAAAATTTTCTCAAGAAATATCTCTGTTTTAATGGATAATTGTAATAAATTAAGTACTAATAGAGAAATGAGAAACTTTGATGAATATGATGATTTTACAAGTTTAGTTCAATCAATCAAAGTTTTAATATGAAGAAGAAGAAGAAGAAAAGTTTATGCAATGTAAGTGTAAAAATATTCTTCAAAAATATATCTCTCTTTCAATAAATAATTTGTGATAAATTAAGTATTAAGAGAGAAATTAGAAACTTTGATGAATATGATGTTTACAAGTCTGATTCAATCAAAGTTTAAATATGAAGAAGTAGAAAAAATTTATGCAATGTAAATGCAAATATCTTTTTCAAAAATATATCTATTTTAAAATTGATATAGATAAATTAAGCACAAAAAGAAATGAAAATTTTTGATAAGAGAAATGATTCAATAAGTTTGATCCAACAATCAAAATTTTTGGTACGAAAAAATAAATTTAAATGAATGTAAAAATGTAAGTTCAAAGAATGTTTTTCAAATGAAAAACTTTGATGAGTAGATTTTTAAAAGTTAATTTGATCAAAATTTTTTCAAAACGAAATGATTTGATAATAATAAATGAGATGAGAAATCAATATAATTTTAGCTTAAAAGAATCTCAACGAATGCTCTAAAGTTATTATAATAAATGACAAGTGAGTTGGTATTTATAGAAGTGAAAAATGTCAAATTTTCTGTCAAATTGGATGACCATCCGATTGACTGCCAATTTTCAGATGACCAATATAACCATTTGTACAGGAAAAATTAGAGGTCAGAACGGTCAAATTTTGGACCGTTGGAGAAATCTGGTCGACCACCGGATGTCTAGTTGACCGTTGACTTTTTTTAGAGATATGATCTAAGTTCAAGTACACTTCGAAATATCAATTTTACTTTTGATCAAAAATATTTTATACAAGTGATATGAAAATAACTGTTCGTACACAAAATGATTTTTGAGCTATTGTTATTCATTACTAAAGATCAAAGTGTTATACATTTACATATGATCTCGAAAGTCTAATCTTTGATCCTGATTCAAATTTTCTTTCATGTTTGACTCTTAAACTCTGGATCTTGTTCTTCTTTATGAGCCCGATTTGATAGTCTTGATATTGAACTTTTAAGTTCTCGTCTCGAATGATTTGACTTAAATGCTTAACTTTCACTTTGATCTTCATTTCGAGTCTGATTTATGATGTGATGATTTTGGAAATGCTTGATTGATATTAACGTTGAATTATCATCACTCAAAATCAATTGTTAGAAATAATATTAATCTTGTTTGTTGTGATCAAAACATTAAGGATGACATCAACCATAGGTAAACAATCATCTACTTGAATCTCTTTACGAATTAGATCTAATAATTTGTGAAAATAACATAGGTACCTTTTAATGGCTTCTCGCCAGGTGGGGGTTTTCTTGAATAAGCCATTCCACAAGGTATCTTTTACCTCTTCATCTGGTATAGCTTGGCCATCAATCATTTTAGCTTTGAAATATGTAAAGTAACTTTTAAGAATTCTTTTGCCTTCTGTATCAACGAAAAACTCCGCATTCTTCAACAACAACTAGAACTCCAGTCACATTCATTTGATCTTCAGAACTCTGCCAGATGTTTAGAAAGTAAGCAATTTAGTATTTGGATTAAGTGGATTTGATGTTTTCACCGTCAAGAACAAATCGAACAATGAAGGTTGAAAGCTATGGATGAATTTGATGAAGTAGTATGTGTTCTCTCAATGTTCAACCTTTAGAAAAATCGTTGAGACGTGTGTTGATATTTATACTGTAGGTTTAGGATTGAATGAGCTGGATAAAAAGACTTAAAAATGCAAATTAAAACTTCCTGGATGACACTGTCGCTCGAGCGAGAGCTTAGCGATAGGCAAGCGACAGGTTGTCACTCAAGCGAGGACAAGACGACAAGCGAGCGACGATATTTCTATTTTTGCCACTCGAGCGAAGTTAGGGCAACAATCTAGCAAAATTAAGACGCTGTTTTTCCTTCTTTCCATTCTCGAACCCTAGATCTAATACAAATCAACTTATAATATTTGAAACTTACTCCTTGACTTTTACATCATATTAAATATAGTTCTTTTTGTTTACAGACTTGCCAATTACATTAAAAATCTAACACTATGATTGCTCGTTTTTTATACCTTAGATCTTCCTTCTCGTTGTATTTCTCTGTCACCAATTGATCTTTGGATTCCCTGCAAATCTGTATTCATTGGCCATTTACATGGTTATGCCTCTAGTCGTGCATATTTGTCTTATTCACCAATCTCCCCAGCCCAGACTCGCTTCTCAGTAACTTTTTCCACTTTTTTGTCGGAGCAACCTTGCAGGTTTGTGATGTTTGTAAGTTACCGTTATTGTTGGGAAAAATCTTAACACCAAGCGTAGATATTCACCTCTCGTCTTCAAATTTTTTGCCTCACCTCTAGATCATTACATTTTGCAAGCAAATTTGCATTCTCTGCTGCCAATGTTCTGAGGTTTTTTTCCATTTCCTATACGTATGTCTCTTGCAATGTATGTTCTTTTCTGCTGGTGGTGGCATTGGGTAGGAAAAGTTTTAGCCTGAAACTTTGTTGGTGCTCATTCCCGCTTTCTTTTCGGATTGATATCATTGTTGGTTAAATCATTATAAAATTCATCTGTTTCAATCTCTAATTTTGTATCCTTTCCTGATCTATTTCCATTGGACATAATCTTTTAGATCTTAAGGATTTCTTAGCCACTATAGAGAATTTCGTGGTTTGCTTTGGTCAATTTTTCATAAACAGCGCCAATTTGTTGATGATACAAATCAAATCAACAAATTCTTTCATGTAACCAGGACTTTCAAGTCCAAATCTCATTACTTTTGATGCTCAAATTAGAGCTAGAGATGATATGGCTATTTGAGAGGGAGATATTTGAATTGCATGCGTCTTTCTTCCGATGATGGGGTATTTACAAATTGTCCCTGAAGCCTTGGGGTAGTTTGGTCATTTTAGGAGAACGATAGATGAAGACTTCTCATTGACTTATTAATAATTGATTTTGTTAGAAGTGTTATATTTTATGTACTTCTTGACAGTCTGTGGCCAGCCTGAATGAAGGAGCGATTTACATTTATTTTATGCGAATCTTTTATGATTTTATTTTCCTCGCAAAATTGCTACATGCTTCGTTGGGAATTCAGTAAGGTTCGCAAATGGGGCGTATTTTAGGTTAACAAGCATAATATTATTGAGGTTAACCTGCTGAAATCTTTCAAATTGTGAATTTTTACCTCCAATCCTTAATTTCTTTAGCTTTATTTGTTCAGTTCCCTAAATTTCCAAATTTTGTCACTTTGTCCCCAACTCAAATTTCCTTCTTTTCTTTTTGGTGCCCTTGTTCCATCTTTTTGACCATTTCTCGACCTCTTTTGATCTCTCTTAATTCTTAATTCTTAACTCTAACTATTACTTTTGTACAAATTCTATTATTTGATCAACCACCACGACAGAAGACGATGTGGTTCACAATATACATAGCGAGGCCGATGCTCAAACTAAAATTTGGCAAACTAGCAATTGTGCTAGCAAAGGCAGCAACATGCGTACCCCACTTTGAGTTAAAGCTATACAACCACATCCTTAAAAAACTTGCCATCTTCCATTTATGATGAGGCATGTCTAATGGGTACGGTCATCAAGGAATGGGACCCTTTCGGCCTATATACTATGAAGCCAGAGATAATGAACCTCATCAACCACCCCAAACTCAATGTTCCCTAGTAAACTATTGTAGGCTTTACCAGACATATAATCACCACACCAATGGTTGCCCAAACATGGTGAACACCATCAATAATCTGGTAAATTAGAGAGGTTTTTTCGAAGCTATCACAAGGCACTATTTTCGAGGATGTAAGAGAGACGGATGTGCTCAAGCAGAGCTGGAGGCCCCAACACCTCAGATCACAAATCTAGCCTTGATGAGAAGATGCGGGACACCCTCATATAAATGGTCTCCCTAGACATTGATAAAGGTATGGATAAAGTACCTAGGCTTATAAATGGACAGAGGGAACTTAGAGACCATCCAAATTGGATGTTGACCATGGAGTCTTCAGAGAGATATCAAGCATCTTTTTCAAATACCACCTTAGTCAAAAGACACTTCGTGTAAATATGCTGTTATATTTAACATATTTAGTAGCCTATAACAAATATGCTTAGTCAAATTTTCAATACTTTTTAGATTGCCTTTGTAACGTAGAGTGATTGCATTTCAACATGTGTTAAGTGGACAACCTTATGAAACCTAGGATTGAGACCATTTGACTGGTGAATCATCAAGATGAGGTTATGTATCAAATATTGAATGGACACTACTTCTCTCTTCTATAAAAGCTTGTACCACCCAAAGTGAAGTTTATTCTAGCAATGCCACAGTGAAACCATATTCACACATTGTAAATCTAGTTCCTGTATTCAAATCCGACACCTACATTCTCATCATTGTGTTCCACTCACATCTAAATATATACAATCACCATTTGACTTGAGCATCGAGTGCACTCGACCATCACATCCTGATTAGAACAACATTCACGAGCAGTCAGTGTACAGATACTATATGTGGATGAAAGAAGAGTTGAAATATGTTGGTCATGTGGCATTGCCAAATTCCGAGGTCAACAAATAATGTAGAAAATTTTGAATGTTCATGTACACAAGACAAAATGGTTTTTCATAAAAGGAAAAACTGATCCCACAATTTGATAAAAAAAATGTGAAAGAATTGACTTTTCACTAGGACCCAACTAAAATCTATTCTGAAACAATTCACCTTAAAAATGAGATTATTCAACAATACAAAATAAATGCTTCAATTAGTAAATTACAAAATCTGAAATATTGTAATCAATTAAAAAAATCATGTAGTTATTTTCTTTATGAGTAAGGGTAAAATGCCACATAAGTTTGACTTCGTTTCTAGGGCAAAGTATAAATAAGAAGAATACATAATGAATATATGAATAAATCACTGGGGAAGTAATCGGAATTTTTTCATAAAAAAGTCATGTCAAGAGTTAACATTCATATTCATAGGTTTCAGCTCCACATTAGCCTAACTAACCATCACCTGCTGCTATCATTGCTATATCATTTTCTGTTGCACAAGAATGCTGCCATTAGCTTTCCATTGTAAAATAGATTCCTAACATCTTCCATAATTCAAGGAACCAATCTACAGCTATACACTCTAGAATATTCTTTTCACATTCTTTGTAATATATATCAGCATGTTGCTGAAGCAATCATGCATTACTGAATTATCATTCAATTGGCTTTGCATTTCTAACTCGGTATCATAGCAGAAACCATGGCCAACGCCTGCAACCCACCACAAAACACTGATCCCAACTCTGCTCCCGTGTCAATCTCAAGCAGCACCATTGCTCCAATGCATGGAAGTAGCCATCTCTCACCTTTTGGCGTGAATCTAACCTAAGTAGTATCGGTCAAATTTGATAAGAACAATTTTCTGCTATGGCAAAATATGATTCTGCCTATCATCCGTAGACACAACCTTGAAGGCTATATTCTAGGGACAAAGACGTGCCCTCCAGAATTCATTGCAACCTAAGTTATTGGTGAACTAGGAACTAGTGTTGAAATGACCAAAAATCCTGAACATAATCAATGGATGTCAACAGATCAAATGTTAATGGGGTGGCTCTACTCTTCAATTACCTTTGACATAGCCATGAGAGTCATAGGTGCTAGCAACTCCAATGAACAGTGGATAACTGTGAATGAAAGCTATGAAGTTCAAAACAGATCTGGAATCACTTTCCTTACTGGTGAACTTCAGAAATCAAGGAAAGGAACCATGAGCATTCATCAATACTTGAACAAAGTGAAGTTACTAGCAGACAACCTTGAAATCATTGGCAAAGCTATTCCTCACTCTAACCTGGTTACTCAAGTCTTGGCTGGCTTGGATGAAGAATACACACCAATTGTTGTTCAAATTAACAGTAAAGATCACATCACTTGGGGAGAACTACATTCAACACTTATGACTTTTGAAAGCAGGTTGGAACACCTCAACACAGTTAGGAATGAGATAGCAGGAATCAATCTTGATCAAACATCAGTCAATTTTTCCCAAAGGTCAGGATCGAACTTCATCACACCAGATCCTATAGGTCAGGTTTTGGTGAAAGATTCTCAAAGTACAACAATTTTATAGTAGAAGAAGAAGCAGAAACATAGGTGGAAATCTAAATGGTTATGATAGACCTATATACCAAGTGTGTGGCAAGATTGGACATAAGGCCAACATGTGCAACTTTAGATATGATGAGAGATACACAGGAACATCACCAAACCAGAGGACCAACTATATCACTTTACCAACAGCCTTTGTGGCGTCTCCAAGCACTTTAAATGATCTAGCATGGTTTATTGATATTGAAGCCAGTAATCACATCACTGCAGATAAGGGAAACATTACTTCAGTAAATGAGTACACTGGTAAGGAAAAAATTATGGTTGGAAATGGGAATAAGTTACACATCTCACACTTTGGTATAACTCACATCCCAACTTTGAATGATAAAGCATTTGTGTTAAATAAACCGCTTCATGTACCTGATATCAAGAAAAACCTTATTAGTGTTACACAATTAACATCTGATAATCAAGTTTATATGAAATTTCATTCTAACTACTATTTTGTTAAGGATAAGTTAACGAGGGAAATAATGCTGCAAATGAAGCTTAATGAAGGGCTGTATCAACTGGATCTTCCCATCAAAACTTTAAGTATCTCTTTAGAAGTCTGCTCCCACCAATAAACTCTGCTGCAACATCTCTCTGTCAGTCCTGGTCAAGACTCTAGTCAAGAGTCTTTAAATTTTCAAGTTGATGTATGGCACAAGAGACTTGAACATCCATCTAGCCAAGTGGTGTCTCAAGTACTTAAATGAAATCAAATCATTTTGTGATGCTTGTCAATTTGGCAAATCTTATCTATTACCTATTTCCTCATCCACCTCACATGCCAAAACTCCCATAGAACTTGTGTACACAGACGTGTGGGGACAAGCACCTACTCAATCAACTTTTAGCTTCAAATATTACATAACCTTCTTGGATGATTTCAGCAGGTTCACTTGGATATATCATCTGAGACAAAAATCTGAGGCATTAAATGCGTTCATTCAATTCAAGAAACTGGTGGGAAACAAGTTTGCAAGCAACATAAAAACACTACAAGCTAACTGGGGAAGGAAATATAGATCCTTCAAAACTTGGGGTCAAATTCAGACACCCATGTCCTTTCACGTCAGCCCAAAATGGAAGAATAGAGAGAAAACATAGGCACATAACAGAAACAGGCATGACCCTCTTAGCTCAAGCCAAATTGCCCTTAAAATATTGGTGCGAATCCTTTCAAGCCGCCACTTACCTCATAAATAGGATGCCTTCACCTTTGTTCAAAATGCGATCCCCTTTCCAAGTCCTATACAGAAAAGAGGTTGATTATAAATCACTAAAGATTATTGGGTGTGCCTGTAACATATGCCTAAGACCTTATCAAAAACATAAATTCAATTTTCATTCAACAAGATGCGTCTTCCTTGGGTACAATGAATCTCATAAAGGCTATAAATGCCTGAGCTCAATAGGAAGAATTTATATCTCAAGGTATGTTGTATTCAACGAGCTGGAGTTTCCTTTTGAGTCCTTGTTCTCTGTTCAAAATCAACAAAATTATGTGGTATCTGAAACTATAATGTCTTACTTCCAATTTTCCTCTCAATTGAACAACTATAATCCCACTTCAAGTCCTGATGATATAGCTCATCTAGAAGTAACCAATGCTATGCATCACTCACCTCTTTGCTTAAGTGACAATCAACATGAAAGTGTGAATAATGATGCTGAGGATAATAGCAATGAAATGGGGGTACTTGTTAAAATGACCCAGTCAAAGGACCCTAATTCCACTTTGACTTTTCCAATAGACAATAATACCAAAATGACCCATTTGCTATAAAAAGACAAAAACACCCTTAAATGACAAAAACAATTACAAAACATGTTTGTGTTAAAAAGACAATATTACCCTTTTAGTTAACAAATAAAAATCAAACGTTCCCTATTCAAAATTACGAAATCTGCTCAAACAGATAAAAACTCTCTTGTCTTCTTGACTCTGAAAATCTCAAAAATATCGATAGCTGAAGAAAAAATTGTTTTTGGTCCATTACTTCGATTCGGTAAGTATATTTACATATGTTTAACTTTATTTTCGTTAAATGTGCATACGTTTTTACTCGATAAATTAAGATCGATATAGGTGTTAGACAGATCTAACTATTTTAGCAAATGTATAATTTTTTTCAGCATAAAAGAAAAAAAATTCATCTGCATAATGTTTTTCGATTCTATTTACAAATTTCGGCTGTAAAAGCAACGTTAAATTGTCGGCTGTGAAGATAATGGCTGGCAACAGACGACAATCTAACAGCCTATTTTAATTTCGTTAATGCCGAAAAATAAGACGGACAAACTTTTGTATCAATGAGTATTACATTAACAGCCGAACATTTAAGTTTAATTTGTTAGTGCCATATGTGCGAACAGCCTATTTTTTGGCAACAAATAGGAAATAGAGTACATTATGACCTATTTTTGGTGCTGTTAACACCAAAAAATAGGTCGTTATGCAGAAGACTGACCAAAAAAGTGCATTTCACGACCTATTTTTACGGCTGTTATTAACAGCCTACTTTTGGGTCAATTAATGACCTAAAATAGCCAAAAATTTAATGACCTAAAAAATATAATGCTAATGTACCTCAAAAAGGCTGTTTTAACGGCTTATTTTTTTAGGTCATATTGTTAACCTTTTTGGTCATACGATCTCGTTAACAGCCCAAAAAAGGCGTAATGAGACCAAAAATAGTCAATTAACCTAAAAAATAGATATTATGACCTAAAAATAGTCATTAACGATCTAAAATAGAACATTAACAGGCTATTTTTGGTCTCATAATGACTTAATTTTAGTCTGTTAGTTGATTTTTCGACTCTTTTTTTTTTGTAATAATTTTTGTTCGGACTGTAAGTCGATTTTTTTTGAATATTCCGTTTAATTTTCTTTGTTTCTATGCCTGACAGATATGATTATACTCCTGGTTTGTCATTTTGGTGATTTTGAATTGGATGAAAATAATCGATGAGAATGGAAATGGACGAACAATATAAAAGGTAGTATGGCAACACATATAACAGAGACTACATCGTACAAGGAGTTGTACCGTGATATACAGAACAAGTTGAACGTCGATGAATCTCGATACAATATGGTATTGAGATATCAATTCAGAGAGAATTTGCCATATTCAATTCCACTTTTAAAGGTTACATCTGATATTGAAGTGAATTATCTGTTTGAGTTGAACAAAACGCAAGTGACACCAATTTACGTGAGTTTAGTGATGAAGGACGACGCGGAAGGTAGAAATGAACATTCGGATGGAGCCGATAATAATGCAAATGATTTTTGGGATACAGTGGAGATAGCTCGCGAGGATGACGCTAATATTCCCGAGACAATTGTTCCCCATCGTGACATCACCGCGACGCACATAATTCAATCGGTAGCTCAGCACAGCGATAATGTAAATGAATTTACAAATGAGGATTTAATTACTTTATCTCGTCAGAGACATGAGTTGGGTGGGAGCTCAGGGGCCGGAACGAGCGGACCTTCATCTAATTCTTCACGCGTGGTTCCCAATGATGAAGATTTGCACATTGAGCAACTGTTTGAAACGAAGAAAGATTTGCAGGAAGCTTTGCACAAGCTAGCATTGAAATTCAATTTTGAGTTCAAGGTAAAGAAATCAACCAAATCCTTGTTGACAATTGCTTGCATCGATGACAGTTGCCGTTGGTCTTTGCGAGCGACTAAGATGGATACAAATGAGTCATTTATAGTTCGCGAGTATACACAGGAACATATTTGAGAATTGGAGATTCGTCAAAACGATCACAGGCAAGCTCGGTCGTGGTTTATTGGTCGACAGATAATGCACAAGTATCAGGACCCACGGACAATCTACAGACCTTTAGACATCATTAATGATGTTCGACGAGTACTGAGTGGTCATGAGCTACCATACGGCTTGGAAGGCCAAAGAATGCGCGTTTGAGGATCTAATGGGCTCGCCCGAAGAGAGTTATGCTAAATTGGCCAGGTACTGCCATAATTTGGCGACAACTAATCACGGTTCCACTTTTTCCATTGAGACGGAGGGGAGAATTGCTTTAAGTATTTTTTCATGGCACTTGGACAATGCACTAGAGGATTTAAAAATGCGATGCGACCCGTAATTTTAGTCGACGGTACAACTCTGAAATCGAGATATGGTGGAAAACTGATTATTGCTACATGTCAAGATCCCAACATCCAGATTTACCCACTTGCATTCGGCGTAGTCGACAGTGAGAATGATCTGTCAATGCGTTGGTTCTTTACGAAGCTCAGGGAAGTGATCAGCGAAGTCGAGGATCTTGCCTTCGTAACTGATCGGGGTCAGTCTCTAATAAATGCTATCGCCGAAGTTTTCCCCGAGGCACATCATGGCTACTGCATGTGGCACATACAGGGTAATCTGAAGACTAGATACCGGGGCCAAGGCATTGTTTCATTGTTCAGGAAGGCGGCCGAAGCTTACAGTGTCGAGGAATGTAATAAGTTTATGGTTGAGATAGGAAATAAGTCGTTCCCGGCATGGGATTATCTTACAAAAATGGGGATAGAACATTGGGCGCGATCACGCTTTCCAGGACGTCGGTACAACTTGATGACGTCGAACAATGTGGAATCTCTGAATGCACTGTTCAAGAAGGATCGAGAGTTGCCAATTCTTGCAATGATTGAGAACATCCGTACCAAGCTGCAACAGTGGTTTCATGAACGACGTACGGAATCGCAGAACTGCTCGAGCTGGCTAGCCCCGGCTCAACAGGATAAACTGTTCAAGGCGGCAGAGGATGCGAGGAGGTTGATTGTGGAACCGCTAGACGAGTCCCGTTTCTCCGTACACTGTGCACGTCATGTGGCATACATTGTGGACCTGACCGACAACACATGTACCTGTGCTCGATTTCAGTTGGAGAGTTTTCTATGCGAGCATGCAGTCGCGGTAGCTTTAAACAGAGGCTTTGCAGCGAGAACATTATGTTCTCCTTATTATACGGCTGAATACTGGAGAGCTACGTATCTTTGAGGCCCCGTATTTCCCCTACCGAACGAATCTGAGTGGGAAGTTCCTGACAACATTCTCCCGCTTAATAGTTTGTCCCCACCAATAATTGAACCGCGTGGCCCTGGGCGTCCACGAACTTCTAGAATACCCTCTACTGGAGAGTTTCCTCGACCGCGTCGTTGCAGCAGATGTAAAGCAGTCGGCCACACTCGCAAAACTTGTACGAGTCAGATTCCCCTGCATGACAATTAGTGTAGTATGTAATGGTATTGCTGTTTAACAAACAATATTTGGATACT
Source organism: Fraxinus americana (assembly GCA_035079005.1). Classification (NCBI taxonomy): domain Eukaryota; kingdom Viridiplantae; phylum Streptophyta; class Magnoliopsida; order Lamiales; family Oleaceae; genus Fraxinus; species Fraxinus americana. The sequence continues at coordinate 30,840,042 of CM068707.1, forward strand.
GATCGTTGCGCAACTTTATTTGCTAATTCGATAAATTATATAAATCATACACAAATAAACGAACACAATTAAATGTACAATATTACAAGTATAAATAAATGATATTTACAAGTACAAATAAATGAATCAAAAAATAAATGTACAACGTTTACGGGTCACACTCGAATTCGTACAAATCAGCCGCCAATTTATTCCTCCAAATTTGTATCCATGACTGGTTGATTCCATCAACCTTATGTCCAACACTCAAAAATTCGATGTACTTTATTGCAAAAATGCCGCAATCGCCCCTATAAATTGAATAATAAACGTGTTAGTTCAAAAACGCGTTAGATAAAAACTAAATTTCCAATTTAAAAACAAAATACATATACTTACGATCGCGATTGTCTCGCCGTCGTCTGATCTCGTACGATGGCTAGCCTGTTATTAACAATAACACTCGCTCGGGCAGCCATCAACGGAACGATCACTGCAATCGGCTCCAAGAACTGCTCCAGATGGCTCTGTGTCAGACATGAATGGTCGGAGTCGTACACATATATCGTGGAGTCAGCAAAAATAATCTCCACGGCAATGGTATGATGATTCACGATCGCTGGAACATATATATGTGTGCAAGCCTCCCATGCCTTTCCCCCGAGAGTTGGTAGCATCCCAACGACCCATTCAACCATATATTCAGGAAGCACGTACTCACTACCAATGCGTTGCAGCGACTGATGCTCAATGGTAACGGTACCAAAAAACTCAATGCTCAGTATGAGTCGACCGGGCATGTCGAATGATCGCGGATATCGTCGAGCTCGATCTCGTAACAACTCCATGGCCAGATCGATATGCTGCATCATGGGGGGGGGGAGGGGGTTATTTAATTTCATAAAATTAAAAATAATGTTTACAACATAAACGACAATATGATTATTTTACTTACATCGTCGGCGAGCCACGTTCCCGAAGTGGTGATGTCGTGAAACCATTTATAGGCATCTTTGATCGTCCTCCCCCCGACGATGCGGCTATGTCTGAAAAAAATAAGACAAATGTTAAAAAAGATATATGAGTTAGCATAGCATTCTTTATTGATAGAAATTTTAAAATACTTACCCCGGCTTCATTATCCTCCACTCCGTCTCGAACGCTTTCCACTTGGCTGCGTCCACCTCCCGAAACAGATTGGGGTACGTTCCATCGATGAACGTCCTCCTCTTTGCCTCAGCTGTGTAGGGAGAAACGACGTACTGGGAAGGCAACCTGACCCTCTTGCCGACCACCCCCTCCGGGGTGTCAACAGCATGCCTTTTCCCAGCAAGTGTATGCTCGTCGTCTACCACCACGACCTCATCCGGGGACACCTCCTCTGTACCTCCCTCGGGGGCCACCCCCCCGTCCTACCACCCTCCGGGCTCTCCACCACCACGACCTCCTCCGGGGACACCCCCTCCGTCCTACCAGCATCCGGGGCCACATCCTCTGGGGCCACTGCCTCTGTCCTCCGCTCCTCCGGGGATAAAAGAAATGAAGCCAACGTAGCATCATCCGCCCAGAAATGACCCCCACCGTCACCCCCTCCGTCACTCCCTCCGTCACCCCTTCCAATACCTCTTATATCACCTCGGAGGGCTGCAATCTCATCCTGAACATCTCCCACCTGGCGACGGAGAACTCCAACGTCATTAGATAAATCATCGACCCGTCCCCCAAACTCACGTGCCATATCTCCAATCTGTCCCCTAAACTCACGTGCCATCTCTCCAATCTGTTCTGCCAACTCTCGGCGCATCTCGTCCATCTGACCCACTATAAATATTGTCAGGCGGTCATACAGATCAGTGGACGGTGGAAAATGTGACCTGATCGGAGGCGGTGATGCCCATGCCGGCGGTGAGGCCCTCAATTGTGACGGCGATTGCGGTGAGGCCCCCGGGCGAGGCGGTGATTCTCTCCGAGGTGACAGTGATGCCCTCGGTCGAGGCGGTGATGCCCTCGGAGGAGACGGTGATGCCCTTAGAGGAGGCGACGGTGATGCCCTCGGTCGAGGTGAGCTGCGATCTATTGGACTGCGCTCCTACACAAATTCAAACATTAAAAATAGTTATATTTAATGAAAATTGGCTAATGGATTCAAAAATAGTTATATTTAATAAAAAAATTATACTCAATTTACGTACCTCATCCCGATTTACTTCGTCATGCGGAGCGGCCAATTCACGCACATATCCACGACCCTCCTCCTCCATCGATGGCATCAACTCCGTTATGACTTGAAGCTGGCATACCAACATTTCGACTAGTTAATGATCAAGTCATCGTATTTTGGAGCTATTTATCTAACCAGTTACTGATCACGTCATCATATTATCTAACCTGAGGGTCGTCGAAAAGAGCTGATAGCTTCTTGCTAGTCGGACATCCCTCTGCTCGGGATACTCGCCAATGATGCATCCGAGGGCAGCGTGTCTCCCCTCGCCTCGCAAACTGGGTACCTAGGAGGGGGACAGTCTCATACGCCCAAATCTGCAATACGTACAATTATTATATTTATATAATAACAATTTTTTTATAATAAATTATGTTAAACATTTACCTGCACAGCAAGGGGCAATCCGTACGCATCGTATTTACGCATGGTCCCCTTCGGCTTCGAGTGTGTTCTGGTGAAGACGTGCACCGTGTCCTCAAAACATCTCCGGCCCCATGGATATGTGTTGAACACATCAAGATCGTCGACGATCTGTAAATGTAATAGGTCGATTCCAGTCCTCCGATGGTGACATCGCAACACGCTCTCAAGGATGTAGACCAAGCCGAGCTTCAGTCTGTCCAATATATGGTCACACCACGTGATTGCGTCCATCATATCCGATAGCAGGACTGACCCCTGTCCCCCAAAGTATGTGTCGTGTAGTCTGCCTCTCTGAGTATCGGCACGAGCTGCATCATCCCCCGTAATCTTCAATCCAGTGATGAGAGCAAAATCGAACATGGAGAAACTGGCGACCTTACCCCCAAGTTCGAAGTGGAGGGCATCGTCGTCGACTGGACTACGCAACCGACACAGTAGGGCATCGAGGATCTGCCCAGAGAACTGTACATCTCTCAACTCGTACAAAGGCCAAAGAAACGAACGTCGAAGCATATCTGCATGCTGCTCATCCAACAACTCCAACACAGCTGTGTAACTGCCAAGGTTACCGTTCCAGGTAGCCTTGCCCGGCATCTGTCTCAATGTCAGCTCTAAATGATACTCCATGCTGAAAAAAAAGAAAAAAACTCATTACACATCTGCACTTCAAACATAAGATAATGAAGATCATCTAGCATAATCTCAGAAAATTAAATTAACCGAATTGTAACAAGTACACAAAACAAATAATTAAATTAAAAAATAAAAGGAAACAAGAATTTGCTAATTCTATCAGTAATTATCAAATTCAATTTTATTATTTAATTATATAAATGTTTTTCAATTACTACAATTATTAATCAAATTTAACGGAAAAAATTAGAAGTTGCTAATATGTTAAAATACAAAATTTAATAATTAAAATGATTTATTTAATGATATTAGGAATTATCAAATTAAAATCAATTATTTAATTCTATAAATTTTTATTTCATATTCGATTTTTTCAATTATTAATAAAATGTAATGGAAAAAATAAGAAATTACTTATATGTTAAAATATAAAATTTCATAATGAAAATGATTTATTTAATGATATTAGGAATTATCAAATTAAAATTAATTATTTAATTCTATAAATTTTTATTTCATATTCGATTTTTTCAATTATTAATAAAATGTAACGGATAAAAAAATAAGAAATTACTAATATATTAAAATATAAAATTTAATAATTAAAATGATTTATTTAATGATATTAGGAATTATCAAATTAAAATTAATTATTTAATTCTATAAATTTTTATTTCATATTCGATTTTTTCAATTATTAATAAAATGTAACGGAAAAAATAAGAAATTACTTATACGTTAAATATAAAATTTAATAATTAAAATGATTTATTTAATGATATTAGGAATTATCAAATTAAAATTAATTATTTAATTCTATAAATTTTTATTTCATATTCGATTTTTTTAATTATTAATAAAATGTAACGGAAAAAATAAGAAATTACTAATATGTTAAAATATAAATTTTAATAATTAAAATGATTTATTTAATAATATTAGTAATTATCAAATTAAAATTAATTATTTAATTCTACAAATTTTTTTTCGATTATGTAAAATATTTAATTCTATAAATATTTATTTAATGTTCGATTTCTTAAATTAAGTACAATATTTAATTATATAAATATTTATTTAATATTCAATTACATAAATCATTTATGTAATTATATTAATTTTAATGAAATGTAAAATATTTAATTATATAAATATTTATTTATTTTATTAAATTATATAAAAACATAAATAAATATTGGGCGAAATTTTATTAATGCCCGATGACAATGACCGGCCCAGTTAATTTGTCATTAATGACAACAATGTAAGGCTTGCAGATCCATTATCACCGAGCCCGCCATGGGCAGCTGTCATCACAACGATCGGCCCAAACGAGTGCCCAGATTCGGTGTTAACGATCGAATGCGGGCCGAATCTGAGCTTTTGCCGACTGTGTTCCCTCGCCGGAAATGGCTATTTCCGGCGAGTTTAAGCTCCAAAAATAGCCATTTCCGGCGATTTAAGCTCCAACAATCACACAATACTAAATAAACTAACTAAAATACATGAAATTCGACCTAAAAATTGGAAATAAATTATGAAAAATCCATTTGATGACAACCACCAACCTTTCAACTCGCCGGTGACGTTTTCGCCTATTTTCAGGTGGTCGGTTTTGTGATTTTCAGTTGGTCGGTCAGAGAGTGAGATGTCGGTGAGAGCTTTCCTTTTGTGGAAAATGAGGGTATTTTGGGTTTTTTAAAGGTTAACCCATGTTTTGATTTTTTTTAATTCTATTTTTTAGTCAAATGTCATTTTGGAATTAGACAACAATGGGAAGGTTATTTCCTCCTATTTCCTCCAATGAAATGCCTATCAGAGAAGAAAATTATCAAGGTATGGAAATAGGAGTTGAGCTACCTCAGAACAGTTAAAGATTTGAATCAGAATACACAAGTTATCAGCAACCAGTTAGCAATAAATTTGGGTACAGACATCAACAAAGAGCAAGTAATCCAATAGAGCATCCTATGATCACTAGAGGAAAGGCTAGAGTATTTAAACCTAAGGCATATTTAGGAGAATCAATTGAAAACAATTCTAAAACGTCAGAACCTAGAAGTGTAAATGAAGTTATGATGAATAAAGACGGAAGAAAGCCATGGAAGAAGAATTCAATATGTTGATAAAAACCAAAACCTGAAAATTTGTGCCTCCATTACCAACCTACAACATAGTAGGGAACAAATAGGTTTTTAGAATAAAACGAAACATAGATGGATCAGTTTAGAGGCTCAAGGCAAAGCTGGTAGCCAAAGGATTTCATCAGGCGCTTGGAATTAATTTTTATGAAACTTTCAGCCTAGTTATTAAGGCATAAACATTGAGAATTATACTTACTCTGGCGATGTCAAAGGGATGAAAAATTAGGCAAGTTGACATCAATAATGTCTTCTTAAATGGTGAACTTGAATAGTTGGTATATATAAATCAACTAGAGGGATTCATAGACAAGTCAAAACCTGATCATGTATGCAAATGGGAAAAAAGCACTATATAGACTGAAGCATACACTTAGAGCCTATTATGATAAGTTGAAAACAACACTGATAAGCTGGAAGTTCAAACAATCAAAGCAGACACATCGTTGTTTTACTTCAAGAATGAAAGACATATTATTTTTGCACTTACTATGTAGATGACCTTGTTGTGACAGGAAATGACGCTGAACTGTTATAAGGATTTATAAATGAATTGAACAAACAATTTGCAATGACGAAAATGGGACAACTTTATCACTTTATGGGAATTGAAGTATTGTGGCATGATTCAGGACTTCACCTGAAATAGATAAGATACATTGCTGAGTTACTTAAGAAATTTGAGCTGCAGAATCTGAAGCCTTGTCATACTCCTATTCTTGCTGGCAAAACCATGTCAAAAACTGATGGAGAAGTATTAAAGAATCCCTCAATTTATAGAAGTGCAGTAGGGGGTTTGCAATACCTCACACACACCAAGTCTGACATCACCTTTGCTATGAATAAATTGCGTCAGTTTTTGCAATCACCAACATCCACACATTGGCAGGCATTAAAGAGGGTGCTTAGATACCTCAAAGGAACAATGAATCAAGGAATATGGATACAAAGAGAAGACAGACTAAACCTAAATGGATACTTAGATACAGATTGGATATCCTGTCCAGATGACAGGAGATCAACAGCAGGCTATTGTATCTTCTTAGGAGACAACCTAATAGCTTTGTCATCAAAGAAACAACATGTAGTTACTAGATCTAGTACAGAGTCAGAGTACAGAGCTCTTGTATCAGCAGCCTCAGAAATTGCATGGATTCAATCATTGTTCAAAGAACTTGAACTGCCACAAGTATCGACCCCAGTTTTATGGCGTGACAACATGAGTGCAGGTGCTTTAGCAGCCAATCCAGTATATCATGCCAGAACAAAGCATATTGAATTGGACATTCATTTTATCAGAGACAAAGTTCTTGGTAAGGAATTGGAAGTAAGATATGTGCCTTCGTCTGATCAAATTGTAGACCTATTGACCAAAGGCCTCACTCACTCCAGGTTTCTCTTCCTCAAAGAAAAGGTTGGAGCTACTTCAGTACCGTCCAACTTGAAGGGGGTGTCAAGAGTTAACGTTTACATTTACAGGTTTCAGCTCCACATCAGCCTAACTAACCATCACTTGCTGCTATCATTGTTGTATCATTTTCTGTTGCACAAGAATGCTCCTATTAGCCTTCTGTTGTAAAATAGATTCCTAACATCTTCCATAATTCAAGGAACCAACCTACAGCTGTACACTCTAGAATACTCTTTTCACATTCTTTGTAATATATATTAGCATATTGCTGAAGCAATCATGCATCATTGAATTATCATTCAATTGGCTTTGCATTTCTAACTTAGGACAATGATTTTAGGTTGAAAAAATGTTGGGTTTTACAACGTTTATTGTCGGGCTTAATTTCATGCTTGCATTAGCCATTGACTATTTTGTCTTAAAAACAGTTGTAATTATATGTCTAATTAAGAATATACTAATGTTGGTTAGGGGATGTTTGATAGATATTATTGAGGAAATGATATATTTTAAATAGTGATATGATGGGAAATATGTGGTTAAAAAGTAAAGAAAAGTTATTGATGTGATGTAAATATTATTTTATAGAAGAATGTGTGGTTGAAAATGAGTTTTGAAAGAACTTGTGTCAAACATGGCTTAATCTATTATTAACTATCAACCTCCAATTTAAGTGGTTCTCCATTTTTCCAGCCACCTGCATACGTGATATATATCTTTACAAAATTCTTAGGTACTACAGCCCTAGGAAATCCTTTGGTTTTCTACAATGTTGCATAAAGAAAATCTCTCATAAAACCACGGCTTCCCCCAAAGAAGTGAAAAACCGAATTACTGGTCCAAAGTTTCCAGTAATTCGTGTGTTGGTGTCGCGGGAAGAAGGCTGGTGAGAAAACAAAAGATATATATAAAAAGAAGATCAAGAATTTCTAGCGCTGCAAATGAAGATGAATATTATTCATAATTCATTACTTCTCCTCTTCATCGTCCTCACCTTTGTTTTAACATTTACGATCTCTCATAGAGATACAGCTTATTATGATGATTATATGAAGAAAATGGCTAACGATGCTTTGAAGGATTCGTTCAAGGCGTATAACCCTAATCCTGAGGAACTCACTGATCAATTTAATGAACAAGTTGGCGAGTAAGTTATTAAATTTCTATGAAGATTTTTGTTAAATCACCTTTTCTTAAAATGATCTTTTTGTTAAACTATCCTATCTAAAAAACTAAGGTGTCTTCAACATGCCATATCATATAGAGGCCAAATTGATTTTTTCATCAACGACTTTTCGGTTGCACAACTTTTATAAATTACTGGAGGTAAGACTTGAGAACAAAACCTTTGTCGTTGTCGCTCCCGTATTATGTTAAAATATTTCATGTAGAAGTTAAGGGGATCAATGCATTTATTTAATTTGACTTCAATAATTTCTGTTTTTTATTTTTCAAGTAAAGTTATTGTGATTATGGCCTGGTTCGCAAATTAAATTTCCTTGAAATATATATTCTTGTCTAAATCTTTCAACATTATTATTTTCATGGGTTTTTTAAATTTTCTCTCTCATGCAGGGTATTAATACATGGTAATGTCACGAGGAGACACCTAAAAGAAGGTGACTGCAAGGCAACGAATCCCATCGATAGATGCTGGAGGTGCAACCCTAACTGGGCTAGAAACAGAAAAAGGCTAGCAGATTGCGCCAAGGGTTTCGGCCGCCACACGACTGGTGGGAGAGACGGGCTTTATTATGTCGTTAACCATCCTTCGGACGACGATATGCAAAACCCTAAACCTGGTACCCTTCGCCATGCAGTGATTCAAAATATGCCATTATGGATAATCTTTAAACACAGTATGTTTATCAGACTCCAACAAGAACTCATTTTCACTAGTGACAAGACCATTGATGGTAGAGGAGTAGAAGTCCATATTGCTCATGGGGCTGGAATTACTCTCCAATTTGTGAAGAATATTATAATCCACAATATTAAAATTCATCATATTGTGCCTGCACCTGGTGGCCTGATCAGGGATTCTGTTGATCATTTTGGGCTTCGGACAAGAAGTGATGGAGATGGGATTTCCGTATTTGGAGCAAGCAATATTTGGATCGACCATGTTTCCTTGTCAAAGTGTACTGATGGCCTCATTGATGCTATCATGGGTTCAACAGCTATTACTATCTCCAATTGCAAATTCAATAATCATAATGATGTAAGTTGAACCAACCATTTTACTTAAAACGTGTTTTTTTCCTAGCTTAATTAAATGCTTTAAACATAGAATATTTCCATTTAATGGAGGGCTGTGAAACTTGAACTTAAAGTTATTTTTTCATATTCTCTTTTATACTACCACATTAAACACTTAAGCTCATGTTTGACAATCATTATTTTCAAACTTTTTTTCTGTATATTCATTTTCAACCATACATTCATACAATAAAATATTCTATCAAAAAATCCAAAACTTTTCCCTACTTTTTAGCTCACATTCTCCTAAAAATTACTATTCAAAACTCTATTTTTCGCAAATAATAGTTGTGAAGCAGGGGCTCGTGACCCATCACATCTCATTTTCTTGTATCTTGAGTAAGATTTATAGGATAATGTTTTGTATACATGGTGCAGGTCAGGGGCGGAGCCCAGTAAGGCCCAGGGTGGGCACAGGCCCACCCTAACTTCTGGGCTCATTTTTTTTTTTTTAGTTATAGGTTGTCTCAGCCCAAGAGAGAAAGCCCAAAACCTTTCAAATAAATCATCTTCATTGTGCTCTTCCTCGTGTTCTCTGGTTTCTTCCCATTTCTTGTCTTAGAAAATCAAACTATTCCAAAGCTAAGCATTTATAAAAATCAAACAGAAGAAATCCCAAATCATAATACTTTTCTCCTCATATCACAGTTGAGTAGCGATTTTCATCTTTGAGAAAACGAAATCCCATATCATGAGCGTTTGTCTTGTTACAAAAATCTGTGTTGCTTCTTCAGTCCATTCACTTTGAGGTAAATTATATCGACGTTCTTCACTTTCAAGAAGCTAATAGGCAATTTTGCTTTTTTAGGGTTTAAGTTTCTTTTGTATTTTGATATTTCTTTCCCCTCCTTGATGAATTGGATTCTTGTAATTGAACTATGAGTCCCTGAAAATTTACAAACAGGCCTATTTAAATTTGCTCAGTAACAATTATACATGAATAATGGTACAATCATCAATGGATTATTTGATTGGTTTTATATTTCATTTATGGCTGCAAAGTTAAACTAGTGGCTTTTATATCGGTATGAAACTTGATAATAAGGAAATTGTGGAATTTAATTCTTATGTTTTGGTTGAATATGTCGTGGCATAATTTATCGAGAGAATGCAGTAAAATTGAAATTATGAGTTTTTTTTGTGTTTGTTGATACTCAAATTTTGAAATTTGTGTTTTGTGAATGGTGATTTGTTTATGGGCTCTAACACTAGAGACCTTTTGGTCTATAGATGTGCTTGATTGTAGGGAAAGACTCTTTGGAAATTATTATGGGCTCTAACAAAAAACCTCATTTACTTTTAGCAAATAAAGTCCAAACACACCCAACAGATCCTCCTTAGAGAGTGGAATAATGGACCCTAATGCATAATAGGATGTAAGGCAAACTTTCCTTTCCTTCATAGGCTTCACTCGGTCACCTTGTGCAAATTGTAATTTAAGTTCTACATCTAAACTACCTGAAGATCTAGTATAACATATAGCAAACATCAGTATCACTAGTGAAGCCCTAAAATGCAAAATGATTAATGAGCAGTAACTAGAGTTTCTACAAGTATCAATTTTTTAACTTTTGATTGAAATGTTGTTATCTATTTCTCTCTCTTTTCTTATTTTTCTATATTTTATTCAATCACCAATTTCCACGATACCTTGGTGTATCACTTTGAATTGGAACTGGAACTCTGTAATTGATGTAATATGATTTGTTTGTGAAAGGGAACCTGTTTGAGAAATTTTATTTATTTATTTATTTATTTTTAACTATATATTCAAAAACTCGACGTTCAACATCAATAAATTGTGCCCACCCTGACAAAAATTCCTGGCTCCGCCCCTGGTGCAGGTAATGCTGTTAGGCGCAGATGATGAACACGGTAGAGATGTCATCATGCAGACTACAGTTGCATTTAATCGTTTTGGAAAGGGTTTGGTTCAAAGGATGCCGAGGTGTCGATGGGGGTTCTTCCATATCGTCAATAATGACTATTCTCAGTGGCAAATGTACGCGATTGGCGGCAGCGCCCATCCCACCATTATCAGCCAAGGCAACCGATTCAAGGCCTCAAATCATCCTTTTACCAAGCAGGTAATAAATTGAAAAAAATTCAGCTCCAAGTCCATTCTAACATATAGGTGCAAATTTGGTTTGAGTAATGCTATTTGCACTTGCTCATTACCGTAGTCGTCCTATGTGGCATATATGTAGCGGTTAATAATTTGATGCATTATTGTGGTAGTTTTTTATTTCGCGTGTATCAAATCACTAACCAGCACGTGTATGCCACGTAAGACGACTATGATAGTGAACGAATGTAAATAACATTGTCATGAATCATTCTAATACTTTTGGTGTATGAAATACATAGGTGACCAAGAGGCAAGAAGCTGGGGAGAGTGAGTGGATGAAATGGCAATGGAGATCGGAGGGAGACAAGTTTCAAAATGGAGCCTACTTTGTCGAGTCAGGGCCACCAATTAAGCACACGATAACGTATCCATTGAATTTGAAACATAAGAATATGATGAAATTCAGACCGGGTTCATATGCTGGCAGACTCACACGATACGCCGGTGCAATCAAGTGCAGGGTTGGCGAACTCTGCTAAAATTGTTTCATTGATTTTGAAAATCTTTATACAATGTAATAGTTGTCAACATTATAAAACAAGGAAGAGGAAGAAGAGAAATATATTACTAATCTTATCTTGTTTATGTTTTTAGCTTTTTTTGTTTTTGTTTTTTTTAGTTTAGCCTATGTGCGGGCTCCATTTTTATAAAAATTCATTTTTCAACACTTAATTTCAACCACATGTTCTCATATAAAATAATTTTACATGTAAACTAAAAGATTTTCCTTATTTGTTAACCACACATTCTTACTATTCCAAAATGTATTTTCTTGAAAAAAGTGGAGCCTAAACGTTTTTTTTTATGTGCAAGGTAGCATCACATCAAAATTATGTGATGATTAGGTTAAAAGGTTTCAAAAACAGAACTGAATAGTACTCAATAAAAGAAAGAAGAAGAGTAATTTTCAGTCATATTAGATAATAATATTTAACATGCCCATAATTATAAGGAAAAAATGATTTAAAGAGCACTGGTGCTCAACTTATGCTAAGTAATAAATGTAACTCAAATCTTGAGGCACCGTAAACTTATTATCAATTAGTTATTATGTCACGTCGCCAGTGCTTAGCAAAATATGAATACCGATGCTTAATCTTAGTAAGATAGAAAAAAGTCTTATGCATTCATGTTTAAACAATTCAATTATGAAGATTAGTAAACATACTTAGCCCTCATTTGGAAGGTGAATTGGTTTTTGAAACTTTTTGAAACAATAATTTCAAATTAAGTAAAACAAGAACACATGATTAATTAAGCGTAAACAAATAAAAATAAGTAAAATGGTAGAGATGATGAAAACGATGTAATTGTGGGGGTTCGATTCAAACCAATGATCTACATCCTCCATTATCAAGTTCTCCGTCATGAGCAAGGTCTTTTCACTATATTGATTAACTTATGGTGCAATTCAAACTTTTACATCGCTTCCAGTGACTTATAAACTAGGAGTACTGATCGTTATACAATATTGAGCTTTCAAGAAACATTAATATGACCCACATAATGATTTACAATAATGAGCACCGATCCTTATATAATATCGAGCCTTCAAGGGACCTCAATATGACTTATACGTTTAAAGAAATTGTTTTACAATGAATGTTTCTCTCTTAATAAATGATACAAATGAATTAATCACGAACACGGGAAGAAAAATGAGATTTAACAACTAATGTTTCAACGACTAAATTAAGTTTGGTCGTAGCAAAATGAAGAAGAATAATCAAATTTTAAATTAGTTGGAAATATTTTATAACTACCAAAATAATAGTTGTTGACTCCATATTTTCTACGACCAAATTAAAATTGGTCATTGGAAATGGATGTCAAATCAGAAATTTTCGCCAAAATGTATGTTTATATTCAACGACAAAGTAGCTAGTTGAAACTTGTGTAAACATTCAAGGATCACAATGTCTAATCGTTAATAGAGTAAAATAACAACTAATTCTATTTCGTTGTTGAAACTAAATGAAAATTCGACATTCAACGACTATTTCTTTAGTAGTCGTTAAAAATACAAATAATACGGTAAACATTCAACGGCATAATAAATTTAAGAGTACTTCTCCTATGAGATATTCCATTGGCAAAAATGAAGGGGGAAAAACTGAAAATTGAATTCCAACAGAAATGTTGTTTTAAAACACAAACATTTTTTTTCAAAATATTGAAAAATTCGAAATTGGTTGTGACCAATTTAAGTGATTGTTTAAGTGGAATTTTTTTTTTGGTGAATGAGAAATTAAGCCAAACTTAAAATGCTTGAAATTGTTAGAAATTGAATATAATATTGTGGAATATTCTAGAGAATGAGTAGATGAAAAAATGAGTCTTTTCATATGGAAGATCATGACTTTTGGAGATCATGACTTTTGGTGTGAGTAACTTCCAATAATTATGATTCTTAATTTCAAGAGATGTGTCTCTTGGTGTGGTTTCCAACTACTATATATATAGATCCCCATGTGTTTGGATTTTATGAAAAACAACAAACAATTCAATTGATAGTTTCATATCATTCCATTCCATGTTTACAATTTAGTTTTGCATAAAACACTTTGTAGAAGTGATTATTTCTTGCATCAAAATCATGGTTATGGTAGAGAGGGAACTCCGTTCGAGTTCGTTGGTCTAAGTCATTTGGAGTGCTCCTATGGCTTGACGTGGTCGTTGTATCTTGGGAGATGATTGCCGAAAAACTGTTAGCACCAATGCGGGGCAAATTAATCTTAACGACAAAGTGTCAAACACTTGCCTCGACCGATCGCATCACTTGCATCTCATCTTTCTGCTTTCTGATTTCATTCTAATTTAATATTCAGATTTCGGAAAATAACTAATATTCTTTTGATTTCATGCAAGGTTTGAAATAAAGAATGAAACGCGTTTATGATTGGAAAGTGATGAATCCATATTCATATATTGGAAGTCGGTAATCACTATTTTGTCTTTTCAAATCAGATTTCGGTAAGTCGAATGATATTTCGATTTGACGCATATTAACGGCATGTTCTTGATGAATATAATATACACATTATTTGTGTAAAATCTCCAACACTTTTATTGATGAAAGAGAGCAACTAAATTTTAGTTGCTTCAACGATATTTTATCGATAAAAATAATTAATACAACAACAAATCAAACAATTGTTGAAATAAAATTAAATGGCTGTCAAAATTAATTTTTAATGACCATTTTTTTGGTTTTTGAAATGAAAGGCAACAAAAATTTGGTTTCTTTCATTATATTTTAACGACAAAAATAGTTGACACAACAACCATACAAGTGGTTGTTGAAAAAAGAATTGGTTGTCAATACAAACTTTTTACGACCAATTATTTAGTTGCTAAAATAATAAATTTACGACCAAACATATTTTTAATTGTTCGCAAACACCTCTTTGCCTACCAATGAACGATCGACCGATTTTGGTCATTGAATGTGATCAACAACCAAAAATGTATATTTTGTGACCATTATATAGTTGATGAAGGTGATATTTCCTGTATTAAAAGAATGATTAATATTTCAATGAATAGCAATAAACGAGTGTATTTGATATGAGGAAGTTGAAGAAGTAAATGCTATGTAAGTTCAAATGTTTTGCTCAAAAATATTTTTCTCCTTTATAAATGATAGCAATAAATTAAGTATCAAAAGATAGATGAGAAACTTTGATGAATATGATGATTTAACAAGTATAATTCAATCAATCAAAGTTTTACATTTAAAGAAGTAGAAGAAATAAATGTAATATACGTTCAAAGATTTGCTTGAAGTGTAATTTTCTTTTATGAATGATAGCAATAAGTTAATTAGTAACAAGAGAGAGATGAATTTTTTTTTTTAAATAAATATAAGGATTTAAGAGTTTGATTCAAACAATTAAAGTTTTTTAATATGAAAAAATAGAAGAAATGCAATGTAAGATTAATGGTTTTTTTTTTAAACATGTTTCTCTTTCAAATACACTTCCAAGACCCTTACATTGAATGTAAAAAAAAAACCTATTTATAGATAAAAATTCATAAAACTTTATGTATGTTTGGATGAGGGTATGGGTGTCCGCCTTAAGTCCGAAAGGTCGAAATAGCTGTTAGAAGTCACAAGTTAAAATAGTAAAAAAATTTGACTGTTGGAGATCGCGACGTCCGCCTTCCATCCAACTTCTTCGTTTTGGCTTTGTTTGATCAGAATTGAATATTTTGAAAAATGTAAACTTTTGGAAAGTGTTTTTAACTAATTTTCAAGGTACATGATATTTTTAAAAATATAATTTAAGTTCAATTATTAATTTGAAAATCAATCTTACATTTGATCAAAATATTTTATACAAATGATAATAAAAATAGCTTTTAGTGCATAAAATGGTTTTAGTGCTTTCATCATTTATTGTTAAAGATCAAAATATTAATATATTTACATTTGAACTAAAATGTCTAATATTTGACCTTGAAATTTGGTTCTTAAACTCTTATTTTGAATGTTTGGAGGACTTGAATTTGATTTTAACCTTAATTTTGAGTCTGATTTGATAGTCTTGATTTTGATTTTTTGTCGAAAACTTGTTTGTTATATCAAAACTTTAATATTATGATCAATCATATGTCAACATGATTCAGCTAAAAAATTGAATTAAAATTTTAGTCAAATTCAATAATAAATTTTAACCTCATATTTCGTGGGACTGACAACTTTCAACAGCCTATTTCATCTAAATCTACTAAAAAATGATTTTTATCTAAACCAAATAGGGACCTAAGTCACCTAATTGTGTGGTAAAAGAAGTTAAGGTCATTGTTATCATTGTTATTACAGAATAGTATAGAAGCATATTAGTCCATAATGATTTGTTAAAATGACAAATTGGTACAGGATTAGAGCTTAGTTCCCCTTAGGTAAAGGAAAAATGAATGAGAAAATTATGGAAGATAATTTACTTGTCAAATGAAAATTAAACAATCATTCTACATTAACATCTTAAATGACATATTAGATGACATAATGTCTACTTGGCAGAAGTTCATTGAATTATTTAAAAAACAGTCAACAATGCATCCAATCAGTTTTTCACCCATCTTCTTTTGTCAACAAAGATGATAAAAATATCTCTCAACAAAGCTTAATTCAAAATTAAATGACAGATTGTAAGTGCCTTCATCTATTTTTGTTACTTCTGCATTATTGTGGTATAGTATCACAAAAGCCAGCTTGTTTTGCGCTCTTGCATATCAAAATTAAGTTTCTTGATAGCCCAATTTGCACAATGCTCCAGCTTCACTGGTAGGTGACAAACTTTCCCATACACAATTCTACAAGGGGACATCCCAATGGGTGATATAAAAAAAAATCGATTTTATATGCTCACGACGTACCATTAAGTCGACACATCAGTCTTTCTGATACAGGGGAAGATTATAGGAAAAGACAAAAATTAGCACAAAAATAATTTCAACGAAAAGAAATTCAAGAAAATTTTATTTCATTCAAAACTCAACTGCCTCAAAGGGCTTACAACGTTTAAATAGTGAAACCCTCAGAAAATTCGGAAAGAAATTACCTAATAATAAAAAATATTATTTTTTTCCAAAAATGAAAAAAATTGAGATAATGACGGATCTTGATTCTCCTAATCATCAGGATTATCCCCAAACAAACGGAAATCAAATTCGAGTTTATTTGACTAAGATATTGCCAAAACAAAAATTAGCATAAACGGCAAAAACGCTTAATTGAGGGTCTAAACGATGAAATTTGCCCAAAATTTGACGTGCATTAGGGCCAAAGGCCCTGTGTTGTGATCATTGGCCCATTTTCAATCAAATTAGACTAGCAATTCGCCAAAAACGAACAAACCCGAAATTAAATGAAATTATTATTTTTCCTTCATCATTCTCCACGGGTTGAGAAAAATTCGCCCTCGAATTTGATGGGGTAGAAACCTCATCATCATCAGAATTATCACCACGAAATGGTGGCTCTGGCGGCAATCCATCTGAAAGCTCTTCCGGGAAGTCCTCATGAAATTCCTCTAGCAATGACTGAATCTTGCGAGTGACCTCCTGCTCACTGTCAACTGACTTTTCCACTAGCACATACACTATCCCATATCCTTCCGTATTTGTCTCGAACTTCACTCTGGTCAGTAAATTGGCGTCATCCCCAACTGTTTTTACTGGGCCCTTATCTGGAAGCAACACACTTTTCTTTTTCCCAATAGTACACGTCGACTGGAAGAGATTAGTACGCAACCAGTCAATATTATTTTCTAAGGAAGTCAGAAAACTCCGCCTCACCACCAATGCCTGACCCACGTCACGAACCCCAAACTCCTCCTTCTCTGCTGCCTCTTCTACACCTTCACTGTCAAATACAGGCGGACCTAATAATCAAACTCTTCATCTTCTGTTGCTTCTTCAGTGTCTTCATTGTCAAATACATGCGGACATTCATAATCAAACTCTTCTTCCTCTATTGCTTCTTCAATGTCTTCATTGTGAAATACAGGCGGACCTTCATAATCAAACTCTTCCTCCTCTGTTGCTTCTTCAATGTCTTCATTGTCAAATACATACAGACCGTCATAATCAAACTCTTCCTCCTCTATTGTTTCTTCAATGTCTTCAATCGTGACATCCTGAATATTATGATCACGATGTTGTACTTTCTCAATGGGAACCTGCCCACGACGACCACGACCTCTAGGCACATGTTGCTGCGGCATAAGTGCAGCAACTTGCTGTGTCAGCAACTTCACTTGTTGACGCAGTTGTGCGATTTTATCACGTTTATGTATCTCCTCTACTAGGATTTCACATGCTTCTTGACGTCTCCTTGACGGCATGGTGAAGGAACGACTTCGGCTCTGATACCAACTGATGCAGGGAAAGATTATAGGAAAAGACAAAAATCCGCACAAAAAGAATTTCAACGAAGAGAAATTCAAGAAAACTTTATTTCATTCAAAAACTCAGCTGCCTCAAAGGGCTTACAATGTTTTAATTGCGATACCCTCAGAAAATTCGAAAAGAAATTACCTAATAATAAAAAAATGATCATGCCAAATTAAGGGTATTGGAAATATTGTTTTGAAACTGAAAAATGGTCAATACATAATGTTAAAACATACTAGGTATGTGCTAGCACTAAGAAGAAATCTCATATCTTTAGGGATTCTAGATGATGAAAAATATCGGATTAAGATTAAGAATGGTTTTACAAACATAGAGCTTGTTTGGGAGAGCTTTTTGGGGGAAGAATTGATTTTGAATAGTGATATGATGGGAAATGTGTGGTTGAAAAAGAAGAAAAAATTATTGATGTGATGGAAAATATTATTTTATTGAAGAATGTGTGGTTGAAAATGATAATTGATTTACTGTAAAAAAATCTAATCCCTCCCAAACATGGCCATAATAAGAGACCAAAACCTTATTGTCAGTTCACCAAAAACTAATGAAATCTATGATATAAATTGTGAACCTGTGTCACTCAACAGTGCTCTAAACCTAGTGACACATATTGATAGGTTTGAGTTATCACACAAGACACTAGGTGATCTTTGTGAAAAATGTCTAAAATTCCTTTCATATCAAGGGGGTTTTGGAAGGGACAATGTTAAAAAATTAACGTTTTGTGAACATTGTATTATGAGGAAACAAGTTAGGTTGCCTTTCATGACAGACACACATAAGTCTCAAAATGTGCTTGAATATATACATATTATGGGGTATTTGGCTATAGATGCTATCTTTTTACAATAGATGATTACTCAAGGATGGTTTGAATTTTCTTGTTAAAATCTAAATCTGATACCTTTGCAATCTTTAGAGAGTGGAATAAACTAATTGAAAATCAAACTTGTAAGAAGATTGAGATTCTAAGAACTAATAATGGACTCGAGTTCTGCAACACAGAATTTGATCAATATTGCTGCAAACGTGGAATTCTGAGGCATAGAACCATGACCTATACTCCTCAGCAAAATGGAATTGCTAAAAGAATGAACAGAACCATTCTTGAAGAGACAAGATACATGCTGATTAGTTCAGGTTTGTCATAAATATTTTGGAGTGAGGCAGTTAAAACTGTCTACCATCGATAAATAGATATCCCTCTAGCTCCCTAAATAACAAAGTTCTTGAGCAGGTTTGGTCAGGATCAATACCTTATTATTCCTTTCTCAGGACCTTTGGATGTCCAGCTTATGCACATCATATTGACTCCAAATTGGACCCAAGATCCTAAAAGTGTGTTTTCTTAGGATTTGGTGAAGGAGTTAAAGTTTATAGACCGTGGTTAAGGGATGTTAGAGGTTATAAAGTGATAATAAGTAGGTCTGTGATTTTTAATGAAGATGATTTCCCATGTCTTGGTGACAAAACTAGGGAAAAAATAATTAATAATGATTTCATTACTACTCAAATTAATCTTGATGGGCAAGATATTAACGATTAGATTCAGCTTGAAGTGGAGCCACTTCAAACAGAGCAACAGATCATTACTGATGATGAAAATTTGGATGATAATTAAGACTAGAATCCTACACATGACCTACGGGATTATCAGCTTGCTAAAGACAAAGAGATAAGACAAATAAGACCTCATTCTAAATTTCAATATGTATATTATGTATCTGCCCATTTTGAATCTATCCCTTTGATATAGAACCAATTTCTTATGAAAAAGTTGTATCATGTAAGGAATCTTCTAAGTGGATTGTAATTATGAAAGATGAAATGGATTCCTTACATAAGAATAGAACCTGGGATTTAGTAAAAAAACCTAAAGATTGCAAACTGATTGACTACACGTAGGTTTACAATATTAATGCAGGTGAGTTGAAGTCAAATGATAAAAGTTATAAGACAAGACTTGTAGCAAAAGATTTTACACAAAGAGAGAGAATAGACTATACTGAAATCTTTTCACCCTTTGTGAATACACCTCTATTAGAGTATTGCTTGCCATTGCAACTCAATTTTATTTAGAGTTAAAACAGTTTGATGTAAAGACTGCCTTCTTATATGGTTCTTTAGATGAAACCATACATATGACTTAGCCTAAAGGTTTTGAAGTAAAGAAAAAGAAAAACTTAGTGTCTTCTAAAACAGGCCCCAAGGTAATGGTATAAAAGATTTGACTCTTTTATACAGGGCCGGAGTTCAAGAAATTTGAATATCATCCCTGTTTTTATTTAAAAAATGATGGAGAATCTGAATTTTTCAATCTTCTCTTATATGTTGATGACATGTTAATTACTGGTCACAATTATGTTACTCTCAACTTTATAAAAGAAAAGTTGAAATCTGAATTTGAAATGAAGGATTTGGGACTTGTTAGGAAGATTTTAGGTACGGAAATAAAAATGGACATAATTAATGGAAAACTGTTTTTAACACAAAAAATTTATATTGAAAATGTGGTTAAAAGTTTTTTTCTTCATGGTGCTAAGCCAGTTAGTTTGCCTTTGTCTGCTTGTGTGAAATTATCTGTTGATTAATCACCTAAAATTGAAGATAAATTTAAAAGAATGATGAATGTACCATATGCCAATGCTGTTGGATATGTCATGTATATAATGGTGTGCTTTAGACCTGATATAAATAATGCTGTAATTGTATTAAGTAGATTCATGAGTAATCCAGGCAAGCTTCATTAGGAAGCTATGGAAAATTTGATCAAATATTTGAAAGATGGTCTTAAATTGAAAGGCTATGTTGACTCTGATTTTGTTGGAAATTTAGACAATAGAAAATCTACAACTGCATATTTTTATGTAATAAATAATACATGTATTAGTTGAAAATCTCAACTTCAGAAAATAGTTGTTTTATCTTCAACTAAGGCTGAATATATAATTGCAACTGAAGCACTAAAAGGTCTATGGCTAAAAGGCTTATCAAATGAATTAGAACTTGTGGAAAATCAAGTGGAGCTTTGCTCAGACAATCAAAATGTCATTTTCTTAAGCAAAAATCCAATTTTTTCGTGATAGATCTAAGTATATAGATGTTAAATTTCATTTTATTATAGATATAATTGATAGGGTGATATTAAGTTGATCAAAATTCATACTAAGTTAAATCCAGTTGATGTATGTACAAAGGTAATACCACTTAGTAAATTCATTGACTATTTGAGATTATTGAATCTTGAAGTTTGCTAATTTTTCTTTTCTTTGAACTGGTAATAAGAGAGCATGAAGTTACGGTGATTAAGGTGGAACTCATTGAAGTACAGTCACAAAATGCAGCAAAGGTGGAGAATGTAGAAGTTGGGTTGCTGAATTTTGTGAGGCCCAAACATTTGCCCTATCTGCTATCAGTTGTGTTGTCATTTTGGCCCAATTTGACGGTCCAAAATGCTAATCCAGTAAGGTGAAGAATCTGGAAAAAATGGTTAACACGCTTTCTAATTGAAAAGGCGCTTTTGTTGGATGACTGACATGTGGCTGATTTTGTACCGTTGGATGATATAATTGGCTTTGTTTCATATAAATTTGTGGCTTATGACTTTAGGGTTTCATTAGGAAAACCCTAGCAGCTTTCTCTCGTTTTTCATCTTCTTTGTATATTCTTTGGAGCGATTATCTTTGTAAAGTCTTAGTGTTATTGCAATGGAGAAAAACATTAGGGTTTCTCTTATGTGAGATTAGACTTTCTTGAGAGAATTTTTGTAAGTTGAGAGAGATACCAGATATTTTTGTTCTTGTAATCGAAACTTTGCTTATTTTGAGCAGTGCTAATGGATTCGAGCTTAATCCTAACGGAAGCTCAAGGGGGCATTAGACTTTAGATAGCGGTCGCCGAACCTCTAGGAACTTTGGTAAAAAATTCTCTGTGTTCGTTTACTTTCTCGTTATTTTGTTTTGTGTTTATGTTTTAAAACGTTGAGTAGTCAAATTTTAAGAAATCTGGGACCAACAATTGCTTGTGAATTAATAGATGACATGTTATGGCCTAATTAACTTCTATTGGATATTTGCATTGACTTCCAGAAAAAAATGCTGGTATGACGACCTATCTCAATCACTTACTGTTCATGAGCATAATAATAGACTTGTTTAAGATTAATGTGTACACAATTAACTAAACGTGTGCAGAAAAATTAGGACATAAATTAAAAAAAATAAAATAAATCGAATTCACATTCATAAAAGTCGTCCTTAGGTTAGTAAATTGCATGCTGAGGTCAATATTTCTTGTTTAATAAGTTCCCGTTGACCTGTTTCGATTTAATAATAACAGCCATTTGAGTTAGTTTCATGAAAATCTCAGTGTAATTAAATATTTTGTGGGTTTCCAATCAAAGTATTGACTTTGCTTCTATTCAAATGCAAGTACACTGTTTAGATTTTAGCTGTCACATCAGATTTTTATTAATATATGAGTTGTTTATTTTAATGAAAGTTTCAATAAAAAAACATATGAAATTGGATTAAGATAATACTTAGGTGGTGCAACAGTTGGGATAAAGTCATATCACTTACATATACACATATGACATCTAACAAGCAATCTCACTTAATTTAACTTTCAACAAAGGTATGACTTACATAGATAATTAGGTCTGAATACAAGAATTTTATTAATGATTCAACGTTAATTCATTTTATATTTTAATAAATAGGTGGTTTAAATATAAAATCTTTGTTTGCTGCAATATTAAATCGATAACCCACAGTTGAAGCTATATGTTCAAATTTGTTTGTTTATCTATACTTATATATCTCTAATATGTGCATCACGCATTGATAATTCATTTTCTCATTAAAAAATTAATTACAAATAGAATTTTTCAAATTGGATGATGTTAAAAATTGAACTTCAAACTTTTGTGTTCTCTATTATTATGTTGAAGTATTTTAAACTTTTGAATAAGATGGTTCAAAGTTAGAACTTAGATTGAATGCAAACATTAGAAAAAGGCTAATAATAATAATAATAATAAACCATAAAACCCATATATATGTCTTTCTAGTGAGGTTGTATTTGAATTAAACTAAGATGCTGAGAATTGAAAACTAATTAATAGCAAAAAACCTCCTAGAAACGTTTTCATGTGCGATATACCCTATACTTATTGAAAATCTTAGAAAACCTCTATTTGAAATCTTTTGTGCGAAATACAATTTTTTTGTGCGAAAATCCATAGTGGTAGCAATCGAGCCGAGCCGGCTCGTTGCCATCGAGCCACGAGCTGCTTTTGACGAGCCCGAGCATGAGCCGAGCCCGACTCGGCTCGTTTTTTCACGAGCAGCTCGTGGGCTCGTGAAAAAACACTTAAAAAAAAAAAAAAAAATTGACGAGCCACGAGCCGAGCCGAGCTCGTGGGTTTAAGGGCCTAGACGGCTCGGCCCGGCCC
The DNA here is from genome assembly GCA_035079005.1 of Fraxinus americana. Lineage (NCBI taxonomy): Eukaryota > Viridiplantae > Streptophyta > Magnoliopsida > Lamiales > Oleaceae > Fraxinus > Fraxinus americana. The sequence continues at coordinate 30,863,613 of CM068707.1, forward strand.
ATTGACATCTCTAAAAATCCCATACTGTCCAATTCTGTTAGTTTAACCATTAAAACAGTAAAAATAGCAAAATCAGAAAGGAATAATTGCAGTTGTGGTCCCAAACTTTTTATTTTTTTGCAAATTACACCAAAATCTTTTATTCATACCACCCAAAATCCCAAATTTTTAAAACTTTATCTTCTCACCCCAACCCACCCTCACCATATTCCTATTTTGTCATTCCTCATTGCCCAATATTTTCATCTTCTCTTCTTCATCAACTACTGTATCGACTGTAACCACTGGGACCGTGTCACTCTCATTTGTCCCAAAGAAATCCCTATTTCTGCTTCTTCCTTCATCAACATCGCAAACTCCCTTTTCATACCAGTCCGAATTGATAACACCACAATTTCATTTGAATCCATATCCTTTGCCATTGCAGCAAAAAACAACAAATCCTCAAAAAAAAAAATAAAAAAAATAAAAAAAATAAAAAAAAATCAATCACGAATCTAATTCATATCCTTTTCATAGGCAAGCTCATTGCCATAGAAAATAACTCAATAGATTTACCATTTACCGAACAATCACTATCATACCAAATTTAGCAGCAATCAGTATTGTGAGAAAACATCAATTGTAATTACAATTTCAAACTTTGAATCTCATTAATCACAACCCAGTACAAAATACATGTTAAATACAAATGGGGTCCAAGATTGCTCTAGAAAATCCCGACTGAGAAAGAGTATGGTTCTCTAAAATCTTGAATCAATCTGAGACGTACATGAACCCGATGCAATACATTGATTGGTATAATTAACTATAGACTACGATTACCAGATAACAAAGCTGAGTGGATGATCTACTTTAATGAATCTGTGAAGTGCTATGAAGGAATAGAGCTTGCAAAAATCGTAGGTGAAATTGAAAGAATTGAGAGAATTTTTGTGGATTGCTGTTTTTCACAACTGCAGTTATTTGGGATTGTGCGAGTGGGATGGGATGGGGTGGGTGGGCAAGCGTAGGTAAGAAAAAGTTTTAAATGTTTGGAATTGTAGGTAGTACAAATAAAAGATTTTGGTGTAAAAAGTTTGGGATCACAACTGCAATTAGTCCTTTTTAATTTTGGCAATTTTTACTATTTTTAACAGTTAAACTAAAGAATTTGGACGATATGAGGTTTTTCGCACAAAAAAGGTTGTATTTCGCATAAAACATTTCAAGCAGAAAGTTTTCTATGGTTTTCAATAGGTAGGTATGTCGTACATGAAAACGGTTAAGGGGTTTTTTTGATATTAAAACTGTGAAAGTAAAAGGGTTAGCAACGGTGTTTTTTGTTGATGTTAGCAACCATTTGACCTAAGCACCTAATTATCCTATACTATAAAATTGTGTTGAGTAATTTTTCTATCGTATGGTCTTCAACAACTTAACTAGTAAGTGTACTTTAGCCCTCGGTCGTTTCATAACTGTGGTTAATATTTATTTTTTAATTAAAGTAAATTAAAATTTACTTTTTGCAAGTTTGCTGCATAATTTAAAAAAAAATTGAAACATATTAAATAAAAATAAGATCACGCCAAGGCTAATGTTTACATTGCTTTTGGGATAAAGAGCACCCCCTTGTAACTATAAAAATCTATATGTAAAATATCAGACTAGTGCAGAATCTTTATGAATCGAACTAGACAATCCTCCTTTCATTGGTTGAAAAATGATAATAAAAACATCTCGGAGATTCATGAAAAGTAATATACTTTATATTTGAAGGAGTAAATGCCTAAAAAAAATGCTCCAACACACTCTATATTTTAGCTTTTTGAAATTTGAAGACTCAAACTCATTCGGTGTTTGTTTTTGATATTAAATGTATTTAAATTACAATTTTCAAAACTCTTAGAGAACTTGGAAAACCACTGTCTAGATGTCTGGCGAAGACCATAGATGGATTTATGGAGTTTACAAACCGATTTACCCTCCTTAACAATATGAGCAGGTATATTGGAATACCCTAAAGGTAAGTCCATATAAATCTCTTCAAAATGGTCTCCATTTAAACAAGCATTGGTCACATCTAACTGAACCAAGTGCCATCTATTAATGGCTGCTATAGCAAGCATTGTCTTTACGATAACCAACTTAGCAACATGAGAAAATGTATCAATGAAATCCAATCTCTCTTGCTGAGTGTAACCTTCTGCAACCAATCGTGCCTTATATATGTCTACACTTCCATCAGGTCCATAGTTGACCTTGTAGACCCACCTATAGCCAATTGAGTGTTTACCCTTGGGCAAATTGGTTATAGTCCAAGTATTATTTGACTCCATAGCTGCCAACTTAGTAGCCATTGCTTCCTTCCAGTGATCAGATGCAATAGCTTGGTGATAAAATTATGGTTCAACAATGGAAAAGATATTAAGAAGAAATGTTTTACGCGACTGAGAAAAGGAGTTATACGAAATATATTTATTTAAGGGATATAGTGAATTGTTGTCAGAGGTTGTTGATTTGCTAGTAGATTACAATAAAACTCATGAAGATAAGATGGGGGTTTATTCACCCTAGTAGACCTTCTAGGCATGGGGAATGAAGGTAAATCATCAACAGGTTGTTGATTGTGCTGAGCAGAATCGGAAAAATAGTTAGAAGGGAATTCAGGTGAAATGTTATTATCAGCAGAAGTAGATGGAGATGAGGCTAGGTGATGTTCAGTCAAAACATTAATGTTGGTTGAAGTAGATGAGTATGAAACCGGATGGGAAACAAATAGATTAGAATTGATATTGCTTGGTAATACAACATCAGGAAAGAGATCTATTGAATCTGATGGAGAAGCTATAAAGTGAAAAGAAAAGTGAGTTTCATGAAAAACCACATCCCTAGAGATAAGAAAAGACTTAGATGAGATATCATAAAGTTTGTATCATTTGACTCCTAGCGGATAACCAATAAAAACGCACGCTTTAACTCTAGGAGAAAATTTATTTATGTGAAATGGAAGTGTGGATGCAAAACAAAGGCTACCAAACACCCTAAGATAATTGTAATCAAAAGAGGTGTCATACAGCAGGGAAAATGGAGTCATGTTTTTGAGAATTGGAGAAGGTGTTCGATTGATCAGAAAAGTTACAGTAAGAACACATTCACCCTAGAATTGAATAGGTTCTTGTGACTGAAAATATAGTGCTCGTGCCACATTAAGCAAATGTTGATGTCTACAGAATTTTGTCCAGGTCGTTCAATGCAAGAAAATTGATGAATAGTGCCCTCATCCTTAGAGTTCAGTAAATTTTAACTCTTGAGTATAATCAGACCTAAAGGTCTTAATGACTTTGTGAAATTGATTTTTAACAAGAGCAAGAAATTTTGGTATGATAAGCTTTTGATCCGACTTATGTTTCATCAAATAGATCCAAGTGAAACATGTACAGTCATCTACCAAAGTAAGAAAGAATTTATGACCAGCATATGTAGGGGTATGATATGGTCCCCATATATCGCAATGTATCAAATCAAAGGCATTATCTGATAGATGATTATTTGATACAAATGATAACCTCCTTTGTTTTACCAAAGGACAAATAGAACAAGGAAGTAGAGTGTTTTACTTAAGTCGAATACAATCAACATGTAACAAGTTCTTCAATAGTTCTAACTTCTGATATGATAAATGCCCAAGTCTGTCATGCCAAACTTGACTAGTTACATTATTTGTCACTGAAAAATGACAAATGTTATTATGAACTGGGAAGTTGGAATCAATTACATAAAGGTCTGCCTTCCTTTCACCCTTGCCAATCATCCTCAATGTACTGAAGTCCTGAACCATGCAAGAATCGGTGAGGAACTTGACACATAATGAAGAATTCCTCGTTAAAGCACTCACTGATAACATGTTGAATTTTGAATTGGGGAACATACAGACATCATTGAGCATTAATTGAGATGTGAGTTTCACATTTCCAACTGACTGTGCAGGTACTTGGACATGATTTGGAAGTATAATATATGTATTTTCAATTGGCCTTAATGCATGGAATGCTAATTGATCAGACATATATGACTTGTTGTACCTGAATCTACTATCTAGTGCTTAGATGAACTAAAATTTGGATTAATAGAGATTAAGAAACATGTACTTGAATCCTTACCTGAACCAACCCCTATGTCTGAGTCCAATTTTGCATTCTTGAGATGAGTGTTTAGCATGTTCATCAGATACTGATATTGAGTGGGATTGAGTGTCTGCACAAAGCTACCAACATTTCCATCATTGTCCAGTTTATGATCGATGGTAGCAACATGTTCTGAGATGTGATTAACCATGGCTTGACTGCTTGATCCAGCTAACACATTCATTCCAGACTTTTGCCTAGATTTGTACCCCGATGAATAACATTGAAGTTTGTAACACTTATCCACAGCATGGCCATTGAGTCCACAATAGGTACATATTGGTCTGTCCTTCTTTTGGATTCTATTGTACTGTTGCCCTGCATTCTTTCTAACATCATTTTGCCCGATCCTCTAGGTATTGTTTTGAACATAAAATGCCATTGAACCAGTGATTCCAGATGCATCATTGTTCACACCAATTTTTCTTTGATTCTCCTCTTGAGCAACCAACGCAAACAATTTGTTGATAGGGTGAATATGATCCATCAGCAGTATTTGTCCCCTAGTTTGTACAAATGATTCATTTAGTCCCATTAGAAAGGACATGACATACTCTACTTGATGATGCTCAATTAACTTCTTACTTCCCCACAGACGCATTTACCACATGAGCAATTCGGCTTGTAATTAGCAAGTTCTTCCCAAATTGTTTTCAACTTGGTAAAATAAGTACTTAGATGAATTCCCTTGCATCAGGTTCATTAGCTCCCATTTCAATTGAAAGATACGAGGACCATTCCTTTGCTGATATCGCTCATTCAAATCTGTCCAAATTTCATAGGCTGATTCAGAATAGACCACACTGGCCGAAATCTCCTTGGACACTGAATTGAGGATCCATGAAGTAACAATGTTATTGTTACGAATCCACAGATTGAGTAGCTCTTGATTGTCCTCAGGTTGTGGAATAGTTCCATCAATAAAACCCAATTTATTCTTTACAGATAAGACAATCACCATCAATCTGCTCCTGGAAGCATAATTATTTCCAACTAGTGACTGTGAAACAAGAATTAAACCAGGATTATCTGAGTGATGTAATAAATATGGATTGGATCTATCATCAGCTGCCGAATTATCCATTACTAAATTGATGAGGATAACTCACGGAAGAATTAATCAGCTGAATCTAATCAGAATCGATTAGATGATAATCGAAAAACTAGTGGTGATGAGGAGCAATTATGCTCTTATACCATATTGAAAAAGAAAGGAATTGAAAAATCAGAATCGATTAGATGATAATCGAAAAACTAGTGGTGATGAGGAGCAATTATGCTCTTATACCATATTAAAAAAGAAAGGAATTGAAAAATGAAGACTGCATTCTCATTTCAATTAAGGAAGAAAAATAATCGAGTTATCATTACAATGGCAGCTCTTAAATAGAACAAAATCTAACTAATTACAACAACTAACTAACCAACTAATTTGACAACTGTACACAACTACTTCCTTTGGCTCCAAATGAACTTGAACTGAGCTGGACACTTGCTGAACCATTGATGCTTTGCTCAATCCTCTGTTGTTGAATCCTCTGAATCTTGCTGCCCTCTGTTGTTGAATCCCGCTGCTTACATATTCTAACAACTCCACTTGTTTAATATCTGTATAATACTGATTATGTTAGCTATTAGCGCTTCATTTGGTTGTAAAAATAATATAAAATAAATGTGAGGGAAACTTTATTGGAAAACGTAAAATAAAGAGTCAAAATTATTAATAGTATTGTCTGAGTGTATAAAAAAAAATGCTCTTTACATTTAAAGATGTTCTTTTAAAAGAAAGAAACTCTTAAAAATGCTCTAAATATGTGATGTGCAAATAGAAAATGATTATTTCATATAATAAATTATTTTGTTGTATTCGAATGATATAGTTTACTCTGTAATTACAAACTATTAACATCCAAATATTAAGTCTCGTTCTTGTCTTATAACATTAGTGGTTGATCTTCATCCATAATTAATACAATATGCTCTTCATTAGCTAATGTGGCCCCATTAACTGAAAAACAGAGTATATGAAGAGCATGACGAAGATAATGAATTTAATTAGAATAAATCTAAGTGTACAACATTGGTTGATAACAATGGTTGACAACCATGTGTTGTCAAAATCCTAGTATGTGCTGTAGAAAACAGTTTTTTTAAAAGAACAATGCTTGATGTACAATGATTTTGACATCATTGTTGACAACATGCCACGTGACATGTTATCATTTGGCAGTTTAAAAAACAATTCATTATTTCAACCAATATTTTTTTGCCACAACCAACATTGTCAATAATGTTGTACAAAAACATTGTACAAATAGCATAATTCTTTTTAAAATGGATGGATATAATGATGCCAAATAGGATGTTGTCAACCAATGTTGTGAACCATTGTTGTACATGTAGCATGATTCATTTAATTAAAGGCGACACATGCACAATTTTCCTGAGTGGATGGTAGAGAAGCTTGAGTATATCTTTACCTGCTTTGACCATGTTAAGAAATATAAACCGAATGTAATTCGAGACAAAACATTAAAAGAAATAATATCAGTTGTTTAACTGCTATATCTATAAAGATAATTAGAAAGACCATAGTTGTAGTGTTACAAATATGCATAAAAAGAAAGATTTTATACTAGTCATCTTAAGTTGTAGAGGCTAATTATTGTCACTTTGGGAAGCCATTCGTAGATCGGCGTCTATAAATTCTTATTAGAAAGTTGTGTTCCATAAAAATTCGTTTTAGGAATTTGAGTCATTGTAAATTTCAGTTTTCCCCTACTTTGTTTTTCAACTGTCATTAATCTTGGGACAATCATCAAAAAGAGAGTAAGAGAAGATATGTGTAAAATTTTCTCTTTTTAACTTCTTTTCATTCCATTGAATTATAGCAACGGCGGAAGATGAAATAGTTTCAAATTGAGATGAAGTTCTATAGAATTAAGGTTTCTAATTCTTAACTAGTTATAAAATTAAATTATTATATCACAACGGCATGGAAATATTTTTGATATAAGTAGGGCCGAGCTTGAAAACCACAGCCCAAAAAATCGACCTGACCCAAACTGAAATGGGTCGGGGGTCGGTTTAGGAATAAAATCGGGTTGGTTTGGGTAAAATAAATTTAAAATAATTGTGGGTCGGGTCGGTTAAGCCTCACAAACCGACCCAACCCATCGAAACCCTATTATTTCCTCATCAGTTCACCAGTTCCTCATCGGTTCAGCCACTCATGTTCTCCTTCCTTCAACACTGATGTTTCATCGTACAGAATGATGGTACTGAAGTAACATTGAAGACGAAGCTCGTAACGGCAAAAATCATCGATACTATAATCGACGAGCAGCCATTGGCCATTTTTCCGCTGAATAAGGTGTTGTTGTCGGAGGAATTGTTCAAGTTAGATCCTACGCCTACACCGGCACCAGCTCCAGCTCTAGCTCCTAAGGTTGATCCTGACTCTTCGGCCCCTTCTAAGAAAAAGTTCAGGTCTCAGCAGGTGCCGACTTCTCCATTTGACTCATCGGCTGATGCACCCGACGGAGATGCAGCGGATCAGGCTGCGGACAATAACAAAGCCGTTGGATATAATGGGAGAAGATTTGTGGTTGTAATTTTCGATCTCTGGTTTGATTTGTGATTTGTGGTGGGTTAAAAAAAAAAATCAGTTGGACCCGATCTGACCCAAGTCGGGTTGGTTTAAGGTAGGAGCTGGGTCGGGTCGGTTTGCGAAAGAGCCCAAAATCGGGTATATCGGGTCATGTCGGTTTTGGGCCAAATCCTACCCGACCCGACCCATTGCCCACCCCTAGATATAAGTTTAAATTCTGAACTTAAAAGTAATCGAGGCTTCAGATGGAAAACATGTATGAATACAAAGGGAATAAAATCAAGAGTAATTATCTTAGACTAGCTTTAAATCTGTTTACCAGTGGAAAATCATCTTATCCCTTGAAAATTAAATCTTCAACAAAACTGGAGAAATTTATTTTTATGAGATGACAATTTCAAATGGCGTCAACTCTTAACTTTCTTTGCTATCTAGTTGCTCAACTGTAGCGCCCCGAGTTCCGTTAACCCGGATTGCCACGTCATCGTCTTCTATAACTGATTTAACTAAAAAGTTTGCGGAAAATAACTAAAGTTCTAAAATCACATTTGCGATTGAAAACTTCGTCGACAAGAAAAATACATAGGATAATTGTTCAAAATTTAAATATCATGTTTTGGAATAGCGGAAACGAAAAATACGTTAACACACAAAACTTCAAAGAGATAATAATTTCGATAGTCAAATTCTTTTATGCCACCAACTATAGGATCAATCTCGATCGCCTCCGAAGTCTGCAAATATTGTTAAAATAGCAGAATGAGTATTTCGAAAAAATACTCAGTAGACTCATCGCCGATAATTAATTTACAGAATAATTGAATACACACTTATGCAATATACAATGTGATCATCTTGGGCTCATTTTCTTGAAAATCATAGGCTCTTTAAAAACATGGGCTGTGGGTAGTCTTTCTTTCTTGTGCGGATGAAGCACATAAGTTATGCATAACATTCTCTTCTTATCTCATAAGAGATTCTTTCTTTCTTTCTTTCTCATGCAATTAAGCATATAAGTTATGGCAAGCATAACAATATCATATATCTCATATGACACATTCTCATCCTATGCATAAAGCATATAAATCACGTAATTCACATAAAGCATGCAATTATAATTTAAACTAATTAATGGTGGCGAGTCTACCTCAAAATCTCGAGTTTCGTGAAAATGGTGCAAGAAGTAACTTCAATCTCCTAATAGTCCGTACTTTTCGTCTAGCCAATAGAAAATAAGTTTGAATCAGTATTTCGGAACTTTAAAGTTTTAAAGTGTTGAAATTAAGTTTAAGGGTTTAATTGAAAATTATTGGAATTGAAATAAATGACTTAAAATGATAAAGTAAAGTTTAGGGGCTAAATTGAAAATTTGTTAAATCTGAAAATAAAATTTTAAGGGCTAAAATAATAACTTTCATAAGTTTAGGGACTAAACTGTAATTATAATAAAACTGGAAATAAAATTTAAAAACTGAAATAATATCTTTTAATAGTTTAAGGACTAAGCTGTAAATATATTAAAGCTGAAAACTGAAATAATAACTTTTAATAGTTTAAGGACTAAGATGTAAATATAGTAAAGCTGAAAATAAAATTAAATGCTGAAATAAATAACTTATTTAAACTAGGGACTGAAATAAAAAAACTTTGAAACTTAAATAAATAAATTAACTAATGTGGGGACTTAAAAGGCAAACAATCAAAATTTCAAAACATAAATTATATACTAACTTAAACTAAAATAAAAGAGAGAAACCTCTCTCTCGTCCGAGAGAGAAGTCGAAGGCAGGGAAAGGGTTTCCCCTTTTTTTTCTTTCCTGCCACCACCGATCGGCGGTGGTGGCAGCGCCGCCACACGTGGTGGCGCCGGCTCGAGGGTAGGGGAGGGTTTGGTCTTGGACATTTTGCGCGAAAATGGAGGTTTTGGACTCTATGGAGGTTCGGGTTCGGCCAAACATGAGGTAAGGTGTGGGTTTTTCCTTTTTCTTGATTTTGTGGTTGATTGAGATGGATTTTTGGGCGGTTTGTATTCGGCTTTGGAGGCTGTCTGTTTCGGTTTGGAGCTGTGAGTTGGGTGGCTGTGGTGGTGCGAAAATGGTGGTTTGTGTGGAGCAGTGGAACTACTGGTTGTTGGTTTGGTGAGTTGGAGAAATGGGTTCGGCTGTTGATGGTTGGTTTCGATTTTGGGCGTGTTCTCGGTTGGGGGCTTGATCTTGGTGTTTGAAGTCTCGGTTGAGGACTTGAGGTGGCTGGAATCGGTGGTTTTGGGTGGTGTTGGTGGCGGTGACCGTGGGTGGTGGTCGTCGAGTTGGGGCTGCAGCTTTATGGTGGTTCGGTGGCTATGGCTTGGCGTGTTGGTCTCGGTTTCATGAATGGAGTGACTGGAATGTGGATTTGCAGTGGCTAATGGGGAAGAATGGTTTGTCTTGCAGTGGACTTGGTGTTGGTGGTTTGGCAGTGGAGGTGGAGTTGAGCAGTGAGTGCAATGTTGGTGATTTGTGCTGTAGAATTTGTGGAATCCACAAGTTGTTGATGCTAGAAATTGTCATTCTAGCATCATCAAGAGTTTCCAGATTGACGTTGATGCTAAACAGTGAGCTGAAAGCAGGTGGTGAAAGCAGGAGAAATGTCTTACCCAGGGGCTGTTTGGCTTGTGGGAGAGTGAGTGAAGAGTGTGAGTGGAGTGGGGTATGAATAGTGGTAAAAATTAGGGCACAAAACCCCAGACGGGTAATTGGGCCTAATAGTTGGGGTTTAGGGTTTTCTAATTGGGCTAGACTAAATAGATTCCGATTTTGGACTCAATTGAATGGACTTAAAAGAATTGGGCTAAAAGAATTAAAATTAAATCGGGCTTATGAAATTGGATTATAATTATTGGACTATAAATATTGAATTTTAACAATTGGGCTCGAAATTAATAATAATTGGATTTAAATAACATAAATCGAAATTGATACTAAAATAATTATTCGAGATTGGATTCAATCGAATAGATTTGAATTCAATTTTATAACGGCTAGACGAACGTGCTTCTCTAAAAAATTAGGGTTAAAGTTTAGCGACACGTTTTTCTAGAAAACTAATTTTATATTATTTAAAAGTTCTCGGTCGCTACAACAACCCACTTGCAATGACAAATAAGAAATTCAGCCCAAGACTTTTCTCCTAAAGTATTGACTATAGCGGCTTAAAATAAAAGACGTTCGAATTGACTAGAATAAGCATAGTAGTTATTGTTTCCTTCTCTTCTTTTGGTTGATTTGAAAAAAAAAAAAAAAAAAAAAAAAATCCATTTCCATTTGTTCTTATGAAATTAAAAATAACATAAAATAAAACCCATTGGTTACTTTAGACTCTTATATGCTAAAATGGCGCATGAAGTCGACTCTAAAGCACAATCCCACATAAATCACGAAGATTTCATGATAGCCGACTTAACTTATTGCAAATTCCAAAAGCTCGGATCGAATTAAGTTCTCCTATTGAATTAGTCGGCCGAAGAACATCCTCAATATTATGCTTTAAAGACGAGTCAAACCTCAATGCTCTTTCAAAAGTTATTATCCATAGATTAACTTGTCGGTATTGTTAAGGACCCATAGAGTCAAAGAAAATTAGAGAAGTTAATTAATGAATTATTACCGGATAGCAGCTGGTCTTAATCGTCACAATGTACTAATATTCAACTCAGACTAGGTTGTTTAAGGTGGCGGCAAAATGCAATTTATTTTATTCTCTTTCAATGTCTTTAACGTTGAACATGAATTTGTGAGTTAGTTTAATAATTAATTATGTCCAATAACTAATTAATGAGAAAAAGTAGTATTCAATTCAAGGTGACAACCTTTTGGAGTGTGAATTGGGGTGTTGACATGACAGTTGACATTTTCGCTGTGTATGTAACATGAAAAGGTAAGCTAGACTTCATATTTATTTTATTTTATTTTTTGTCAGAAGTCAAATTATGGGGCTTATAAGAATACATGGTTATACTTTTACATACAAACGGATAAAGAAAAATTGTTCAATATCAAGGTCTTACAGAGGCTTAATAGCAAAGGCTGATCCCGAAGGATTATGGAAGCAAGTAAAACCATGTCGTCTAGTATTCCTGATGTTGCAGAAACCCTAATAAAAAGGAAAAAGGTGAGTTAGGGTTTTTTTTTGAGTTTCTTGTTTTCTCTATTCCCATACTGTCTTTTCGTTTTGCTAGCTTGTTGTGGCTAAACGAAGAATCGTGCTGCAGAATTGATATATTTATCTTCATTAGATTGTTAGATCAGGAAATATTATTCTTTCTTAAAATCAAAGAATTAAGAGTTTATAAATTAGTGCCCTTAAATTATTTTCTCACTAACAGATAATTATTATCTTATATTAATTTCAGGTTGTAGATATGAGAAATTCTGAGGAAAATAGCAGTTCAAAATGTATCTTCACCTAATGAAGATGATCGAGTAAATGACGAGAAGGTAAAAATAAAATTAACTTATATGCAAACTTATACGCTGATCTCATTTGCCTACATCGAGCCATTATGTTTCATAAACACTCTTTCTCTACGCAATTATTGATTTTGTAGATCTAGTCAAGTCGTTTATAATAGATCTATCACGACAAGTCAATATGTATGTATAGAACGGTAAAATTATTGTATAGCAACATTTACTTGATCTTATACCAAGTTCATCCATATTTTAGTTGTTTGTTTGTAGATTCAAAATGTTATTATCAGACAGTATGGTGCTTATTCTTATTGTTTATAAAAATGTAATTGAAAATTCAATTTAACCAATATTCTTGATACATCCCTCCCTTGTTGTAACAAGAACGAATTTATGTAGCCTGTCTTCTTTTAATAGGATTTTCTCACGTTCCAGCTGAAATACAATTATATTGAAATTCTAATTGATATAGAACTTTAGAGCAAGTCATCTATTCTCGAACATTCATGTATATATTACACTGAGATTAACTTGATAACATTCCATATGTTAACCACTTTAAATCACTCAAGATAATCTGTTAGATAATTAGTAATCAGATGCTGATCATAAATATTTATGCAGTAGTTCATCCAATTGATATATATCTTGTCCTATTTATTTCTGTTATATTTGGAACAAGATAATTGCAAGATGAAATAAATCAATTATAAAAGATTTACATGGCAACCCAGGATAGGAAAAAAAAAACACGGCAGATGAGGAGAATTCACTAAATCAAGAAACCGAAATAGTTTTACAAGATTTGATGCACTTAATCTAAATCAAACAATTTCTCTCAATTTTCTATTGTTTTCTCAATGTTTTCTATGTTATGAAGAGTATACAAGTCGTGGAACATATTTATGATCTTAATTGTAGTGTTTTGGATGGATTGCAATTCAATAAATAGAAGCAGAATTGTAACACGAGTTTGTTTAGATAACATTGCCGCTCGAACGGCAACCTAATGATGAGCGAGCATGAGAGCTGCCTCCATTGTGCTTGGACACTGAGTTTGAGGTCAAACTTGTTGTTTTCATTCGTCATGGGCGCCTAGGTGCCGCAATAAGTATTCAGATTCCGTTATCAACTAAACACCAAATCCTATTCAACCAAACATCAATTTCCAATATAATTTGGGTTACACCACACCAATTTCCTGTTCATTTTATGAGAAAATGTTGTTTTCTTAACTTTGTAACTGATTGAATTAAAGTACTTTTTTTTTCTTTTTCGCAGCAGGAGGATCATCTAAAATCAGCTAAAGCCAAAATGGATGCAGTTAGAGAAGACAATGAAAGACTAAAACTGACTTTATCTCAAATCTTGAAGGATTACCATTCACTGAAAATGCATTTCCATAGTACAGCTCCACAAGACGAGCCCACGCTACAAAAGAACAGGCCTACACAGACAGAATTTTTTCAACAGGCATCACTTCCGGATTTACCAACGGAAGAAGAATCTGATCTCGTTTCTCTTAGCCTGGGGAGACTTTCATCAGTTGTTGAGAAGAGGGAGGAGAAGAGGAATAATAGTGAGAAGAATCATGAGGATCATGGTAAACTTGATGGACTTGAACTAGGGTTGGACTGCAAATTTCATTTAGGTTCTACTGAAGTCATGAAGAATCAAAGCCCAAAGCGTAGTTTTGATGAGTCCAAGGAAGATGAACAAAACGGTACATGTACACCCAGTAAAAGCCTAAAGACTGCAAGAAGTGGAGATGATGAAATTCTACAGCAGAACCCTTTGAAGAAACCTAGGGTTTCTATAAGAGCCACATGCGACACCCAATCGGTTAGGCATCGAAAGTTTATTTATGGAAATTTTTGTCACACGTTTTTTTTTGGTTATTCATGTTAATTCCAGCATGTGCCTATATAGATTTTACATATTAACCGTGTTTTTGCCTCAAGTCTTCGTATACTTGTTGATATTTGAGTCGATAAAGATGATTTTACCACATGGTTTGCATTCTAAATCTATGAATTTCTATATGCAGATGAATGATGGATGCCAATGGAGAAAATATGGCCAAAAAATAGCGAAAGGGAATCCATGTCCTCGGGCATACTATCGTTGCACAGTCTCTTCATCTTGCCCGGTGAGGAAACAGGTATATACATATATGCATTTGTCAAAATGTTACGCACCATGCTTTTTCCCGTTCATTTACCATATTGAAACAATCTATTTTAGGACATTTGTATGCTCTAATACCATAGCTGTTATCTCCTATTTAGGTGCAAAGATGTGCACAAGACATGTCCGTTTTGATCACTACCTATGAAGGAACGCACAACCATCCGCTTTCAGGAAAAGCCAAGGCTGTGGCTTCAGCAACCTCTTCAGCTGCCACCATGCTAAAGTCCGGCTCCTCCACCTCGCAACAAGGCATTGGAGTCTCAGCCACCTCCTCTACTAGTACAAATCTCACTGGATTCCACTTCAATTCCACAAATAACTTAACCACATCTCGGCCTTTCTATTTCCCTCGAGCTTCCATCTCAACTTCCCAATCACACCCCACCGTTGTTCTTGACCTTACCACACCTAATATTATCCCTCCTCACAATAAACCATCTTCAACGTTATTTTCTGCTATGTCGTCATCTTCTTCGACATGTCTCAACTTTTCATCTACACCATCCTCTTCGTCTCTCGACTCCAAAGCCAACACCCTATATGTACCGTGGAATACCGAATTCCATAGCCGATCAGGGACACTGTTCAACAACAGGAACCACGTAGAAGCATCTTATAATAATTCTCAAGCTTACATCCATAATAATGTCCAAACTTCTCCAGAAGTACAGAATATGCATATGACTGATAAAATTGCTGCTGCAACTAAGGCGGTTGCCCGTGATCCAACTTTTCAATCAGCATTAGCAGCAGCCATTACATCATTCATTGGAAACTCAGGTGGTAATACTCAAGAAAATCATGGATCAGCAGAGAATTTCGGACAGATTTTTCATCTATATTCTCCTCAACAATCCACACGAGATGGAATTGGGTGTGCTACAAGCTATGTAAACAAGCTTTCTCAACCATTAATTTCCCAACAGAAAAACTTGAAATCATTTCCTCCATTGTCATTTTCAAGGTCTAAATCCACACCTATGTCTCTGGATGAAGAGAGTGAAAAGTAATGAGTTTTTCTTGCTTTCCAATGTAATGTTTAGTAGCATAGGAATATAATTTTGAAAGAATTATTTTGTTCAAACTGAAATAAAATATTTCTGAATTATAGTTATAATTTGTAGGAGATATTATACACCGATAATGTGCATATTATATTCATCAAGAGCATGCCGTTAATATGCGTGAAATCGAAACATCATTCGACTTACCGAAATCTGATTTGAGAAGATAAAATAGCGATTTACCGACTTCGAATATAATAATATGAATTCTTCACTTCCTAATATGAGTGAACACATGTTGTTCTTCAATTCAAACCCTTCAATAAAACACATAAATAAATTAACCATATTCTGAAATCAAGCATAAATAAAATCAGAAATGAGAAAGATGAAATGCAAGTGATGCGATTGGTCGATGCAAGTGTTTGACACTTTTTCCTTAAGATGAATTTGCCCCGCATCGGTGCTAACGGTTTCTCGACAATCATCTCCCAAGATACAACGACCACGTCAAGCCATAGGAGCACTCCAAATGACTTAGACCAACGAACTCGAACGAAGTTCCCTCTCTACCATAACCATGATTTTGATGCAAGAGAAAATCACTTCTATAAAGTGTTTTATGCAAAACTAAAGTAACCATGATATGAAACTATCAAATGAATTGTTTGTTGTGTAGTTCATCCAAACACATAGGGAATCCATATATATAGTAGTTGGAACATCCATACCAAGAGACACATCTCTTGAATAATCATAATTATTGGAAGTTACTCATACCAAAAGTCATGCTCTCCAAGAGTCATGATCCATATGAAAAGACACATCTTTTCATCTACATTCTCTAGAATATTCCACAATATTCTACACAATTCCAATAATTTCAAGTATTAAGTGGTTTAAGTTTGACTTAATTTCTCATTCACCAAACAAGGAATTTCCACTTAAATCATTTCAATTGGTCACAACCAATTTCCAATACAAAATTCCAACATAATTAAGGTCTTATTCCCCAGTTTCAACATATATCATGGAATTGTTTTTCATTCTTGTGGATGACATTATGCAGTAAAATGGCAATTTCGTAATATGTAAGACCACACAAACAAGAGCAATATGTTTGCATCAACTGATTCGGCTATTCTAGTAATTAGCAAGAGGAAAATTCCGTCCATAAGCAATAGCTATAAAATGGATTATTTTTAAAAAAAAAATTTTGAAAAAAAATAGCATGAATTGTGATATAGACAAGTTCCCTCCCATTGAATTCGTCTAAAAAAATATTTAAATGAGGAGAAAAATCAAAATCAAATGGTTAGAAAATTTCATCTAGAAAATCCACTAACAAAATATTTTAGAAGTAATAAAGAAAAATTTCCGTCCAATAATTCGTCACCAAAGTACAAAGGTACTGATAAAACAATGAAGAAGCAATGGGATGTCTATATTTTGCATTCGCAGCAGGTTACATTCCTTTATATACAAACTACGTGCTCTAATAAAATATTCATATATGGAAGCAAAATAAGAGAAACCAATTATCTGTAAAATAATTAGAAATTAAATCATGGAGATTGTGTTAAATGTTAATTTGTAATCCCCAAGTTACATTTAAGAACACTACATTAAGTTCTTGTTCGAGCCTCATTTCATCAATTTTTTTCAAAATTTATTTTCATCCACACATTTTTCGCTAAAATAATTTTATACATAAATCGATTTTTTTTTTTTAACCACACATTCTCAAAAAAAAAAAAAAAAAAAAAAAAAAAAAACCTATTTTAAAATACATTTTTCTCAAAAATGAACTCAAACAAAGGCTAAAATCACTTTGGACTTTGGAAAAAGATGTCTTGACCACTTGGAAAAATACAAGTCTACATGGAAAGTTGAAAAGTTCCACCTAGAAACTATGTTGTATTGAGCCTTTGTTTGGTAGCCATTTTTATTTGTTTTGTATAAATATTCTAACAGTTAGGTATCCATTTTCACAGTTGCATTTATTGCTAATTCAAGTGAAATTACCTTTGTGCCCTTTTACATTTATTTCATTGTATGTTGAGAGTGTTATTTTGGAGAATTCACATGCTGCTGAGTATTAAAAAAAAGGCCTGCAATGGGCCCATGTTATTGTTCCAACGATCAAAAAAATGCTAAAAATACCAATAAAATGGCTACCAAACAGGGCTGAATATCGTATTTAATATTATGATTACTTGTAATCTTCCCATTATTTCTAGAACTGTCCAATGTCCACTGTAAATAGTGTCGTAGTATGACCCAAATTCTTTGTAATTTGGTATTTGGTTAAATAAAGGAAGTTTAAGGAGTTTTTGTTTGATAGTCCTAATTGATAAAAACCAAATTTTATCAAAGATTGAGAGTTTGGCTTGAAAAAGGAATTTTAGATGAAGAAAAAACACTTTTGGAGGACACATTTGCCGAAAGTGGGCGCTAAGACAATGGGTGTCAACGTTGCAAAGTCGTAGCTCCCGTGGAAGAAAAGGAGATAGAGAGCCCGATGCCAGCCCCCCTGTTGGTGATTACGTCCGGGGCGCTGGAGCACTCAATGCAGGGGCACAATGGAGTTGGCGTTGAGGGGCCACCATGACGTGCTAATTCCGTTTTCTTTTTCATCTAGAACTCCAAAAAGAGGCTCCTATATATATTCCATATTATTGTATCTCCATATACACATTCAATAACATCTTGAGAGTTAGAGAGTTTAAATTTCAATTGAGAGTATTGAAATCTTGATATTGTAAATATATTCATTATTGATTATAGTGAAATTATCATTTCCCGCTTGTGATTTTTTCTCATCTTGGGATTTCATATAAATTTTGGTGTTGTTATTTTATTATGATTTATTTCATTATTATCATTATATTGCCATCAATTCATAACAAATAGAGTGGAGTTGTGGTGTTGAAAGTAATAAAAAAAAAGTGTACGATAGCGACTCAAAAATAGAAATAAATTTCAAATTTCCTTAAAACACTTAGCTTCAGCACCCTACAAATTTAGTATCAGAGCGAGTCAATCTCAAATCATTCCATAATTCATAAGCCAAAGTGGAGCCATGTGTGGTGTATAAAAAAAATTCCAGCACTAATTTTGTGTTCAACAAGTGTGCTTGCAAAAGTTCAATGCCGTCCAATTCAACTTCCTTATTTGCATATTCTCCAAGCCAAGTACCAATATTCGAAGGTGAACACTACGATATCCCTTGGATAACTTTTGGTATGTATCTCACTTATTAATTACCTATTATACTCTTGAGCCTAATCACTATTTAACCTAAAGCCCACCTATTCTTTTATATATGTTGACTCCCGTTTGTGTTGGTTGTGTGTAAAAAACATTATTGCTGCTTCTTCCTGTGAGAGTTACTGCCTGTGCCTCTGCTTTGTGCTTCCTGTGCAGTGTTCTCGTCTCTCCCTATTCTTTCAGCCTTTGTAGCTATTGTGTGGCTCCAATAACCATCAAATGTATCCTTAGTGGGCAACCAAATAGCAACCGGTTGAGTGTGGTTTATGGGTTTGGGTTTTGTGACATTGTGGTGTTGATCTCGGTATATACATATGATATACTGAGCCCGAAATTCCTTTGGTGATCAATTTTTATTTCCATGAAGCAACCATATCATCACATTGTTTCCACAAATTGAAGTTTGGATCAGTGGATGAAGGTTTGATAAATGAATCCAGACTTATTCTTTGCACTGAAACACTCGACCATAACCCCCAATTTCGTATAATTTTCTCCATTTAATGGAGATGAAACTGTAAAGTCAAAAATCGAAAACGGAAGCATAAACTAGATTCTCATAGAACACTTAACTTTTCAAGAAATCAGTTGTTTCTTCGATATAGGGCTTAGAATACATTGTACCCTTTTGTACATTGAAACGGCCACAAGAAACACCAAAACCCCTAATCTACTTCTACTATAGCTACTCATTAGACCGAAGTAGCACAGCCATAGTCAAAATCAGAAATACTCTATCTCGAAGAACCACAAAGGCAACAATCACTCAGATTGAGGATTAAAACCAATTATACACAAAGAATCACAAAGAAACGAGAAGAGAATAGAGAAATCACGAAGAACAGAAAACACCAGAAGCTTCACAGATGCAGAAGAGAAAATCAAAGTGAGAGTCCATCTAAAATAGATGGTTCGACTTATATATATATATATATATATATATATATATATATATATATATATATATATATATATATATATATATATATATATCCATTAGAATCAACCATTGATCAACCATGAAATCGACGGCCTAAAGCAGCACAAGTGGCAAGACAAGTGGGTCGAGTTCAAAGTGTTATCGGGCAATGGCAAAAAAACATTCCAGCAATGGGCCAGACCCAATTCATTATTGTCCAAACTGTTGGAAAGCAAAAGTCATAAATGGCATCGCAATCCAACAAATCTCTCCCTTGATGCCAATACTATAAACATCCAAAACACATTAGTGTTTAATAACACCAACACCAAGAAGGTCATGACCTGTTGAAACACAAAATTCACCCATAATCAATTCTTAAGATTTGTAAACAAGATTTAAACTTGGTAAAAGGAAGTACCTTTGTTCTCATATCCGCGAGATTAAATTGTGTAGGGATTTTTTCAAGTAAAATGGATTCTTTATGAACTATATCTCTAATAAAATGCATCCTAACATCTATATATTTAGTCCTATCATGAAAAATAGGATTTTTACACAAATGAATAGCACTTTGACTATCACAATAAACCACAGCAGGATCATGCAATTCATTTAGTTCACTTAACAAGTCCTTAAGCCACAAAGACTCTTTTATAGCTTCAGTAGCAGCTACATATTCAGCTTCTGTAGTAGATAAGACAACAACAGACTGCTATTGAGACTTCCAACTAATGCAAGTTCTACACAAAGTAAACACATATGCAATTGTTGATTTTCTATTATCCTTATTACTAGCATAATCAGAATCCACATATCCTTTCAACACAACTCCCTATTTACAAAATTTAAAATGTAATCCTAAGTTTGTAGAACTATTTAAGTATCTTAAAAATCATTTTAAAGCGGTCCAATGATCAGGACCCGGGTTTGCCATAAACCTACTCAAAATGCTAATAGCATGTACAATATCAGGTCTAGTACACACCATAGTATACATAACAGATCCAACAGCATTAGCATAAGGTACTTTTTGCATGTATTTGATATCAGATTCATCTTGTGGACATTGTTCTTTACTCAACTTAAAATATCAGTTGTTGATTTCATATTATCCTTATTACTAGTACAATCAGAATCCACATATGCTTTCAACACAACTCCCTCTTTACAAAAATTAAAGCAATCCTAAGTCTACAGAACCTTTTACGTATCTTAAAAATCATTTTAAAGCGGTCGGTCCAATGATCAGGACCCAGGTTTGCCATAAACCTACTCAAAATGCTAATAGCATGTGCAACATCAAGTCTAGTACACACCATAGTATACATAACAGATCCAACATCATTAGCATAAGGTACTTTTTGCATGTATTTGATATCAGATTCATTTTGTGGATATTGTTCTTTACTCAACTTAAAATGACAAACAAGAGACATAATAACAGGCTTAGAATCATGCATAGTAAACTTAGATAACACATTTTTTCACATAATCTTATTGAGTTAAAAGAAGAGATTGTTGTGATCTATTTATTTTAATATCCATTCCTAGGATTCTCCTAACATGTCCTAAGTTTTTCATTTCAAATTCAGCACTTAAAGCCTTTTTAATGTCATTAGTATAATTCATTTTATGTCCAATCAATAGCATATCGTCAACATACAAAATAAGATAAACAATCACATCATTTCTATCATTTCTTTTAAAATAAAGACAATGATCAAAGACACTTCTCATAAAACCAATAGATGACACATAATTGTCAAATTTTCTATACCATTGCCTAGGTGATTGTTTCAAACCATACAAAGACCTATTTAACAAACAAACATGATTAGGTCTTTTAGAATCAATGAAACCTTGAGGTTGTATCATATAAATTATTTCATCCAAGTCACTATAGTAGAAGGCAGTTTTAACATCCATTTGTTCAATTTCTAAATCATATTGAGCAACCAAAGCAAGCATGACTCTTATAGTAGTATATTTCACAATTGGAGAGAAAATTTCATTGTAACCAATACCAAGTTTTTGTGTAAACCTCTTTGCAACAAGTCTGACTTTAAACCTAAGAGGCTCTTTAGAAGAACTACCCTCCTTAATACTATAAACCCACTTACAGTCTACTAAAGACTTATCTCTAGGTTTAGGAACTAATTTCCAAGTATTATTCTTCACAAGTGACTTCATTTCTTCTTCCATAGCACCTAGCCGCTCATTAGATTGTTGACAACCTAAAGCCTCCTCATAAGATTTATGCTCCTTAAAAGCTAAATCTTGATATGACAAAACAGTAAAGGATTGATAATCACCCATCCTAATAGGTTCCCTAATCTCTCTCATAGCTTTGTCACGAGCAAGTTGATAATCATTTAGAGGATCAACTACATCACCTACTAAGTCATGTTCACTACCTTCAATAGGTTCCTGTGAACTAGTAACACCATCACTCTCCTCACCAACTTTATTCTAAACTTGTTCATCCTCAAGAAGTCTAGGAGAGTGATTTTATCTCATCTTCATTCTAGTCTCCTCATCCTCATCTCTCTCAGGAACATCACTAGAGACTTTCTTATTTAAACAAGGCATATCAGCTTCATTAAATATCACATTCCTACTGGTTATCATCTTAAAACCTTTCTTATCTCTAGCCCAAAGTCCGTATCCTTTCAGTCCCTTAGGATACCCCATGAAAACATATTTATGAGATCTGGGCTCCAAATTGCCTAAACTTTGGTAAGAATATGCAACACACCCAAAAGTCCTTAAAATAGTATAATCAGACAATCTCCCTGACCATACATCTTCAGGTGTTTTACCATATAAAACACTAGAAGGAGTTCTATTCACAATATACACAGCTATCATCACAGCCTCACCCCAAAGAACTTTAGGAACTCCCGAACTAATCATCATGCATCTAACCTTATCCAATATAGTCATATTCATTATTTCAACAACTCCATTTTGTTGAGGAGTATAAGGAATCGTTTTGTGCCTGAGGATCCCATCATCTCTACAAAGTTGATCAAATTCAGAATTACAAAATTTCAGACCATTGTCTGTTCTTAAAACTTTGATCTTTTTATCCATTTGATTTTCAATTAAAGTCTTCCAGTTCTTAAACTTTTCAAATGTGTCTGATTTTTGTTTCAAAAGGTAAATCCAAACTTTTCTTGAAAAATCATCAATCAGTAATAAAAAAATATTTGTTACCACCTTGAGTGGTAGTAGATGATGGGCCCCACAAGTCAGAATGAATATATTTAAGGATAGATGTAGTCCTATGTTGACCAGTATTAAAATGAAGCCTATGTTGTTTTCCTAAGGTACAATACTCACAGAATGGAATCTTAGAAATCACATGCTTACCAAATGCCTCTCTCATATTCAAAATATGCAAGTCCTTTTCACTTACATGAGCTAGCTTATTATGCCACTTCAGGGTAGCATCAATCTCAACACTAGAGGACTCAGCAATGTGACTCTAAACTACACCGACTCTAGTGACATATATATCATTCCTCTTAGTACATTTGAAAATAACTAAGGAACCCTTAATTACTTTCAAAGAACCATTACCAATCCCGCCTTCAAGCCTATGTCATCTAGATTACCCATAGATATCAAGTTCCTATTCAAATTAGGAATATACCTTACTCTTTCTAAAGTAAAGGTATATCCATTGTCAAACTTCAAAGTCACACTACCAATTCCTTTAATGCTACAAGTTACTTTGTTACCCATAACCACCTCTCCACCATCAAGATCCTTAAAGTTCTCTAACCAAAATCTTCTAGAGGTCATATGGAATGTACAGCCTAAATCCAGAATCCATTCACTATCCCGACCACTGTCATCTACATAATTAACAGTATTCAAATCAGAAGTGGGTTCTATCACCACATACACACCAACAATCCTCTCACCTAGGGGTTCAATAACATTCCCCTCATCCACTCTCATCTCTCTCTATTCATTCTTCTTCTTATAGCAATCCTTTATAAATGTCATGCCTTTTCACATCCATAACACTTTCTATTTTCAGTCCTAGACTTAGATCTAGATCTCCCATTCCCTTTCTTCTTAAAATTGTTATGATTATTCCATTGATGACTGACCATTGACTTGCCTAGCCATAGGTCTATCTCTCACAGACAAACTCTCAAAATCCTTCCCAGGTCTATCAACCCTAAACTCTAATTCTTTACTTCTTAAAGAGTTGATTACTATCTCGGGAGTTAAGGTATCTCTACGATACTTAATAGCAGACTTAACATCTTTATACACATCAGGTATAGCATTCAAGAGGATAACAACTTTATATTCTTCAGAAACTTTATCCCCAACATTAGTGATATCTTGAACTAATTTATTAAAAGTATCAAGATTATCATCTAAGTCCTTAGACATATCTATCTTAAAGCTAAAGAATCTCTCTAAAAGGAAGAGTTTATTAGGCAGATTCTTAGACATGTATTGCTTTTCTAATTTTTCCCACAAAGCTTGAGCATTATCTTGTTTACCTACTTTTCTTAACACTTGATTGGACAAATGAAGAATTATGGAAGTATATGCAAGTTCATCAGATTCATGTTTTTGGTCATCATTCATAGTAGTAGGAAAATCACCCGTTATAGCCTTGGCCATTTTCTATTGAACTAAGACCCTTTTCATTTTTTGCTGCCAAATGAGGAAATCCCCTTTTCCATTAAAAACTCCAAGTTCAAATGTTGTCATTGTCATTTGAAGTTTTTAATCAACACAAAATATTTTTGAGGTCATAGTTCCACAGGAAAAAACAGGAAACAAATATTTCAAGCAACCAATTTAAAATCACACAAATCACAATGTAAATATAAACAAGAATGAAAATATCAAACTGAAGCAGACTAACAACTCAGTGAAGACAAAAAATTAACAGTGATAGTAAGCAGTTTAATGATTACAGTGAAGAAAACATAATCAGCAGAGATATTAAACTAGCCAATAATCACAGCAATTTACAAAGAATTATGCTACATTATATTAAACAGATTAATATCTCGAATTCCAACAATTTCTGATGTTAGAATTCACCAGGATTCCATAAGGTTCATGACCCTAGGTCAATGCTCAATTCTAACACCAAGGAACAATGATAATAGGGGAAACATGGGGAAAATATAACAATGATCAACATCTAATGACAAGAAAATAAGTAAAAGGGTTAGGAAACATTTTACCAATCACGGTTCACCAAGAACCAATCGCAGGCAGGTTCAACAACCAGCCCCCAAGCAGCTCGAAGCCTGAACTCCAAGCACAATTCACAAAGAATCGAGTTCACTCGCAAGAACACAAACTGAGATAAAGGATTAGTAGCCAAATCGAAAATTAGGGTTTCAGCAATTTCAGATCGATAAGCAGATGTCAATTGAAAATTAATTTTTCGGTGACAGTCAAACGATCGAATACTCCTTTCAGACTCACAAATGCTCTGATACCACTTGTAGAGTCAAAAATTGCAAACAGAAGCATAAACGAGATTCACATAGAACATTTGATTCATCAAGAAATCAGTTCGTTCTTCGATATAGGGCTCAGAATACATTGTACCCTTTTGTACATTGAAACGGCCACAAGAAACACCAAAACCCCTAATCTACTTCTACTATTACTATAGCTACTCAATAGATCGAAGAAACACAGCCACAGTCAAAACCAGAAATACTCTCTCGAAGAACCACAAAGGCAACAATAACTCAGATTGAGGATTAAAACCTCTGGTTTTAATCATACACAAAGAATCACAAAGTAACGAGAAGAGAAGAGAGAAATCACGAAGAACAGGAAACACCAGAAGCTTCCCAGACGCAGAAGAGAAAACCAAAGTGAAAGTCCATCCAAAATAGACGGTTCAGCTGGTGTATATATCCATTAGAATCAACCATTGATCAGCCATGAAATCGACGGCCTAGAGCAGCACAAGTGGCAAGACAAATGGGTCGAGTTCTTGGGCCAGTTTCAAAGTATTATCGGGCAATGGCAAAAAAACATTCTAGCAATGGGCCAGGCCCGATTCATCATTGTCCAAATTGTTGGAAAGCAAAAGTCATAAATGCCATCACAATCCAACAGAAACCAACAACAAAAGGCTACAGAGAGTAGTTTTTGATAGACATGGCCCATGAGAACAGATGTTCGAAAAATAATAAAATATGAAGATTGATGGGTCTCGTCTCATGAGCTTTATCTCATACCATGATAAACAATGAAGAACAAATGAGATGATCTTTTTCTAAACTCACCATTCCCTTCCAAATGAGTCTCGATTCCATGCCGATTATCGGTTAAGATTTCCCTCTTACCACTTGAGCTAGGCTTTCCAAAAATTCTATATTTTGTCACTTGTAGTAAAGTTACATTCCTTTATATACAAACTTACACGATCTAATTAAATATAAGTATAGTTAAACCTCTATAAATTATTCTATGAACTAACATTTTTATGTATTTGTTTAACCAAGTAAAATCAATGAATGTATTTAACTTTACTGAAAAAAATTAAAAATTGTACGTTAATGTACTAAATTGTTCCATTTTATGAACATTTAACCAAACAAAAACTCTAATTAAACAAACAATGATTGAGCCACATTTTAAGAATGCTTTATAGTCAAATCATGAGCAGTATTTACCATGAAATTATTAAATTATATATCGTATGGGTATATAAATTTTTATGATGTATTGCCTTATAAATTTTGCGAATTATTAATTTAGCTAGTTATCCCCAAGTCAAATTGACCAAACATATTATTTAACTATGTTTATTAATTTATTGGGTATTATAATTATCGAGGTTTTACATTGCGTGGAAACAAAATAAGAGAAATCAATTACTAGTAAGAAAGATCAAATCATGGAGATTGAGATATGTGGTAGTGAATAAAATAAGAATTCACACCAAATTAACTTATTATATTTGTGAAGCCCCTGTTTGGTATTAATTAAAATATAAATTTTAATTTAAGTTAAAGTCAACAATTTATTTTAACCATATATTTTATGAATCTCACAACTTTTCAACTACATATTTCATCACTTCTATTAAAATCTACTAAAAATCTGATTTTAATCTCCGCAAACAAAGACTAAGAATAAAAACGAAATATCCTCGTAACCAAGTGAAGCATGCATGAAGTAGTCATATACTACTTCAATTCTAATAAAAGCTAAAAATATATTAAGAAATTAGCATAATTACTTAGTAAGGAAAGGAAACAATTCTAATATATGTAAATTATTTTTGTTTTTTTTACTTGACAAAATATTATTATACTCGAATTACCTATTCTTATAATAATGTTGTAAATTCGTTACACTTTGAACTAAATTAGAGCACGAGGCATAGAAAATGATGCATGTATTAATCCAATTTAAGCATCTTTTAACTGTTTTAGCCATTAAGTGTGTTCTTATTTTGCATATTCTGTTGTTAACAAGAACGTACTAATGAATTTTATTCACCAAAAGTTGATCATGACATCAAGTGTCCACGTTTTAAATGTGCCAATTTGTTGTTAGATTTTCTTCAAATGTCGGAGACTAAGGCATGGATCGAATAGAGTGTTCGAACAAAGGCATATCGTCCTTTTATGTTGGGATGATCCTTCACTACAACAATGGAAATTAGTGAGAAAATACATAAAAAAAAAACAACCGTAATACTTGTATTTCGATGATCATCAATTTTCCAAAACACCAAATCAGATTTTCTAAAGTTTATATCATTCCTATTTTTCGGATTTCAATTGTTCTTGTGCAATCCGATTTGAGACTTGAAGAATCCACTAAAACTCTTTGCTTGGAGTCCCTAAAACATCTCTAATCAAAGTAGAGAGTGCAAATAATGCTTTTTGGACAGTTTTATTTATTTGTTTTTTTCTTCTCTATCTTTGTTGCAGCAAATTTTTTTTTTTTTTTAATTTTTTTCTCCAGTTGGTGAATTGTTCTTCGCGTTATGGACGAATCTGAATCCTCAACTAAACAAGCTAAAACAAATCCCATTCGCCAAACAATGGTGGTAGACAAATTATTTGTGATAGAAAACTTATAAGTGATTATCGATCCAAAACATCAATAATCAAACATTACCGAATTAACCATCCATGTTGAAATCAATGAGAACATCAAAAGAAAAGCGGAAACATACCTTAGACCATAAATTCTGATTCTTTGCATGATGGGGTTAGATCTTCCAATTGATTCATGGTCTCCTCTACAACCTTTTGATCTCCATTGATGGGAACATAGAGAATCTAGAAGCACCACTAACAATTGGGGACCATAACCTATATATTCATAAGATAATGACTATTCATTATCTTTCATTTGTTTTAAATCGGCCCCTCAACAATATAAAACAAACATCCGGTCTCTACACTTTAATTCCATGAAACTTTAATACCCATTAGTCAAAAATTAGTCTTTTGTGGATCACTTTAATGACTATACTTTAAATAATAGCACCACACATTTTAATTTGTTACGTGTGGCCCCAAATATTGTTAGAATATTCCAACAATCTCCCACTGGGCCATACATGTAACCTTTCAAATGTGCATAACCTTATGAGCTCGAAATTTTGCTATCGTTATTATGGGTATTTCCAAACAACCTCGTCCATCAGTCATATTGATATAGGATCAAAGCGATTTTCGTCACATTTAGCGTGACTAAACCCATCAATGGTCACGTATACCCATACAACCAAATGGCTTAGATCAATCATGGAGTGTAGCACGGAAATTACATGTTATGTGATCCCAACATGTCTATTTCCAACTGGTCCACCTTATTTCTTAAGTGAGATCAACCATAAACTTCAATCAGAGTGAAACTGAACTGAATACTTTATTTCTGAAATAAATCGAATATCCATGGACAAAAAATATGTGTCTAAAATAGACAACATCCAAATACAAACTCCCACTAAACTGGCATATCATCAAAAGATGCAACACCCGTGTGAGCATTATGCTCATGAAAGACCTTGGGTGGTAGCCATTTAGTAAATGGATCCATGATTATGGAGTTTGTCTTTATATGCTTTATTGAAATCTAATCACTCTGATTTCTTTCCTTAACAACTAGGAATTTAATGTCTTTAGACTTTGACATCATTATGTTCCCGTTGGAATACAAGACTGTTATTGTCACATAATAACTTAACTTAAATGGTCTTTCAATTCCATTCAAAATATGCAGCCCAGTGACAATATTTTGCAGTCATATTCCATGATCAGAATCAGAATATCCAATGATCTCCAATTGGTCTGATTTTTCTGAATGTGATAATGTAATTCTTAGTTCTCTATAGATATTGAATAACCTCATTGCTGCTTTCCAAATTTCCATCCCAAGCATTCCAATGAATGCTATATCCGGATCTGTATAAACCTGAGTATACATTAAATTCTCAATTGCTGAAGCATAGAGAATTTCTCGTATTTCCTTTTCTTTAAATTTCTCTCTGAAACTTTAATTGAAACTAAACTTGTCTCCCTTAGCAATAGGGGTGTCACTTGATTTACAGTCCTGCATGCCAAACCTTCTAAACACTTTATCGATATAGCTCTTTTGTGACAATCCATGAATACCTCGAAAGTAATCCCGATGTATCCAAATCCTTAATACAAAAGAGACGTCACCAAGATCTTTCATCTCAAAACTCCTTGATGAAAATCTCTTAGTTTCGTGCAACATGCATATATCATTGGTGGGAAGCAGTATGTAATCAACATATAAAATCAAAATATTTGTTTACTCCCACTGAACTTGTGATACACACAATCACCAACAACATTCATCTCGAAACCAAATGAGATAATTACTTGATGAAACTTGTGGTACCATTGACGGGAAACTTGTTTGAGCCCATAAATGGATTTCTTTAATTTGCAAACCATATTCTTTGGGTCTCCTGACACAAAGTTTTATGGTTGTATCAAATGGATCGTTTCATCAATGTCACCATTAAAAAACGTTGCCTTAACATCCATCTGTAGTAGCTCAAGATCAAAATGTGCAACAAGTGCCATAATTGTCCTGAAAGAGTCTTTCATTGAAACCGGAAGGAAGGAAAGCCTCTTTATAGTCAATGTCTTCCTTTTGTATAAAGCCTTTAGCTACAAGACGAGCCTTATATCTTTCCACATTACCAATCGAATCCCTTTTGGTTTTAAATATCCATTTGCAACCAATGGGTTCGCACCTTCTGGTAATGGGACAAGATCCTAAACTTTATTGTCTTGCATAGACTAATACTCCTTATTCATGACATCAATCCACTTTGGAGAGTAATCCCTTTGCATGATTTGATGAAAGTTGATTTATCAGATCTTCTTTCACTAATCCATGCCATCCTTATTTTCTTGGAAAAGACTATAAAGTCATCCAAAATTGTCTTTCTCCCTTTTATAGTGGATTTCCGTAATGACTTTGTACTTGAGGTTGTTGAGTTTGAATTCCTGGAACAATCTCTTGATTGTTTATTGGGGATTTGATAATGTTGTCTTGATCCGAAATTGCTTCTCGAACAAGATCTGGAGCAAGAATTTGCCCTTGAACCTGATCATTGTCAATTGCAACAGAAGAATTATATACATATAATTCATTCAAGACAAACCTTATAACCTTATCTCCCCCCGCAAACTCTACATCCTCAAGGAACTGAACATTTCCCGTTTGAAAATTGACTTGATAGTAGGATCTTTAAAAATATTGTAACCCTTAAAAATTTGCTTTATTTGGAGCTGCAGTCTTCACTGATCTTTACTAGAAAGATCCTGATGTAATGTGGAATAATTCCACATTCCTCTAAAAATTTTAGCAAAAGGCCTTGGACGTTGTTCTCCTGATTCGTCATATCTTTCATAGTATTCACCACTAAGGTAAGATCTGACTTAATGAATTCTTTTACTGAGTTGATTTTCAATCTCAGTCTTGTATGCCTTGAACATGTCCAATGTTTGGGAATGAGATATATGCAGCCATATTGAGAAAATTCGTCTATGAACTTAATAAATGACTGTTGACCATTCCAAGAAACCGAAGGAAATGGTCTACAGATAACCGTATGAATTAGTTCTAAGACGTCCGAAGTCATATGGCACTTAATCTCCTTATGTTTGTTTTGATTTCCTTCTAACACAAGATTTTTTTCATTCTCTTTTGAGAGAAGTGACCTTATTGCTTGTGCCAAAACAAAGTAGAATTTTCATTGGGTAATTTATGTTCAATACCATGCGGATTCATATACAAGATTTCTTTATAAGAGGCAACTGTATTAAGCTGATATAAGTTATCGAATAAAGAACTGGTGCCCACAATATTTGAGGTAAGAAAGAGATCATCCTGACTATTTCAAATTGAACAAGAGTAACCAAATTTGTCCAATGTAGAAATAGAAACCAAATTCCGTCCAAAAGACGGTACCGCAAATGTCTCTTTCAAATTCAAATAATAACCAACCTTTAATGATAACCTAAAGTCCATATAGCCTCTACCTTAACTGATTTGCCATTACCCCACACAGATGAATCTTTCAGCATCAATTGGTTTTGGCAGATCAGACAACCCCGCATATACACACTTATTTGAATAGTAGTACCGAAATATAGTCACTAAGTGTGTGTCTAGGTATTGACATTAAATTTACCTCAAAACAAACCAAAATGAGAAGTGTACTTTTCTTCACACGCCAAGCGTGATATTTAGTACAGTCTCTCTTTATATATCCCAGATTTTCACAAAAGTTACAACTTAATTTATCATTTTCGAGGCTTGTCTTGTTTATTTTAAACCGAACCGAATGCAGCTTTGTTATTCTTTATTATCCTTAGAAGTACTTGCCAAGTGAGTAATGCCAGTTTTATGTTTGCTTTAGCATTTCTTCTTATTGCACATAATATGGAAATGAACTCATTAAGAGTCCACTTTCCCCTTATGACGATTATCGCCCTTAATCGTGAGAATTGTGCAAGAAGCGTAATCAATACCAAATGCAAGAGCAAGTCATCGAGACGGCTCGAGCTTCGATGCCTTAAGCTTAGAAGCAATGTGAGACATCTTCATGATGTACTCCCTTATATTTGCTTTACCTTTATACTTTATTGGAACAAGCTTTGCAAAAGCGTGCTTGTTTCAGTCTTATCGTTTTTTCGCAAAACGTTTCTCATTTCGGCAAGAAATCACTGGCATTAGTTACCTCTTCGAGATCTTTGTGCCTCCAAAGGCTTAGAAATGCCGCGCTTAATGATCATTAGACTCATGCGATTTGAGCGATCCCACTTCTCAAAGTTCCCTTTTCCATTAGATGAACTTTCTTCCGTAAGAAAAGCGGGTTGCTCAATCCGGAGCGCATGATCTAGATCTTTGCAGCCAAGAACAATTAATATGTTCTCTTTCCAATACTTGAAGTTTGTTCTAATTAGCATTGGAATGGAGTTGATGTTGACAGATATAACAGAAGTGGATGGATTAACTGAATAGAGAACTTATTCCTAATTAACATGTTTACATTGGAATCCGTATAAACAATTAAGTTATTCAAATAATGGTACGTCCCATCTCAAGATACCTAGCACATCATTAATATCAAGTCTTTGGACGAGTAATATTAGCGTAAGTGGTACTCTTGGTGTAGTGATCAAACATTGACAATAACTCCTGTCAAATAATAAACCCATCTTTGGATTGATTTATTATTCACATGGAAACCTTATAATTGTCACACATTTACCACCACAAGTGTGCATACAATTCGGCCAAATATTAACCTTCCTTTGGGCCGGCTAACATCCGCATGAACAAGCATACACACGAATTCCTTCTAATATTCTAAGTTAATTAATTTCCACAAGAGAGGTTGCTTTGGCAACATATTGCTTCAATCAATTCACTTTGGAATATTATATACTCAAACGAGTCTTTTATACCAAAATTTGAAAAGCGGAATACTTAATTGTATTTATCTTGAAACTTTAAGGGCCTAAGGGTTAATAATTCAATACTTTAGGGGTCAAAATTAATTAATTCAAAACTTTAGGGACCAATAATTAATTATTGAAAAATTTAGGGACCCAAAACTTAATAGTTCAAAACTTTATGGGTCAATAATAAATTATTGGAAAGTTTAGAAGTCAAAAAAACAATTATTGGAAACTTTAGAGGCCAACTTAAACCAATTATGAAAATTCAGGGACTTAATTACAAAATTCAGAACTTAAATGGCCCAAATTAATTAATTTCAGAACTTCAGGGGTTGAATTATTAAACCCAGAATTTTATAAGGCCCAATATGATGAACTTTAAACTTTAGGGGTTTGAGTAATTAAAACCCATAACCTTAAGGCCCCACTTGAATATACTTTAAACCTTAGGGGCTAAAACTTAAATTTTAACCCTAATCCTTAAATTGCATCCAAGGGTTTCAAAACCTCAAATTTTCAACCCAAGTCCCGCCTCCAAAACTTCCCAAAAAAACTGAAAAATTTAATGGCATTAATAGAATGCTTTAATGGGGAAAAAAGATGCCCCTCCATCTCCCTAGAGTGGGTTTGGGACGACGACCCCCTCCCCACCGCACTGCTGACCGTGGCTGCAGTGACGACGACGGCGCCGCCCACGTCTATTGGTTTCCACGCCACTGATAAAGAACGTGTTTCTACCAGATACACAACCCATTCTGCGACCAGCGTGCGGCGTGAAGATGTCGCCGGCGCAAAATCGCCACACGGCGAGTACCCATAAAAAAAAAAAAAAATTTTTTTTTTTTTTTTTTTAAACTGAAACCTTAATTCCAAAAAACCAACAGATCCAAAAAATTCAATCTTTATTTCAAATCCGAATTTTGAAGGAAATCATAGATCTATATAATTATCTCAAAAATCATATTATAACATGCTCAAAAAACATGTAATATTAATCCAAATATTAGATCTATAACATAATATACTTGAATCCATAATATCATGCTTAGATCCATAAAAAATAACATGCCAATTTCATGAATTAAGATACCAAAACTCTAGATCCATAACATAATTTATGTAATAACAATCCAAATTTCAGATCCATAACAGAAAGATCAAATAACCCAAATTATTACATGCTAATTCCATATGATGATTTCCAAATTCTAGATTCATAATATAAAATCAAAAAACCATAGAATTCAGAATTTCAAAATTCAATTTCTCAATGATTCAACAATGGATCGGCTCTGATACCACTTGATAGAAAACTTATAAGTGATTATCGATCCAAAACATCAATAATCAAACATTACCGAATTAACCATCCATGTTGAAATCAATGAGAACATCAAAAGAAAAGTGGAAACATACCTTAGACCATAAATTTTGATTCTTTGCATGATGGGGTTAGATCTTCCAATTGATTCATGGTCTCCTCTACAACCTTTTAATCTCCATTGATGGGAACATAGAGAATCTAGAAGCACCACTAACAATTGGGGACCATAACCTATATATTCATAAGATAATGACTATTCATTATCTTTCATTTGTTTTAAATCGGCCCCTCAACAATATAAAACAAACATCCGGTCTCTACACTTTAATTTCATGAAACTTTAATACCCATTAGTCAAAAATTAGTCTTTTGTGGATCACTTTAATGACTATACTTTAAATAATAGCACCACACATTTTAATTTGTTACGTGTGGCCCCAAATATTGTTAGAATATTCCAACAATTTGTACTAGATCGAGTTGAGATAGAATGTTATTTAAAACTATTTGCTCAAACTTTGCAACCGAAAAAAATGGAAAATATTATGAATAACAAGTTCAGACTTCACAATTAATAGCCTCAACAATTTATGAGCCAAGCCACTCTACCCGAAAATGGTTGACACCTCGGATGATCGACCCTCACATTGCGCGTGGGTCCCGCGTGAATAAAATAATGCCCCGCCCCCCGAGGTGTGTTTTAGATCATCCCTCATGTCATCCTCTATATTCGTGTAGCATGGCTAACAATTTATTTATATATTTCTGTTTAGTTATGTAACTATAGTAAATTACATTAACCTCGTAACTACCAATAAAGACCAGTTCATAGATGAACGAGGTTACTCATCGTGTGTTGAAACGTGTAGTCTATTCAGCTCATACACGTGGCATAGTGAAACACCTGCATGCTTAATCAATAATGCCAACTCATTGAAGATACAGAGTTCCCCATCTATTTCTCTGTCTGATCTTTCAAGCAAAATTGCACAAAAGGTAAATTCTTTTATCAACATATTGATTCTTAATTTTTTTATTATGTTTATGTTTCTACTTTCTAATTCATGCTAATTCCATATTATGTGAAGAAAATCATTCATGGGTATGTGTTAAAGACAATTTGAAGCATAATTGACAGAGAACATTATTGGGTGACTGTGACGTGATTACGATTTGTTTCGTGAAATTTGAGGATCCATATTTAACAATTTATTATATATTTTCCCAATTCTTGATTTTGTTTTTTCATTTTTAATTAAATGTTGAATGATCCACTTTATGAAGAATGTCAAAATTATAGAATTTTCCCTTCAATAACCTGTGATCCATTGACATACTTGGTCTGAAAAATTAGTTGATTGACAGGGTGAATTTCGACATTTAGAACTGTAAGAAGCAATGCATAACTTAGATGGGAGCTAATTGTTGATTGGTATTATGGTTATTGAAGGGCAATCGATTTAGTGGTAGATATGGCGCAGGTGAAAGATGCATATAAAAGTTCAAAAAGTGCAAGCTATGATGATTACTTTGATATGGTTCAATGCCGAAAGAAGTTGCCACATTCATTGCAAGAGACTCTAACAGATGCATTCGCGAAAATTCCAGTTTTGTTGTTCCCACAAGTCCCCGGAGGCAAAGGTTGAGTCTATAGTATCTGATTTTCATTTCCTTAGGATATTGAAATTTGAATTCTGATATTGGTTTTGTTAAAAATGTGTTGCAGTGATCGAGATTCTAGCAGATACAACTATCGGCGATGCAGTGAAAATCTTATCAGAATCCAACATTCTCTCGGCTCCCGTGATAAATCCTGATCAAAGAAATAGTATGGATTGGAGGGAGAGGTACTTGGGAATCATTGATTACTCCGCCATTGTTCTTTGGGTGCTACAGAATGCGGAAATGGCAGCAGCTGCTTTATCAGCCAGTTTAGCAGCAGCTGCTGGGGTCAGTGCAGGTGCTGCTGGTGCTATTGGGGCTCTAGCATTAGGTGCAACTGGTCCTGTGGCTGTTGCCGGACTGACTGTGGCTGCAGTTGGGGCAGCTGTGGCTGGGGGTGCGGCTGCAGATAAAGGAATTGGGAAAGATGCCCCAACTGCAGCCAATAAACTTGGTGAAGATTTCTACAAGATTATCCTACAAGAGGAACCTTTTAAGTCGACCACGGTAACTGAAAAACATATGAATTTCCTTCAAACATCATTATCTCATTTCTACTTTCTTTTTACATCCTTTGAACTGCTAAGTATAAAATGTTGCCTTAAATTTTAGTAATGCTCATGATGATACTTTTACAGGTTAGGTCAATCCTGAAATCCTACAGATGGGCACCATTTATACCGGTTGGAAAAGATAGTTCGATGTTGAGCGTTATGCTGCTACTCTCGAAGTATAGGCTGCGGAATGTGCCTGTGATTGAAACGGGCAGTCCGTCTATTAAAAACTTCATCACTCAATCTGCAGTGGTACAGGGTCTAAAGCAATGCAAAGGAAGGGATTGGTTTGATTGCATCTCCGCACATCCTATATCCGAGCTTGGACTTCCATTCTCGCCCCCAGATGAGGTTAGACAGCACTGATTAATACTCGAGCCGAATTTTCTTTAGATAACCCAGCAATTGACATTCCACCGGTGCTTTTGGTCAGGTTGTTAGTGTCCAGGGTAATGAATTGGTTCTGGAAGCATTCAAGAAAATGAAAGAAAACGTAATTGGAGGTCTTCCCATTGTTGAGGGGCCAAAAAGGAAAATCATTGGCAACCTAAGCATAAGAGATATCAGATTTTTGTTGCTTAAGCCTGAACTTTTCGCCAGTTTCAGGTAGATTCTGTAGAAGTATTTAATCTGCATTAACACTGCCTCATAGCTGCAAAACACGATTATCTTGAGCTTGAGCTTGAGCTTGAGCTTGATCTTGATCTTCATATTGGTTTAAACTCGATTATGTCCTGGTTGCAACTCTAATTGATGAAAAACTAAGGGTAAAAAGACAGGTATTTACATAACTTATAGCAGTTTGTAGTGTTTTAGAAAATGCATCAAAATTCTCCCTATTGGAGAAACGGTCCAAATTGGAATTTGTGTTTTTCTTTTTCTAAATTCTGAAATGTATCCCTATGTTATTGCAGGGAGCTCAGTGTCAAGGACTTCATGAGTACTATTGCTTCAGCAACAAATGACACTGGAAGGATTATCACACCAATAACGTGCAAACCTGAGTCGACTTTCAGTAGTGTGATAGATGCTCTTGCACTGAAGTCAGTTCATAGAATTTATGTGGTGGGTGAGGAAAATGATGTAATTGGTGTGATTACACTCCGAGATGTGATCTCCTGCTTCGTAACGGAACCACCCAACTTCTTCGATAATTACTTCGGGTTTGCTGCACAAGAAATGTTGAGTTCAACCTCCCGTGACATTTAAGCACGTGGATCTGTATGGAGTTTTTTTGTTATCGGAGTTATTTCATAAACACTTGTCCATTGAAATATCACATATTTTATGGACAATGCTGTATTCTCAGTATGTATGTATATGATGTTATTCTCATAAATTTCATAAAAACAGATTTAACGTATATTACTGAGAGTTTTCAGGCTAATTTGATAAATCATGTGATATACGGAGATTTGAGTTGCATATGAAACAAAGCGAGCAAAGCTTCTTACCATACAGGTTGGCTAGAGGTCGTTATCTGAGACACATAAGTCAATGAATAAAATGTGATACTATAACATTATCAATTACAAGGTAAGCAATAGAAGGATGCCACCTGCCATCTCTCCTAGAATGATTGAATTGCCCAAAACCTTGAATGAAATCTATAAATTTTCCCGTATAAGAGAAGAAAAGTATGCAAATTCAAATATATTCCTCCCAAATAGTCATTTCTCCTTCTACTTCGATTTAAAAATCAAAACTAGTGAGTTTGGGAGGCTAAAATTCTAACTAGGTGAGAGGAATTTGTTGATCCGATTTCTGTCGTCAACACTTATAGGTGTTTAAGCTTGGTCTATCACATATGTTCTTGTATTTTTTTTATAACAAATAATCATTTTCTTTTATCTAGCCATATTGATGTACAATTATTAGAACGTAACTATCCATAACAGGTTAGAAAAATGAATAAAAAAGAGCCTTGTTTGGTTGTACCTTGTTTTTTTTTTTTTTTGAATCACGAAATATATTCCAAGAAGGCGCATAAAGCGGATACACGGAGAAAAACCTCCAACACAAACTCTCAAAAGAGAGATAAAAGTGCTTCCACGGCCCAGACGACAAGACAATAAAGACCCAAACCTAAAACAAACAAACTTTACACGACCCCAACACAAACTGAGACATCAAAGTCAAATTACATCAGTGACTTTATCGAGGCTTGAGTACCCCCAACAAAGCAACTACGTGGACATCATCAAGCACCCCCGCTCGCAAGGAAACGGACATTGTCTAGACTTCATCAATGCCAAACAAATCACACAACAACACGACCCAAACTAAAAACAAACAAGACAACAGGAAACTAAAAAATCAACACAAAAACATCCACCACACACCACCAAGAAACCACCCTGCAAACAACAATACACCACCTCCACCAACCCTCGGCACCACAGGATGGCCAGCCAACAGGACCCACCGGCGAAGCCCCAACCGGCTGCAGCTTCCCCCCGAGTCACCGTCCACTGGAACCCCCAAAAGCGCCCGAAAATCCAACCACAAACCCCTACCAACAAGCAGACACCCAACACCACCAAAACAATCCACCAATCCAAGCCACCGCAACGACCACCACCACAGGCACACCACCGAAGCAGTGTACCTACCCACCAAAACCACCAACCAACCACCAAAACAGGGGCACAAAAAACCGACCACAAGCAAACCAACCGGATAAAAGAAGCTCCTGCCGGCGAAACCCTCAACCCATCGCACCCAAAAGGAGCTCCGGCAACACAAGCCCGGAAGGGAAAGCAGCTCAAGGACCCAGGTTACGTCCAAGCACCACAGCCACTGCAGCAGGGACTGGCCGGACTGCCCCCAGCCATACCTTGGCCTCTGCTTGCACCATGCCTTCACCCCCCAGGAGCCATCGATCGAAACCTCCACCTCAGCAGAAAACCCCCCTAACCTGTCGAGCTGCCCGGACCCCAACCATCCCGACCCTACCCACCCAGATAAAAAAGAAAAGAGAAATCAAGAGGAGAACGGAGGGTGGAGCCGGAGCAACCACCCCCCGACGAACACCCCAGACGACGAAGAGAAACGAGAGAGAAGAGGGTTTAACGGAGAGAGAGAAGAGAGAGAAGAGAGAGAAACACCGATGGGAATTCTCCACCCCGGTTGTACCTTGTTATAGCTACGAAAAGAACAATTTCTTCTATGCATGTTTCCATACATATATACAATTTATATACAAGTTTCCATGTACTTTGAAAACTTCTCTTTGGGATCAGTGTGTAATATAGGAGCGGCTTGAAATGGTGGTGGCCCAAAGGGAGTGGACTTGGAGTAGATTCATGGGCTTGATCCTGGATAATATAGGATGGATTACATTTGTGCTATGAGCTATAGCTTTCATGATTTGTTTTCAAGATATGGCCCATTATTTCAAAATTCATTTTTTCTCAAATTTATTTACAATCACACATGCTAATAATAAAATATTTTGCACGAGTATGTTTGATGCACATTTTTTAGGAGAGAATGTATTTTTTTTGTGTGATGTGATGGTGAATATGTGGTTGAAAAAGAAGGAAAAGCTATTGATGTAATAAAAAATATTATTTTATTGAAGAATGTGTGGTTGAAAATGAGTAGAAGAATGAAAATGAAAATGAGAATGTGGCCCAAACATGGGCATAAACTTTTTTCAACTTTTTAACGGTACCTTCTCCAAAAATTCACTTTTACAAAACTCATTTTGATGAAATAATGGGCATCAAGGGGCATAACATGGATTGAGTACATGCTTAGATTTCTTAATTAAAATGATTATGAAAGCATGTTAATTTTGAATAAGTTCATTGATTGTTGCTTTTAAGCAAATGGACTGTTTTACAAATTCTTTATTGAATTTGAATAAGTACATTAATTTTGAATAAGTTAATTTAATCAATGATTATTGAATTTTGTTACAGGCTATTATTTACTCATTAAAATTTAAAAAGTTACTCTACAAAATCAGATAACCACAGGAGTTCCCTCAAACACATCAGTGGATATCGTTCTCTAAAATGAGTACTCAATGAAGTGGGGTCAAGGGAACTCTAGCGAAAACCTGATATTTTTTTGCTAGTACTCGCGGTATTTGGTTTGGTATTGGTACACGAATAGGAATGCATACTACACAAAATAGGGTCAGCCATCTGCTCAATATCCACATATGGTACCACTATATCTAGTAACTTAAGTAGTGTAAAGTTTGATATGTGTTTTAGCAGGAAGCTGATGAACCTTGCTTCAATTATGGGATAAATGAACATCAGAGAATCAGAATCCAGGCCACTGTCATTTTCAGCAAGAAAAGGTACGCTAATTTCTCTGCTAAATATTCTGATCTTCTACACAACAGAATCCAGGCCACTTATATCTGAAAAATGATGGGCTGAAAGACGAAGATTTTACTATTATTCTCTTTTCATCATTTATCCTACATTCCTGGCCAGGTTCAATGACTTGAATGTATTTTACCATGTATTCATCAGATGAAATATAGTCGTCATATTTTTGGGTTCTTCTCCATATGTTCATTTGCATGCATTCAGCATTATTATACATAGGTAATATAACAAGGCCAAAATAGCAAAGGAAGAGCGAGAAACCGTCACGTTTGATCTGGAGTTCCCTCAATACACTTCAGAGGCTATAAGAGTTCCTTT
The DNA here is from genome assembly GCA_035079005.1 of Fraxinus americana. Classification (NCBI taxonomy): domain Eukaryota; kingdom Viridiplantae; phylum Streptophyta; class Magnoliopsida; order Lamiales; family Oleaceae; genus Fraxinus; species Fraxinus americana. The sequence continues at coordinate 30,904,407 of CM068707.1, forward strand.
TCCGCTTAGGGTATCGATAGCCACACTGAAGTGTTTGGGAGGAACTCTAGGTTTCACATGGCATTATCAAGTGATTATATGTCTATTAATTGGTTAGAAATGCATTGGGTTTCATTTGGAGTCACCTAACATAAAGAACTATCTATATAAGTAATTCTTGTTGCTGTGATAAACTTTCTCACAAGGTACTCAAATAGGAAATTAAGTTCTTTTCACATCTCTTATTGAAAGACTGAAAGGGCTATTTCTTCTATGTTTGTCCCAGAATTTGAGTTTTCTTCACACAATGCAAAATGCAAAGAGTGAACTTCCACTGTTCCAAGTTGGATGGAATCTTGCTAGACCAATGGAATATCCATGGCCAATAAAGACACAACCATAGCTAGCTGATGCTCCTCCGTACACGGTGGCGCCAGTGCTGAATGACCACAATATAGCTCCGGTCCTGGCATCCATAGCATAGACAGGGCCACTAGGTGCAACTGACCCTGCAAAAAGGACTCCATTCACTATAGTGACGGGCCCATGGGCAGTGTCATTGCTCGGATTAGCTGTGGTCCAGAGAATTTCCCCGGTATTGGCATCCAACGCCACCCATCCACCTGCAGTGGTAGTTAGAGCAGATGGTTGGAGGGTGAAGGGGAGGTTATCGCCATTGACTATGTTTGTGTACACGCGTTCTCCATCAGTGGCTGCACCCCATACTCCTCCTCCTTCCAAGCTTCCTGGCCCTGCTTTCTACAAAATCACAAGAAAAACTTCAGTTTTCCACTTAATTGTTTGTCAAAGTCTAATCCCAGAATGAAACCGAAACAATCAAATCAAATGCATAAATTTATAGTGGAACAATCTCACTTTGAGTTCATAACGACGCAGATTTTTATTATAACGAAGAAGAGTGCAGTTTTTAATGCTTCTCACACACAGCACCAACCCCTCAAGATCCTTCGTAAGAATTTTAGGACTATTCCTTGTATCAAGGAGCAACAATTCTTTAACTGAATCACAAAGATATTTAGGCATGTTTAGTGCATTGAATTTGATCGAACAATGAACAAATGTCTCATATGTTTCTCTCGTTAATCCTGTTTGATCATTCTAATCCATGGTACCAAATATGCTGTTAACGGTGGGGAATAGTAGAACTTACTTTGAGCCAAACAATATCTCCATTGTCTCGATCCAAAGCCCAAGCAAATCCACTTTTCTGCACTGCCACAACAACATCTCGCAATCTTCTCTTCGGCTTGATAGTAAGCAGCATTGGTGCCTCTCCAAAATCAGCATCCAAATTGGGTCCGGGAGGGCAGTCAGGATTATTAGGAACTAAACATGCAAAGTAGAAAACATCATATCCTCCGAGTTGCTTAGCCCACACAATCCTCCCTGTATTAATAGCAAAAGCCAGAAGTGAATTAAAATGAACATCAGACCCGAAACACTGATCAGGTTGACTTGGTGGTGTCGTTCGATTATTCTGCACCGCTTGACACCGGAGGACGTCCGACGGAGCTAGGTATAGATTGCCAGTTCCAACATACACAAGGCCTCTGGATATGTCAATGGAGGGGCTGCTACCCCATATAGCCGCCCCTGAATAGCCCCCGAGTTTGCCACCGTTGTCCGGCAGGGTGTATGTTTGCCACAATATATTTCCATTTCGTATGTCTAGCTTCACTAGACTCCCCCGAAATGTACAGCATTGTCCGGCTGGTAATAATTCTTCTAGTGAAGAAACTCCCACATAGAATGCCCTATGAGAAAACAATAAGAAAAAGGAATGCTGTATTATTAAATCATTTGAATCTTACTGTACATCAAACTTGAAAAAGGGAAGATACAAAGCGTAATATTTTATAGGATTTTGCTACATGTACCTTTGAATTACACTTTGGGTTACTCGGGTCCACCCCTTCCCTTACATGGGGGTTGGGTCCCACGCATTTATTGGATGTGGAACCCTACCTCCATGTGAGAAAGAAGGTGTGATCGGATAATCCAAAGTGATTGAGTATCATAATTCTATTTTATAAATCATATAACTTGTTGTTATAATCAGTGATAGGGACGGTGACCGAGGTGGCTTCATCTCAGCCCTTGATCAGAATTGCAACAGTAAAAATCAAGGGTCACCTCAGCTTCATGTTTTTTGGTCGATCATCGATCCTGTTACATTAGATTTTTGTTTATTTAATGGCAAAAATGGTTAACTATGACAATATTCAAAGGTTGAAAAGTCAAAAATAGTGGCTACATGAGAAAAAGTCTATTTTATCCTTGAATGGAGAGACGCAAAGCCGCAAAAGTAATTCTGCTCAAATAATTTTAGGGTAAGTTTGGAAAATAGCTCCATCAGACGGGCATAGTGTTTTTTATTTTTTTAACTCGATGCATTGAAACCAGAATTTTTTTTATAAATTTCAACGAATAAACATCCTTATTACTTGTTAATTTCTATGTGAAAAGTGTAAAAGCTCCTAAAGGACCCCCGAAGTTCCAATTAATTGAATCTTGCTTGTAAGTTTCGTAAAGTTTTTGAAATTTACTAAAAAATTGAAGTAACCCTTTTTAGATTTTCAAAAACATATTTTAGCAACTCGATTCCTGAAACATTTCCAAAGATGAGTACTTGCACTGATCTCACCCTAAATATCCAGTGTTGATCACTGATGAATAACATTATTATTAGTTTTATCGAATTGCACAAGAAAAACAAATAAATGAAGTTGCCTAAAAGAATTTAACTAACCCCGAGTAAACTGTTCCAGATGCTGTCACCAGGCTTAGAGGACGAGGATCCACCCGAGTAGACCATAAAAATTCTCCGGTGGAGCGCCTCACAGCAACCACATACGCCGGCCCATAAATCCCAACAATTAGAATATCTCCGGCCACTACCGGAGTGGATCTTGAGACTGTTACATTTACATATCTTCCCGTCGGAGGTATCCCTGTTATCTGAGTTAGATTTTGTTTCCAAATAAGCATGCCATTTCTGGCATCCACAGCGTATAAGTTTCCGTTCCAGGAGGGGAAGTAGACGACTCGATCGGCAACTGCTGGAGTTGCAGTTATGTCGAAGCCAGCTAAGAATTTCCATTTTAATTTCAAGTTTCGTACTGTGAATGGGTTTATCAGCGGTGCTCCAATGGCGTTTCTTCGGTTGGTTATGTCGCTTCCGTGATTGAGCCACTGCATCCGTGGAGAAAATGGCGGTTATATTTGTTTCTTGTAGTTACAGATTCCAAGCCAAGGCACGTGATTTTAAAAAAAAGAAAAAGAACGTATAAAGGATATTCAACACAGTACAATAAACATGGCTCAGAATAGTTATACATAATTGTAACTTGAAAGTAGATGAGTATATGAAATAAAATGGGACAACTCATAATTTGTCAGTGTCCTGGTTTGGCCGATGTTAGAGAAGCCACTGGACTAATAATTTTCTTTCTTTAATCCCCAATTAGGCATAGCCTAGAAGTTTTCTTGGGGATGATATGTAGGATACTAAGAAAATTATAAGGAATATGAAAATCTGAATAAACTACAAGCCATGTAAATCGTTATCTTTTAAGAGATGTTTCTCTCTTATCCAAAGATGTCACAATGGGATTTAAATGAAAATCTCTTTCAGAATACAATGGAGGTATTAGATTCAAATTGTGACGGTTTGATCAAATCAAGAGAACACTATATGAGAGAATTGATGACGTCAAAGGAACGAAAGAAGAAGTAGAATGAATATCTATGTTGTATCTACAAATGAGCAACATACTTAATAAATAAGGAGAAACGTATAAGTTGAAATGAATGAGTGTGTCTGTTGGAGAAAAAGTGTTAACTTTCAACAGATACAACTCTTCAACACATACCCGTTTCGAAGTGGCAAACCATTTGCATAATAACAATTAACAAATAAATAAATTAAGAAAAAATATCATAAATAAATTATGATATCCTAGGCTTTAAGGAAACGCGAATCAAGCCATGATTGCTTTAGAACTCATTTTGCAATTAGGTTTTACACGTCCTTTGATTATAATATCTATAACTAAAGAGAAAAATGAAAACTTCAGGCAAGAATTTGTGCTTACTTCTGCACTTGAATTATCCACGATCAGAAATATAGACAATGCCAAAAGAAGGGCAGGGATAATGCCAATTATGGGACTAATAGCCATTGGGTCAATCCAGTATGAGCCAGAGACAGAAAATAAGCTATTAATAAGTGGAATATATATATATATATATATATAGATAAATGCTTGTATAATAAATAACCATAGATAGAGGCATAGGACGGCGCCAAACTGGCCGTTAGTCTTAAAAACCTAAAAATGTACATTAACATATAGAAGTACAGAACTTTAATATACATTTTTCTCCACTTTTTCTGCTTATGAAACTGTTTTATTACCAATTTAGAAAGTGACGTTAGCAAATAAAGTTTTCACTGTAACAGACGCCATATCCTTAAAGAAACTGAGATTCGCCTGATTATCTGGATGGTAGTTACAAATCGACTAGCAGCAGCCCACGAGCATATATCCCTCCTTCTCTTAAAAGAGAGAATGTGAGATTCACTGTTCATTTTTGTCACAGCCGTTTTCACATTGATCTGGTTCTAAAACGGTTTCGTACTGTTCAAAAAAATTGGTGACTTTACCTATTAAAAAAAATTTTTTAACAAAAAAACAAGCCTCAATTGTTGACTTTGAGGTTTACATGACAAAAAAAAAAAATCTTAAATCTTAACCGTTGGCGGATAGTAAACAAACAGGTGGGGATCATTTTCCCAGATATTTCAAGTTTCAATAACTTTTGATATTTTTGTAGTCGGTTGATTTTTGCAGTCGGCTGAATAGATTAGTCTATTTATATGATAGAACTAATGAAAAAAAATTTATTCCACCATCGAGAATTTCTTAACCTTTATTGTCACATTTCTTGTAAGTCTTTATCATTGCATCGTAAGTATTTATATGTTTTGCATGTTTATTTTTGCTTTGCTTCTCCAATACGTGATCTTTATAAAATATCAACTGCATTTGACGATTTGCACCAAGTGAACTAATGAAGAAAAAAGTATTCCATCATCGAGAATTTCTTAACCTTCGTTGCTGTTTACTGTAAGTATTTATATGTAAAAAATTATTTTAGTTTCTATTATTATTATTTTGCATGTTCAGTATTTCATTAAATAAATACAATTGTGTTCCATGATTAAGATTTTCGTAAGTAGTTAGGTATAGTTAATTTTGTTTTTTGTATATTTAGGATGCAAATATCATTATGTTGATGTATAAATTTTGAAAATATTTATTTTATTCCATTATGTTCTTCAACTTGTACGACTAAATTTTGAAACTTTGGTATTGCAGCAGAACATAAACTTTTACTGTAAGTATTTATACGTAGAAGTTATTTTCGTTCATATTATTATTACTTTTGCATCTTTAGTATTTAGTATTTCTTTAAGTAAATATAATTGTGTTCCATGTTTAAGATTTTTGTAAGTAGTTAGGTATAGTTAATTTTGTTTGTATAGATTTAATATTTCTCTATATTTCACAATAAATTCTGAAGCATATTAGGTTAACTTAATAAATTTGTCAACATATCATTTTAGTATTATCAGTATTATTACTGGGTTGTCAACATTAAATTTTTAATACTTAAATTACAATAATTAACAATACTTAAAATTGTTGAAAAAAGAAGAAATATAAAAAAAAAAATTACTCCTCGTGCGCACACACGGGGAAATTGGAACTCCTCGTGCACGCACGGCGAGTTTTGTGCGTCTCTTCAGCCTTCCCCTTGCATTTGCCTTCATCCTTCTCTCTCCTCCTTAGAAAATAACCGTACCTCCCCTCTGTTACTCTCATCGGGTGCTATCAGTTTTCCACCGATTCCTGAAAATCAAATTCCGATGGAGCTACCAATTCTAATGATGGTAAGTCCAAATAAAGAAAAGATATTCATGTTGTTTGCTATATGTTAGTTCTGTCTTCATTTTTTTTCCTTGGTAGGAATTTGTATTTTTTTTGCCTAAAATTAAATGCGCTCTTTAATTTTCCAAATGGCCTCCGCAGCGAAATCCGTAGTTCAAACCCTCCGGCGATACATAAAGAAGCCGTGGGAATTCACGAGAGTGAAATGGCGGAGGATAGTAATAATCGTGCTAAGAAAGAGTCAACATTAGTGCCGAGTTCTTCGAATTTGCCGCGTCATCCCGACGATCCCGTCAAATCCCCTCTTAACTCCGCCAATACTTCATCTACTCGCGAGGTAAATAATCAATTTACTCTCCTTCACACGGGCATATGCATATATAAATTTATCTATTTTTTTTACTTCTTCCTGGATAAATTTTCTAATCATTTTTTTTTAAATTTGTAATTTAGTGATTATGATATTTCCGTTGCTAGACGATCTAGGGGGAACGGTTAACTCTCATGGTTAGTGAATCGTTAGAAATGCATGGGCTTCTGAATTAATTGGTCAAGATTTGGATATTTTCTTGTAAGAGATGAACAGTGTAAGCACAAGCTCATTGTTAAGTGGGGAAAATTTTAAAACTTTACATATTACATTATTATGGGAGTTAAATTAATACTTGTTACTATAACAGCGTGAAAACTCCAAGTGAGCAAATGGAGTAATGGAAAATATTCAATGCACAGTGAATCAAATTATTTTGCTGACATAGTATTACGAAGCCACTACCACCTCCTATGGGTTGATTTGATAAATTTTATGAATAATAAAACCGTACTCAATACAATTTGTTGAATTTGGTAAATAAAACTATCTTTCATTAGGTAGCTATTTTGGTGTACATATGCCCATTTCAATACAATTTGTTCAATTTGGTAAATAAAAATGCTGTCTTTATGCTTTAAAAAAGTGATGGAAATGAAATGCTTGTTTTTTGCCAAGGGTGGAAGAGGAAGGTGAGTGGAAAATACTCAGATCTCTTCCTACGCTTCTGCGGGAGGAAGCACTTCAGAAGAATCAGTATCCGAGTTGACCGAACTTGGGTCCCTCACTTCTGAATCAGGAAGAAGCATTTCTGGAACGAGAACCACCGAGTCAGATACATCAGAAACACATTCCGGAAAATCAAGTATTTCGAGTGCCATTTTTAACTCTGTTGTCAAGCATTCTTCTTTTTTATCCATAAAACTCTCTTGCTCAGTTTTTCTTGCGGAATAGTGCCAATTTTATAATTCCTTTCCTTGTCTTTCATTTTGGGGTTATTCGGTTGTTGTTTAGCCTGAAAGTAAAAATATTTACACATGATAAAATATTAAAATGTATAGAAACATTCCAATTTATGCAAACATCGGTGATATTTACAGTAGAAAGCATGACATTCTGAGTCATTTTGATGTTGCTTGATCGAATTTGCAATTACTATGTCATAACATTATCTCATGTAAGCTGTGATGCTGAAACCATCATCTCCCTTCAAAGAGTAAAATTACACAAGAGTGGAAGAAGAACGAACTATGCTGAGCCCATGGGCAGTGGCGAAGCTAGGAATTTTATTTTTGGGGGCCAACAGTTGTTGATGGTTCTACGATAATCGACAGTTAATAGTGTAGCGATAACTGGCAGAGAGAGCGACATTTGAAGAAACAATAAAGCTATTAGAATTGAAAATGAATAAACATTGAAAGATTAGTTATGTATCAAGTATATTGTCTTGCCAGCTTTACATGTCCAAAAATTAGCTCGTGCTTTATGCAAGGAAAATTCAACGCTAATGTTGATGAAATTATTTGAAATAAGCAAATGGAACTTAAGGATGAGAATGAAAAGTTTTACTTTAAAGGTTGGGAGTAGTTGCATGCTAAATTTCTACTGTGAAGGGATTAATATCGTTCAATTGAAGGTTGGAAAGGGATTGTCTAAGGATGAAAAGGCTCAACTTGTCATACAGCACTGGATTGAAGTTGTAAGTCCTCTGAACCATTTAAGTGCTTGTTATATTTGGGATTGACTTTTACCCAATTTCTAGCTTCCATTTGTTCTGTAGTGTAAAGTATGTTTATAGTGGACAAACATGTAAAAATGCTTTTCTCATTGATTTTACCCACTCTTGGTGATAGAATACAAATCTGAATCATTGATATATCATATATTTGCTTCAATAGGGCCTGTGATATTAATTATCATTATTTTCTGTAGATTGATCCACACCATAGGTACTGGCACAATTTACATCTCTATGACTAAACACGTAGATTCATACGCTGATTGATGTGGTTGAAATGTACTGAGGAATTATCTCCAATGCATAGAAATATATGTATAGATTCAGTATGAAACCAATGGAGTTAAATATGAAAATATTGATTCAATTATTGATGTTTTAAGTTCTTTGATTCTATGCAGATAACCTGCTTGAAGAAATTCACTGAAGAATGAAATAAAGCAAGTGGAGAAGATTGGGAAGAGATTTGAAGGGAAGGTGGCTATAGTCACGCCTTTGTTTTTTTATTGATTGTATACTTTTACTAGCCTGTTTGGTAGGGATTTTTGGGGGAAGAATTGATTTTGAATAGTGATATGATGGGAAATGTGTGGTTGAAAAAGAAGAAAAAATTATTGATGCGATGGAAAATATTATTTTATTAAAGAATATGTGATTGAAAATGAGAATTGATTTGAGAATCAGAAACAAACAGGGCGATCTCATCCAAATAATTGATTGTCAAGTGTAAAAAAAAAAAAAACTATATTATGCATTCCATACTTAAGAAAATGGTATAAAAAAATGGAGATAATTTTTTTTTTTAGAACGCTAACATTACCTCCGTAATCACATTGCCCGTGCATTGCACGGGCAATAGACTAGTAATATATATAAAAGTTATATTTTCCTTAATTATAATTAAAGGAAAAAAATGTTTTTTCGACATTAGGCACATGCTAATTCGAAAATAAATAGTTCACAAGTATAGATACTTATAAGTAATATGTTGTCATAATTGAAAGTTGAAACAATATGTATTGAAAACGGGAATGATAACAAGGCGACCAAATGAAAGAGTTGTAATATGGTAATCAAGCAACAGGCTACAGCAAAAGGAAATAGCTGTGGCATCACTTATTAAGGAACAATTCATATGGAATTTATACAGTAATGTAAATGATACTCGAGTCAAGGATCTGCATTTTACCTCTGCAGTTGTGATCTTACCATAAGCGTCAGGTTTTTGGAATTATTTTTGGAACCCTGATTTATTCTCTTGTGTGTGTATATTGTTTGTGCAAAACTCGTAACCGTATGGGATCGTTGACAAATAATAGATGTGATGAGAAGAGTTATCTTCCCAAAAGAAATAAATTTTAATTCGAGTTTACTAGCTTTGTATGAAATTCGAATTATGTAAAACAAAAGAATTTTTGATTTAAGCTTGTGTTTGAATCTCATTTTTATGAGAATAGAAATTTTGGAATATTAATTGATGTGAGAATGTGTGGTGAAAAAGTGAGGACAAATTTTAGATTTTTGTGTAATATTATTTTATTTGAAAAATGTGTTGTTGAAATGAAGAAAGAGAAAAAAATGAAAATGAGAATGAGAAAAAAAAAAATGGGTGTCAAGCATAGGCTAATGATTATGCTAAACTATTCTAATAAAGATGTAAAAGCTTGATTTTTTTATCAAATTGTGGATGATTGTATAGGATTTAGGGTCTGCCTAATGTTTTCTATTTTGTAATCTAATCATATTCATGGATTCTTCATAATCAATAAAATTATGATATATAATTTTTTTTTCTAGATAAATTAAATATATACTAACCACGACCCAAATCTATTTCTAACTCGAATTCGAATGATTAGAATGCATTAAATTTTAATTATCTATATGATTACGCATGATAAATGTTATTCATAACATCTATTGCACATATATTAATTTTGTCACTTTCTAAACTTATTGTGAGTCTTCTAACACTACAACAAGCAACTAATTATCTAATTGATGACCAAACAATTAAATAATGTAATGAGAATACAAAATTAATCAAGAAAACAAGAATTATTATACTATTAGTTTGAACTAAAATAAATAAACATATGATTCATCTTTATCCTATACAAATAATCTAGCTAAAGATGTTTCTGATGATAAAACAAAATGAAGAATGGAAAAGCATCACTCGGATATAAATATAAGAAAGAGATGTCACGGTCTAATTCTTTATTTTGATTATCAACCTCATCTCCAAATTATGACGAATTAGCCCCTCATTCTTGAATGATTTTTTTTTATATGGAATTGATTTGAAATGTGAGAGAGAGATCCTTCAATAGTTGATCACATCTTCTATTATATAAGGTGAAATTAGGTAAAACATTATGTCTAATTTGGATTTCAAAAGAGTTTCAATCAAAGAAGCGCATTTGATTATATCTCTAAACAGTCGACAATATTTTGATCATTTCTTTATTTCTTGATATTCGATTAAAGTGATTCAAAGTGATCAGTTGCAAAAAGATAACTCAATATAGGGACGACAACGGGGTGTGTCAAGATCGGGGCAACCTTCCTCGCCCCAGTCCCCACCTTGCAGGGGGATTTCCTACCCCACAACCCGTTTAGGGAGAGGCGGTTGGTAGGGCGAGGCAAGGCAGCCCTTGCCCCGTTTACTACCCATTAAATTTCTTTTTCAATTTATTTTATTGTCCACATTCATTTTAGTTTAGCAATTGCTTTAAGCTTGAAACAAATCTGAATCCTTTGTAATTAGTCAAGATGTACTGATTTTTTCTAATAAGTTCCCTACAAAATTCTTTTTCGTAATCTTGTTACCATTCATCATCACACATAAAAAGAATATTAAATATTTATGTTTTAACCTTTTGATACAGGCATGCAATTCAATCTTGATACCGGCCCACGTGCAAATCAAGAAAATTATAGCAGCCCACACTAAAATCATCAAATTAATCTACTTTCAAGAAATGTTAAGATCATATGGAAAAAACAGAGGAGAAAATGGGTTCAAATGAGAAAGAAAGAGACAAAATGACGAGAATACCTTTTACTTAGAGAAATTATTATTAATATTGATGACTTATGATTTAGTTATGTATATATTTTGGCGAAAAGGTTGGCACCCCCGTACAAGCCAAATTTCGTCTGACAGGCCAAAATTTTATTTTTTGATCAAAAATCTTTCGGAACACAAATTGAACGCAATTTTGGACAGATTTTTGACTCCTATAAATACTAAATAAGGGCTACACATTGAAGATCTGATGCAGCGGAAGATTATAGGAAAGACAAAAATCTCACAAAAAGAATTTCAATCAAGAGAAATTCAAGAAAAACTTTATTTCATTCAAAATTGAGCTGTCTCAAAGGTCTTACAGCGTTTAAATAGCGAAACCCTAATAAAATTCGTAAAGAAATTATATAATAATAAAAAATATTATTTTTTCCAAAAATGAAAAAAATTAAGATAATCACGGATCTTGATTCTCATAATCATCAGGATCATCCCCCAACGAACGGAAATCAAATCCGAGTTTATTTGACTAAAATATTGTCAAAATAAAAATTACCATAAATGGCAAAAACGCATAATTGAGGGCCTAAATGACAGAATTTGTCCAAAATTTGACGTACATTAGGGCCAAAGGCCCTGAGTTGTGATCATTAGCCCGTTTCCACTCAAATTAGACTAGCAATTCGCCAAAAACGAACAAACTCGAAATTAAATGAAATTATTATTTTGCCTTCATCATTTCCACGGGTTGAGAAAAATTCGCCCTCGAATTTGATGGGGGTAGAAACCTCATCAACATCAGAATTATCACCACGAAATGACGGCTCTGGCGGTAATCCATCTGGAAGCTCTTCCGGGAAGTCCTCATGAAATTCCTCTAGCAATGACTGAATCATGCGAGTGACCTCCTGTTCACTGTCAACTGGCTTTTCCACCAGCACATACACTATCCCATATCCTTCCATATTTGTCTCGAACTTCACTCTGGTCAGTAAATTGGCATCATCCCCAACTGTTTTACTGAGCCCTCATCTGGAAGCAACACAATTTTCTTTTCCCCAATAGTGCACGTCGACTGGAAGAGATTAATACGCAACCAGTCAGTATTATTTTCCAAGGAAGTCAGAAAACTCCACCTCACTACTAATGCATGACCCACATCACCAACCACAAACTCCTCCTTCTCTGTTGCTTCTTCAGTGTCTTCATTGTCAAATACAGGCGGATATTCATAATCAAACTCTTCCTCATCTGTTGCTTCTTCAATGTCTTCATTGTCAAATACAGGCGGACCTTCATAATTAAACTCTTTTTCATGTGTTACTTTTTCAATGTCTTCATTGTCAAATACAGGCAGACTGTCATAATCAAAATCTTCCTCCTCTATTATTTCTTCAATGTCTTCAATCGTGACATTCTGAATATTATGATCACGGTGTTGGACTTCCTCAATCGGAACCTGCCCACAACGACCACGACCTCTAGGCGCATGTTGCTGCGGCATAAGTGCAGTAACTTACTGTGTCAGCAACTCCACTTGTTGACGCAGCTGTGCGATTTTATCACGTCTATGTATCTCCTCTATTAGGGCTTCACGAGCTTCTTGACATCTCCTTGACGGCATGGTGAAGGAACGACTTCGTCTCTGATACCAACTGATGCAGCGGAAGATTATAAGAAAGACAAAAATCACAAAAAGAATTTCAATCAAGAGAAATTCAAGAAAAACTTTATTTTATTCAAAACTGAGCCGCCTCAAATGGCTTTCAACGTTTAAATAGCGAAACCCTAATAAAATTCGAAAAGAAATTACATAATAATAAAAAATATTATTTTTTCCAAAAATGGAAAAATTGAGATAATCACGGATCTTGATTCTCCTAATCATCAGGATCATCTCCCGACAAACGGAAATCAAATCCGAGTTTATTTGACTAAGATATTGTCAAAACAAAAATTATCATAAATGACAAAAACGCGTAATTGAGGGTCTAAACGACGGAATTTGTCCAAAATTTGACGTGCATTAGGGCCAAAGGCCCTGAGTTGTGATCATTGTCCCGTTTCCACTCAAATTAGACTAGCAATTCGCCAAAAAACGAACAAATCCGAAATTAAATGGAATTATTATTTTGCATTCATCATGATCCCTCACTAGCCACTTAATAGATATTAATACTATCAAATTTATCAAGAACAAGTGGTCAATTGCTATATTTTGAGAGAGGAGATCAAATTTTAGCAAAAATAGAAGGCCAATGAAAATTTCAACATTGAAATTGAATATTAAGATCTTTTTTATTCTTTCATGATTCGGGTGATTTTTTCTATTAATCTTCTTATAATTTATATAAAATCATGTTATGCTATATTCGTTTTTGTATTGGATGAAGATGAAATCTTATTTTTTATTTATTTTAATTTAAGACTAATAATTTAGTATTTCTTGCATTTCTTAATTAATTTTACGTTCTCATTGCATTATTTAATTGCTTGATCATCAATTAGAAAATTAGTTGCTTGTTGCATTGTTGGAAGTCTCGCAATAAGTCTAAAACGTGACAAGACTAACATGCGTGCAATAGAATTAAGTAGAACAATATCGTGTGCAATCATATAGAAAATCTAAAATTTAATGTGCTCTAATAATTCGAATTCATACTAGGAATAGAGGTTGTGTTAAAATAAAATTAATTTATCCTGAAAAACAATGTTAAATACATTATTTTTATCAATTGTCAAGAATGCATAAATGAAATTAAATTGCATAATTGAGAATTGAAATAGGTAACAATAAATGAATTCGAAATCCAATACAATCATCCATAAATTGATAAGAACAAAAGCTTTTTAAATATTTCTTAGATTAATTTAGAATAATCACGTAATTATCTCTTTTGTTTTACATAATTTATATTTGATACAAAACTAGTGCACTTGAATTGAAATTTATTCCTCGTTGGATGATAACTTTTCCTATCACATCCATTAATTGTCAATAATCCCTATGCTTGCGAGTTTCACACGAACAAGCTTTTGGAGTTGTTTTCGGGGAATAAAGTGTTTAATTTGAATTTATTAGTTCATATAGGATTCAAAAAAATTTTTATTAGTTGTTTTAGGCTATTAACTACATAGCTATTATCTCTTTTATTTAATTTTTTTTTTCAAATGTTGTATGGCTGTTTAGGCAATATTATAAAGAAATCGAGTTCCTATCATTGGATCTCAAGATCTAAAGGACCTTCACACAACGAAGACAATAATAGAGAGAAGCAAGAAGAATGACAAAAAATTGAAATCAAATTCAATTACCACCATATCCACCAGCACATCTAGTTCTGCCAAGAGCAGTTGCCAATGAAGACGGAGTATTAGTACGAGGTTATGTGATTCCAACTCTAGTTCATATGTAACCAGCTACTATTTGGGGTAGGATAACTTTCGTAACAAACCAGGTATCATCAACTTATTTCAGAATCATCAAAAAATCATGTTCTCGGAAAACCAATTGAAAATCTACATGAACACATACATGCTTTCTTGATGCTTTGTAAAATAATTAATATTGAAGGTATGTGAGCAAACATCTTAGAATTCGTCTGTTCTCTCATTCTTTAAAGGATGGCGCTTGAGAATGGCTTCACCCACTACTTTCTGAAAGCATCGTTTTATGGAATGACATGGTACAAGAAATCACCTTGAAATTCTTCATGCCTCCCTGGATCCATTAGATTAGAAATGAACTCCATACTTTCAAGCAGAAAGACCTTGAGAGCTATCCAAAAGCATGGAACAGGTTTCGGGACTACTTCACAAAGTTTCCAAATCCAGACATTCCAAAAAATACCAGGTCTACATCTTTTATTTAGGCATGCATCCTGAATACCGAAACATGGTTCGACGTTTCAGCGGGATGATCAATCATGGCTATGTCCATAGACAATGCCTTCAATTGTTTTTGAGAGAATTACAAAAAATCAATCATGTGGCCATTTTAAAGGAAATATTCGATAAAAGTAATGAGAATTCACAACATAGTTGCAGTTATGTCATTGACAGCCTAGTTGGAAGTACTAACAAAGAAGTTAGACAAACTAACTCAAAATGTGAGCATGATGTACCAACCAGTACCAGTCTATGGGGGCTGTGGGAAAAACCATATAATTGCATGTATATTTATTAGCCTAAGAAGGTCAGTTATGTGCAGAATTCTCAAAGGTCACATAATAATTCTTATTCCTATACGTATAATCCAGGTTGGAGGAATCATCCAAACTTCTTATGAGCTAATAATCAAAGTCATAGAAATTAGATTAAGTAGGTTGCAATAAAAAATTTGGAAACCCAAGTGGGGCAGCCAGCAGCTGCATTGTCCAATAGATCGGGATACCCTGCAAAGCAACATAGAAAAGAACCCCGAGAACTATTGTGAGCAATTGAAGAAGAAATTGATCGAAGAGAATTAGGAACCTACCATGGGCGACAAACAAGTGGGCCAGTCTCAAAAATCAGCAAAGGTTAATCAAGATGACCATTCAAATAGTTCATAGGTTACTATCGTTCCTATCAATAAATACCCTCGTCCAATCACATTCCCTCAAAGATTGCAAAACAATACGCTGGAAAACTAGTTCAAGAAGTTCTTGGATGCTCTGAGACAATTTTATATCAGCATTTCAAATTCTAAATAATACTAAGTTTTTTTAAAGAAATGTTGGCCAAGAAGAGAAAACCACCTATAAATGAAATAGTGGCATTAACTGAAGAGTGCAATGCAATTCTACAACACAAGCTCGCTCCTAAAATTCTTTAATTTATTGAAGATCCATGGAGTTTCACTCTATCTTACTCTATAATAAATTCACATAATTTAAATGCTTTAATTTATTTTAGAGCAAGTATTAATTTGATACCTTTGTCTATATACATGAAATTAGGTTGGGAGATCTTCAAACAACTTCAATAATTTTACAGATAGAATTGAAGCATGCTTATGGAGTGATAGAGGATATTATGTTCATCAAATTTGGAGATCACTTCTTTCTTGTTGATTTCATCATCCTTGATATAGATGACCAACACATGGAGGTGGAAAATATCGAGTATGTTATCTACTTTTACTGTTTGGTGTACTTGTTTCCGTGCAAAAAAATGTGAAAATTAAAAAATATTTTTTTTTTATTTCAGTTTTATTATTGCTTTTTTGTGCTTGTGTGTGTTCAATAATCTTGCCTACAATGATGCATAGATTTAGAACCATGAGTTAGGCTATAAATTGTGAAGAAGTTGCATGTTAAGTTAATTTATGCTTATTCATGTGAGACTTGATATTTTTAAACACAAGATTTATGTTTTTCATCATGTAAAATTTGTTTGATTCAAAATTTTAATATTTTGAAAATAGTAAATCATAAATGCTAAACTCAAATAACCACTAAATTATATATCCTTAAATTATAGGGAGACATTAAAATATATGTAGATTCCTTTGTGTGCTAAATTTTTTGTGGATTGTTTGAGGTCAATAAGATAAAAATTAGTAGAAAATCTTAAGTTAGAGGTCAATATTTGAGAAAAAATATTTAATAAGAGGCATTGCACTAATCATGACAAAAAAGGAAAAAGGCTGTTACTTTGTAAAACGTTTCTTCATAGCCTTTATGACTTGAGCGATTAAGTTTGAAAGAGTATTTAAAATTTGGTGTATTATAGTCATCGATCAAAGCTCGCTATAATGATCATTTAAAAAGTTTAATGGAGAGAAGTTTGTCCATACGACAAAAAAAATAAAAAAAATAAAATTACGCACTACATGTCTTGGTTAAGTTTCAAATACTTATTTGATAGAATTAGACTTTTGACAATGAATTATTAGTTTAGTTGATTCATAGAGGTCGACGCACTAAAAATAAGGAGAATTTTTATTTGTTGATATGTTGAACTATAATTAGTAAAATATAACCAAACTAGAGATGGTGTGGATTAATATATGAATTCAACCTTATATTACACCTTGAGAAAATAGTTAAAAAGAATAAATTTGGGTTGTGCATCTTATGAGAGAATAAATGATAACTTTGATCATTGATGGTCGGGATTGAATCAATTTATGAATTTATGATGTTTTACATGAATCTTCACATACACACATTGGTTTTGCATTGAATGAATAGAAATTAATTTTAACAATGTGAATTTGAATTCATGCATAGTTTTAATACAAAAATTTCAATCATGAGATCAAAGGTAGATTATCTATCTATGTTGGTTTGAAAATTTTGTTTTAGTCAAGTTTTATTGTGTTTAACAACAAACCATTGTTCAAATTTGAAGCTGTTTGATAAGTGCACTTTGTACACTTATTTGGCTAATTATTATTGATACTGAAACTTATGACTAAATTATGAATATATTTTTTTTAGGTAAAACTCAATGCACATTGAAGGAATTTGACAAAATGAGCGAAAAAGAATAAAATCAAAAGTTTGTGGACCAAAGTGTAAATATCCAATAGTTGATCAGATGACAAAATGATGATTTAAAATCATATAGGATTAGATGGACACAATCAGAAGTCCAATGAGTAAAACATAGTCAAAGTATTCTCAAAAATCAATTTCGAGCCGAACAAGTTATGTTCCAAATTTTCAGCCTCACATTGAGATCCATTTTTTACAGAACAAATGTTTAAAGTGGAAAATATTATTCCAAGATAAATTGTAGTTTTTAAAGTTATCTTTTCAACGCATTTTGAATCAACATAAAACTAACAATTGCTCAGGATGAAAACGTGAAAGCCAACACGGGCACGGGAGAGAAAGCCAACGTACCCACGCATGCTCACTAAAAAATCAATAGGGAGCTAATCAGCTGGCTGATGCGCATATGGTGAAATAGATGGCCCCCTTCCCCCGCGCAAGCCAAATTTCCTCTAACATGCCAATTTTTTTTTTTTTTCTTTTAATAAAACTCTTTTGGAACTCAAATTGTACGTGATTTTGGACATATTTTTTACTCCTATAAATACCAAACAAGGGCTAAACATTGAAGATCTCTCACTATCCTCTTAATAGACATTCATATCATCAAATTCATAAAAAAACAAGAGGTCAATTGCTATACTTTGAGAAATAACCCTAGCAAGAATTGAAAGCCAATTATATCTAGAATTTGAAGATTTCAACCTTGGAATTAAATATTAAGATCTTTTGCGTTCTTTGATGATTTGGGTGATATTTTTCTATTAATCTTCTTGTAATTTATATAAAATCATATTAGGCTTGATTTTGTTTTGTATTATATGTAGATGAACTCTATTGTTTATTTGTTTTAATTCAAGACAACTAGTTTAGTGTTTCTTACATTTCTTGATTGATTTTACATGTCATTGCATTATTTAATTACTTGATCACTAATTAGACAATTAGTTGCTTGTTGTAGTGTTAGAAGACTCACAATAAGTCTAGAATATGAAAAGATTAGAACACGAGCAATAAATATTAAGAATAACTATTACGTGTGCAATCATATAGATAATTTAAAATTTAATGCGTTCTAATCTTTCTAATTCGTACTAAGAATAGACTTGAGTCGCGATTTTAACAGAATTAATTTATTTTGAACAAGAAAGTTAAATATATTACCTTTATCGATTGCCAGGAATGCATGAACTGAACTAAATTCATGATTTAGAATTGAAATAAATAACAATTGGTGAATTCAAAATCAAATACAATCATCCATAAATTGATAAAAACAAAAACGTTTTAAATATGTCTTAAATTAATTTAGAATAATAACGTAATCATCTCTTTTGTTTAACATAATTCATATTTGATACAAAATATTGCACTTGAATTGAAATTTATTCCTTGTGAGATGATAACTCTTCTCATCACATTCATTACTTGTCAACGATTTACCCATATGCTTGTTGTGTTGCACGAACGGTTTTCTAGAGATAATAAACAATGTCTCAGGTGAAATGGGTTTATATTTTAAACTAATGGATCAACTTAATGGAAACTCAACTTGGTGACTAGAGATCCGAAGGAACATGTTCATAGGAAAACTAGTTATTAATTTCTCGATGAGAAGCGCTTTGAAATTTTAACTTCTTCCCATTTCTGTGATACAAATAAGTGTTGCCTGATAACCCAAGAATAACTAATCAAGAAGGGGGTGAATTGGTTTTTGAAACTTTTTCGATAATTTATCTCAAACTTATTTAATACACAAGATATAAATGCAAAGTGTAATACGAGAAATAGATATGCAAATTTGATAACTTAATTCAAGTATGGATATAGCACAATAAAACTAGCAATTTAAAGTGAAGTGTAATAGTGTAAAATTAATAAACGAATTTAATGGGGTTCGATACACAATGTGTTCTACGTCCCCGTTACCAAACTCTCAGTCACGAGTAAGGCCAAATGCACTATAATGGTAACTCACAAATAATGAGTACTGATCCTTAAATGACTTACAACAAGGGGCACTTATCCTTAAGTGACTTACAATAAAGAGCACTTATCCTTAGGTGACTTACAACAAGGAACACATATCCTTAACAACAATCGAGTTTTCAAAGGGCTCTCCAAACCACCTAAAATGTATTTAATAATTTTACCATTGAAAGAACTCTCTTAACAAATAATATAATCAAGTCAAGTGTTTAGAGAGTTAGGATAACACTTCAATAGATAGCAAATAGTAAAGCTCAAGTGTTTTTGTTGTAAACTTTGATGAATGATGGATAATGAAATAGTTTGTATTTTTGTATTAAAATTTACAACCAATGCTCTCTCTTAACAAATAATACAAGTTAAGTATGAAGACACTTCAATATAAGTGTTGGTAAAGAAAACTTTTATCAAGAATAGAGAAATAGATGAGATTGAGAAGTTTTCTTACAAGGTAGATTTCTTGATAAAAATAGATAAAACTAGTTTTAATCAATCAAGAGATTCTTTGTAATAAATGAAATAAAGTATATAATCAAGTAAGGTCAATGATTTTCAATAAATATACTCTCTTAATTTCTCTTGTAAAGTGGTTGGAATTAAATGCAAAAGAGATGACTATTTATAGATCAAAAGATTGAACATTAGGAAGTTTCAGTTAATCAATTTCGGTTGACCGAAGTGTGAATATAGCCGTTGTAAAATTCAAATTCGATTGACACTTCGATTGAGCAGATCGGTTGACCGGTTTATACTTCGGTAGATCGAAGTGTTCAAACTGGTAAGATTGCAAGTCCGGTAAGCAATGTAAATACGGCAACAAGCTTGCAAATACAGTAAGCAGCCCATTTCGATTGACCGGTGTTTACTTTGGTTGACCAAAGTATACAAATTTTGGAAATTAGTTTTTATATCAAAATATTCATTTTTCCAAAATTATTTTTATATTAAAAACATTTTTATGCAAGTGATGAATTTATGATAAAATAGTTTGAGTTTTTACTTGCTAAAAATCGATGAGTTAATACATTTACATATAAATTGAAGTTTCGATAAACAACTTCTAATCTCTAATCTTCAAAGTTCTTGTTCTTTTCGAGTTTATTTTGATTGCTCGTTTTTCAACGAATGACGATTTGAGCCTTTGAATGCTTAAGAAGATTTATTCATGAAAAACTCAAGAAACGAGACTTATTAGAAACATAAGTGTATTATTTGCTATAATCAAAACAAGTGGAGTTATGTTGAATCATAGGTCAACAATTTCCCCCTTTTTGATTATGACAAACAATATGTGATTGTGTTGATTTGTATAAACAAAAGAGATATTTTCCCTATCTTTTACACATAAATGGGAACCGAGTTTATGTTTATATCATTTTTCATAGCATAATATTTAAAGACATGCATTTCCACAATTCATTTAAAATAAATCACATTACCATCATAATTCATAGAAATAATGGAAGTTGCAATTCGTTGAAACAAATCATATTAGAAGTCATCATAACAATAAAAATAAATCACATTTCCTTTTCACCCTTTGTCATCATCAAAAAGAATGGGGACTATGAAGTTTAAAAGAAAACTTCCCCCATAAACAAGGCATAGGTGCAAGGAAATAACAAAAACAATTGAACATAGGTCATGACAAGAAACTAAAAATAAGTTCAAGAAACAAAAAGAGGACAAGAAATGATGATTCAATCTTTCGCCAGTAGAGGAGGGCCTCGAGGATAAATAGAGTACATGTGTGCAAAGAAGGCCTCTTGTGATAAGCTCATTTGCTCCATTCTTTGTTCAAGTGCATCCATTCGGCTATTGACGGTAGTAACAAGGGTATCAAGCCGACCTTGTAGGATGTTAAATTGATCTTCGAACATATGTCGGCGAGGGATAGGTGCAACTTGTGGAGTAGTCGGCCTATATCTCCGTCGTGGTGAATCATTACCATCACCACCATCATCACCAACACCCATTTCCTCTTTCGCCTCTTCTTCGGTGAATGACCAAGTAGTAGGTCCCAAGGTATTGTCAAAGCCTTGAGTATGACACACCCATTGCCCATCACCTTTAACGATTTTAATGCGTTTAAGGGTGTTAAGGTTAATGACGTCGGTGTGTTTTGGTTTAAGAATGGGCTCATCATCTAATGGCACGCTGAAATGTTGAAAAATTTTAGTGAGATCTTAAGTATATGTTCGATTTTCGAGGACAAAAATTTTTTAGGAGAGGAGATTGTAACACCCCGAAAATTTATAGAAAATTTTATTTGTACTATATGCTACATTTTGGAAGGTTAGGGACTAAAGTGATATAAGTGATATTTCAATTTTAATTGTGTCAAATATTTGAATATTGACAGAGCAATGGCAAGTATATGAATCTTGGGATCGTTAGATAGCTTGTAATTAATTATGCATTTTAGGCTCAAGAAAAGGTTAATTTGGATATGTTATGCCAAGATATTGTAGTTATAAAGATTTATGTTTTTGTAAACTTTTTTAAAGTTGTTTATTTATTTAAAACTTTTAAGTGGTTGGAATTTAATTGGTTGGCAGCCGTGCAATTCTTCCAAATTTGTTATGGCAGCTACACGTGTATTATTTTGATAATTTTCCTTTATTAAATTATTCTTTCCTTTTGTTAGTAATTGTTGTCAATTCAAACTCCTACAGTCGTACCTGCTGTAATTGTATTCTAATTTAACCGACTTTGCGTGTGGTACATAAATTCATTCTTATCAAGTTAGATAAACATGATTTTTATCACAGTTATATTATGACTCAACTACTATATTTTCCCCCTATAAATAGTGTGCCAATATTTTATAATTCACTATACAGAATTTTACACAGCAGTTTTCATATAGAAAGCAGCTGTAAATTCTAAGTATATTTTTATATCAAAAGCTCGTTTTATCAATCGAGGTAGGATACTTATGTGCAAGTGATTCTTGTCTTTACAATGTTTTAATTATTTTTACATAATTTATTTCACGAAATGCTAATAGACCTACGGGTCTTGATGAAATGAAATGTAATGTGAGATCTCCTTCGGGTTTTCTCAAAATGGTAGAGCTTTCGATTGATCTCCGATTGTTCTTGATGAAATGATGATAAGGAATGTTATAGATTTATATTTAAAGAATTATTATATTGTTTAGACACATGTATCCTACTGGGTTTAAAATACTCACTCCTTCAAAATTTTAACATTTCAGGTTAGATCGGTTCAACGTGGATGGTGGCTGAATGGTGCGTAGATTGCCAAATAAAATATTTTCAAGGGAACCAACAGTAATTTTTTCTTATGTTTAGATATTAGTATTTTTTAGTTTCTATTTGACGCTTTAAGTTTTGATTTAATGTTTTGGATTGATTAAAGTTAACGTTATGAAAATTTGAGTTTTATTAAAGTTTATTTAATATTTTCCGCTTTATGTATGATTATGAAATGATATTGGTAACACCTCAATATTTAAATCAATAAATTTTGGGGCGTTACAGTTTGGTATCAGAGCAAATGTTTAATTTCCTGTATACCCATATGCATTTTTTTTCCATAACATGCAAAAAAAAAAAAAAAAAAAAAAAAAAAAAAATTGGGAACAGTACGTTCTACTGTTCACTCGAACATTGTTCGGCTTTTTGTGAACAGTGCACGACACTGTTCACATGAACAGTGACCCCCTAGTGTTGTGTTTTAAAAAAAAAAAATGTGACATTTTTTTTAAAGGTTAGATATTAATAATTGTTTTATATGTTTAAATAACGGTTTAAATTGATTTTAACGTGACAGTTAATGATGATTTTATAAGTTTTTTTTTTTCTCTTAGGAACTTTTGTTGCTTGGAATTTCCATTTTAGGAAATTTTTTTAAATAAATAAATAGAAATTTTATGAGGACTAGGAGTTTAAGGATAATGTTTTGAAAAATTTTAAATATGTAATGATATAAAAAAAATCATTGGTACGCGACGCTCACTATTCGACCACTCTCCAGTTGATCCAAGGTATGAAAGTTATTTTGGCAAAATTATGTGTTATCTTATTTCATGTTTTGAAATATCATTCTTTCAAAATTATTAGACAATGCAATGCACAAAGAGATCTTAAGTATATGTTCGATTTTCGAGGACGAAATTTTTTTAGGAGGGGAGATTGTAACACCCCGAAAATTTATAGAAAATTTTATTTGTACTATATGCTACATTTTGGAAGGTTAGGGACTAAAGTGATATAAGTGATATTTCAATTTTAATTGTGTCAAATATTTGAATATTGACAGAGCAATGACAACTATATGAATTTTGGGCTCGTTAGATAGCTCGTAATTAATTATGCATTTTAGGCTCAAGAGAAAGTTAATTTGGATATGTTATGCCAAGATATTGTAGTTATAAAGATTTATGTTTTTGTAAACTTTTTTAAAGTTGTTTATTTATTTAAAACATTTAAGTGGTTGGAATTTAATTGGTTGGCAGCCGTACAATTCTTCCAAATTTGTTATGGCAGCTACACGTGTATTATTTTGATAATTTTCCTTTATTACATTATTATTTGCTTTTGTTAGTAATTGTTGTCAATTCAAACTCCTACAGTCGTGCCGCTGTAATTGTATTCTAATTTAACCGACTTTGCGTGTGGTACATAAATTCATTCTTATCAAGTTAGATAAACATAATTTTTATCACAGTTATATTATGACTCAACTACTATATTTTTCCCCTATAAATAGTGTGCCCATATTTCACAATTCACTACACAGAATTTTACACAGCAGTTTTTATATAGAAAGTAGCTGTAAATTCTAAGTATATTTTTATGTCAAAAGCTCGTTTCATCAATCGAGGTAGGATACTTATGTGCAAGTGATTCTTGTCTTTACAATATTTTAATTATTTTTACATAATTTATTTCACGAAATGCTAATAGACCTACGGGTCTTGATGAAATGAAATGTAATGTGAGATCTCCTTCGGGTTTTCTCAAAATACTAGAGCTTTCGATTGATCTCCGATTGTTCTTGATGAAATGATGGTATGGAATGTTATAGATTTATGTTTAAAGAATTATTATATTGTTTAGACGCACGTATCCTACTGGGTTTAAAATACTCACTCCTTCAAAATTTTAACATCTCATGTTAGATCGGTTCAACTTGGATGGTGGCTGAATGGTGCGCAAATTGCCAAATAAAATATTTTCAAGGGAACCAACAGTAATTTTTTCTTATGTTTAGATATTAGTATTTCTTAGTTTCTATTTGACGCTTTAAGTTTTGATTTAATGTTTTGGATTGATTAATGTTAACGTTATGAGAATTTGAGTTTTATTAAAGTTTATTTAATATTTTCCGCTAGTATGATTATGAAATGATATTGGTAACACCTCAA
The DNA here is from genome assembly GCA_035079005.1 of Fraxinus americana. Classification (NCBI taxonomy): domain Eukaryota; kingdom Viridiplantae; phylum Streptophyta; class Magnoliopsida; order Lamiales; family Oleaceae; genus Fraxinus; species Fraxinus americana. The sequence continues at coordinate 30,929,306 of CM068707.1, forward strand.
TATTTAAATCAATAAATTTTGGGGCGTTACATTATGGCCTTGCCATGATTCTTTTATAACAAATCAAACTCGTTATGTTTATGGGCTCGCTACGGCTAATGTGAGCTTGACTTAATTGCAGTTTGATCACAAGGGTATGAGATTGTCATACTCAAGTGTTATTGATCAAGTAGTTCGCCATGGGAGGGTCTTTTGCTTCTCTTGCATAGTTCCTCAGGTCGTTCTTGGAATCTCCTCCCTATGTATGGACCACCAATGATGGTGTCGATTTCTCTGATGGGAGCGTTATCAACATTTCCTGGAGGCTCTCTCCCGAGCCTCTGCCCCATTTCCCTGTTTCTGTCTTCCTCGTGCTCCTGCCGAGGTGATTCATTCCTGCGATGTCGTCTTGCCCGTTATACCTATGCTCTCTCTCTTGCCTAGGCTGGGGTGCATTTCTTTATATTTGACGGGTGTTTCTACCCTCAATACGGGGCCAGTTGGTTCTCCATAATACGACCTGGATAGGCAATTCTCAGTAATGTGGCTATTGGTTCGATGATATGTGCAGTATTGCCTATCTTGAACCTCCCTATTTCTTCCCCTACCTCTTCCTTTGGATGGGTTCGGCTGCATTTGAGCTTCGGGCCAAACCTCCTCATATGCTAAAGAAGGAACTACATTTAGCGCTATTGCCAACTCTTAGCTTGAGGTGGGGCCTATTGTGTGTTCTGTTTGGGTCTATTGCTAGTCTACCAAGTGGGATACCAGGCCTCTTCTCTATCTTTGAGGCAGTGGAAATCCCAACGAGGTTCTATTGCGGTTGTCAATCAGTTCTTCATTAACAATTTTGCTTCTCATCATTTCCACCAAGGCATCATAAGAAGTAGGACTTCTATTTCGAACGTCTCTCCAAAATAAGGTGTTCATGTTAAGGCTTTCCCTTAGAGCAGAAAGGGCTTCTCTATCCGTAACATGTTCGCAATAGGTCATCTCGTCTATAAAGCGAGCCAAGTAACTTTTCAAGGTTTTACTTGCCCGCTGTCTCATGTCTTGTAGCCTTTAGATGGGGGCTTTCCCTTCTTTACTAGACAAATATTGGTTTAGAAAGGCCTTTTTAAGGTCTGGCCAACTTCTGATACTGCCAGCTGGGATGCGGCTGTACCAAATTTATGTGGCCCCCATTAGCGTGAGGTGAAAAGCTCTGCATTTTAGCGCTGGCGAGGCTCCTCGTAGAGATATGTATGTCTTATAGTTGTTGAGGTTTTTTACCGGATCACCTTTTCCCTTGTATTTGAGTATTTTTTAGGGTACAAAGTGACTTGGGACCCGGGCGTTTCTCAATTCTTGAGAGAAGGGCAAGCCTTCGTTGTCATCATCCAACTCAAATGATCTACATAGGCCATCAAAATCATTTTCCTCTGCCTAATAACGAGGGGATTGTGACGTTCCTGCTTGATTTCTCATGTTCGCCTCGTCCTTCCTCTCTAGCCTATTTGTAGGTGGAGGTTGTATCCCCTGAGGTTCATATCCTTGGTATTGTTCTTGCCCTCTTTGAACTGAGGACGGCTGATGGGACATATTTCTAGGCATGGAGGGTCCAATTCGATCAAAGACGTTGTTGTACCTTTGAGGTTCATGCTCTTAAGTATATTCGGGGGGAAAATTTCCCTCGACTCGTAACGTAGTTCGTGGAGGTATCTACTTCCACCTCCCTCTCCCCTGGGTTGTCATCCATGCCATGCATTTGAGGGTATGCTGCTGTGTCGTTCTCCTCACCCCTCTTGGGAAAACATTCCATGTCGAAGCGCCTGGGATCCGCTTGCTGGTGCATTTGTATGAGTAGCATTTTATTGGGCCATGTTTCTCATGTTTACGACAATTCTCTTACTTCCCTGGCTAGGCGTGCTGTGGTACCGCCTCGCCTGTGTTGGTGATGGGGACGGGTGTATATTCACATTTGTGTGAAGGACCTCTTCTTTAGAGGCCTCTTGCTACTTGTTTCTACCACGCGATCCCTGGTGGCTGGAACTTTTCGTGAGTATTCCATTCTGAGCTAGCAGTAAGTGTTCAAAACGTTTCTTCTTTTCAGTGGTTCTTTCCTCAAGAACCAAATCTTTTTTCTAGGCCTTGTTTCCAAATAGCTTTTACCACAAGGATGTTCGTGGCTATGGTATCGAACTTCCCACCAATGATGCCAATCTGTTGACCCCGAAAATCGTATCAATGATGTGACCAACAGATCCCAAAGCCTCTCACGTCCACGTAAGCTAAATCCCAACACACTTGGACAAGCAGTTAGTTAACCGCACACACTCTAACGGTAGAGTCAGCTAGAGGCTTGATTTAAGGTGTGGGGGAGCTTAGAACGTGAGCCTCCAATCGATAAAAAGGGGGTCGGCTTGGGAGTAGAACACTAAAAGTATATGTAGCAAGAATATAGGCTTGAGAGTCTAAACTTTCATTAACCTTGAATGGCACCAAGTGTGAGCTTTTATACTTGAGTAAGATAAACGAGGCCCGTCGACTCGTCGAATGATAGGGAACGTGGCCTCAACAGATCGATTGGTCGTTCTTGTTGCACGCATCAATCAATCAATCAAGGTATTAAATGCTAGGACCCCTTTCGCATCTATAAGTCCTAGTTTTTACAAGTAAAATTTGACCGTATAAGTCTGCAGAGGCGACGTTGACAGTGAATTGTCTTGTCTATCATTTCACTAGAAGATTTATTAGGGATCTCGCCATCACCTCCACAGGACTGGCTCCTACATGGGGCATCTACCCAAATAGGGTCCATCCAGTTTCGTTCCATAGGAAAGGGGTCGTCTCCATACATATAACAGGGTCGTCCTTGTTGCCATGTAAGGTATGGAGCACTCACCGTCTGCCACGTAGTTCAATTAGGTGTGATTATTTATACGAGTAAGATGAACTGTATATGGAAAAACTGGAAAACAAACAAACCATAATAACAACAATAATCCATAAAACAATACAAAACTGGAAACAAGAAGATTGAGAGAACTCAATGAAGTGGTGAAGGGACTCTAGGGAAAATTTTATATTCTCTGCTAATACTCACGGTATTTGCTTTGGTAGTTGAACACTAATAAGAATACATACTATGTAAGATAGAGTCGATTCTTATACATTAATCGTGTGCTCAATATCCTCATATCATTCATATTAAGGGATATAATTCCACATCGAATAAAGATGTAAACATAAACCAATTTATAAAAAATTGAGTTACTCCTCTTAATAAGGTTGACATTTTAAGATGAAACCCAAAATCTTAACATCTCCTCTCAAACTCACGATACGACAGCTACAAGCATCGAGATTTGCCAACTAGAAAACGACAATGGGAAATAGAATGCAACTTAGTAAAGAAATCTACAAGAAGAAGAAGAAGAAACAAAGGGAAAAATGATTGTGTTATGCTTGAGATGATAACGAGTAAGGTGACAATCGATCTCAATGTGTTTAGTTCGTTCATGAAAAATCGAGTTGTGAGCAATTTGAATAGAACTCTGGTTATCAAAATACATAGGAGTGGGATGAGAAGGAAAAACTCTCGTATCTGTTTCAAACTTTGCCTTTTCTGCCTTCTCGATTTCGGGTTCCATCTTAAAAGGTTTTAGTCTAAACTCTTATAAATTGGTCTATATTTTCATCTTTATTCGATATTGGATTTTATCCCTTAACATGCCCCCACAAGATGGTGGCTCGTTTAAGCAGACCAATTTTGAAATTCGTTTGCTCAATTTTTTTGAGTCTTAATCGGATCGAGTCGCTCATTCGAGCTTAATGAGCTCTGATACCATGTTAAGATTTGGGGTTCCATCTTAACAAGGTTAACCTTTTAAAATCTAACGAGTAATTTGATCCGGTTAAGACTCCAAAAGTGAGCATATGAATTTCAAGATTGGTATGCTCAAACGAGCCACCATCTTGTAACATAAACCAATTTATAAAGAATTGGGTTACTCCTCCTAATGCCCGTTTTGCCTCCATTATTCCACATTATAATGAGAGGAATAGTAATTTTTTGAAAAATGTGTTGTTAAAAAAAGGAAAGTTTTCTGGGTTTGCGTGTAATATTATTTTATTGGAGAATGTGTGGTTGATAAGAAGAAAAAGAAAAATAAACCATAATTTAATAAGAAATAATGGAGGCCAAACGGGGGTTTAATAAGGTTGATCTTTTAAGATGTAACTCCAAATCTTAACAATTCAGATATGTATAGTGCCTTGTTTCTTTAAACTTAGGGATCTGTTTTAACATATAACCTAAAATCAGCAATCTGCTGAACCTTGGTGCAACTATCGGATAAATGACGAACATTGAATAAAAAATCCTGGCCACTGTCATTTCCAGCAAGCAAAGGTACACAAATATCTCTTCTATATATTCTGATCCTGTACACAAAAGAAAAGGAGAAGTTGGAAAATGATGGGCAGAAAGACGAAGATTTTGTTATTATTCTCTTTTCACCATTTACCCTACATTCCTGGCCAGGTTCAATAGCTCAAATGTATCTTACCCTGCATCCTTAGATGGAATAGAGCGGTCATATTTTTGGGTTCTTATCCATATGTTCATTTGCATGAATTCAGCAATTACTATAAATAGGTAATACAACATGGCCAAAGTAGCAAAGGAAGATTGAGAAACTGTCTGGTTTGATCTGGAGTTTCCTCAATACACTTCAGGGGCTGTAAGAGTTCCTTTTCCGCTTAGGGTACCAATAGCCATTCTGAAGTGTTTGGGGGAACTCCAGGTTTCACATGGCATTATCAAGTGATTACAAGTCCATTAATTGGTTAGAAATGCATTGGGTTTCATTTGTAGTTCCCTCTCAATGTTTAGGGCCCATTATTTGCTAAGGGTAACAATAGCCACACTGAAGTGTTTGGGACAACTCTAAATGTCATCTAATATATGGTTGAAGGGTAAAGGGGAGGTTATCGCCGTTGACTATATTTGTGTATACGCATACTCCATCGGTGGCTACTCCCCATACTCCACCTCCTTCCAAGCTTCCTGGTCATGCTTTCAACCCAAAATCAAGACAAGATAACCTTTAGTTTTCTACATAAAAGTTTTTCATATGTCTTCAACGGCAGAAGAAACATAGAACTTACTTTGATCCAAACTATATCACCATTGTCACGGTCCAAAGCCCACGCGAAGCCACTTTTCTGCACTGCCACGAAAACGTCACGCAATTTTCTCCTCCACCTGATAGTTGTTGGAAAATGAATAAAAATCAGTTTTAGCAGCCTTCAGCCATTCCTCAGCCGTTCCTCTTCAGTTTCAAATATTCAATGAAATAATCAGTTTCATCCGATTTTCTTCAATGCTATAACTCCTATATTCAATGTGTTAATGACAAGCTCTTCCTCTATGGGTATAAATAGAGGATCTCTCGATTGGTAGAAGCACAAGTGTGAGATACAACTCATGTAAAGTGAGATACGAGCTTCTAGCAACAAACTTCTTCTTTCGATTTTAACCTTTTCTTTTCTGATTCTTTGAGAGAGAGTATATCACAGCTAGTTCGTAGGCGGTTAACGTAATGTAGCGTGAACCGACAACCGATTGTATCCTGGGAATTGAACACCAATCAAACCTTCTTGCACTCCGGTGAGGCGGCGAATTCGATTTAAGAAAACCGTGTAAACACGGGCCTTCGGTTTTGATAGATCTACTTTGATTCTCCAATTTTTTTCCCCTACAAGCTTAAATCGAATTCTCATTTCGGGAAATTTTGAGAACCAATTTTTGTTTACTATTTACATAATCTATCTATTTAATTACAGTCAGTAAGTTTATTAGGTTTGAAGCAGTAAGTTCGAAAGGAAAAAAATTTGAGTTTCAAAAAGTTTTCCTTCACTGCCTGCGTATTTTGGTTTGCATTTGGTGGTTTTTGTATGGTTTTGCATGGTTTTTACATGGTTTTGCATGGTTCTAAATCATTTGTAATGATTATTTAATTATTGTACAATTATTAGTGATGACTGCATGATTAGTTAATTTTTGCACAATGATTAGTATGATTGCCCATCATTAGAATATTATTGCATGGTCTTTACATGGTTTTGCATGGTTTTCTTAATGATTGATTTTAATAACGATTTTCAAATTCATGTTTAAATAATTGTTAAGTTGCTAATAATTTGACAAAAACAATTTGTTCTTCAATTCCGAAATTTTTTTCGAACAGATAATTTAGATCTTGAATTTTTATATACAACGTTACAAATTATTCTAAATTATTTGTTTCTTGTTCTCTAGTTAAATGGTGTCACATGGAAATGACGCTGCGAACAATAGAAGCAACACTGTTGGGACCGCTGTTAACCCTGTGGAGACCTCGACCGACATTCCTTCCGTTGATGGGACTATTGGTGGCGGGATTCCTCATGTTGGAGTGAACCCCACTTTGCCTACGGCTGCGGCCTCGACAATCCAGTTTGGCACAATACCTTTACCAGTACCTAGGGCTGCGGCCTCAGTACCTTTGCCATCATTTCCGGCTCCATTTCTGGTGAATCATGCAATTCGACTGGATAAACTTGTCGGTACTGATTTTAAGACATGGCAGAATAAGATGATTTTTTATCTTACTGCTTTGGGCCTTGCACGTTTCCTCACCGAGGATACCCCTGTTGTGGCTGAAAATGACACTGATATGTATAGGCGTGTGGCTTGGGATGTATGGAAAAGTGCTGATTTTTTGTCTTGGATGGCCTACAGAATTCTCTGTATCACGTGTATGTGGTAAAGAAGTCAGCTAAAGAGTTTTGGGAGTCTTTAGAAAAGAAGTACATGTCCAAAGATGCTGGGTCTAAGAAATTCTTGGCCAGTCGGTGTATGGACTTTGAAATGGTTGATTCACACTTAGTGGTGAGCCAAGTGTAGGAGTATCAAGTTCTTTTGCAAGAAATGCATGCTGAGGGTCTAACTATGTCAGAATTTCTACAGGTGGCTACTGCTATTCACAAGCTACCTCCTCAGTGGAAGGCTTTCAAAAGCTATTTGCAGCATAAGAGAAAAGAGATGTCTTTCGAGGATTTAATTATGAAGCTGCGAATTGAGGAAGATAACAAAAAGGCTGAACGTAAGTAAGGGAATTCTTACTCTGAGAAGGCTAATGTATTGAAACATGGCCAAAGTTCTGGTACTAAGAAAGGTCAATCCTATAAAGCCAACCAGGGTAACGGAAATTGGAAAGATAAAAAAAGACCACGAAAGGGTCTCAGTTGAAGCCTACCCGTGGAGTAGGAAAGAGGCCTAAGTTCCAGTTCAATGAAAAGTGCTTCAATTGTGACAAAGTTGGACATCGATCAGCAGACTACCATTAGCCATGGAGGGATAACAAGTAGTGCCTTCAGGCTAATATGGTTGGAAATGAGAAAGATCATCTCTCAGATAACATGTCTGACTTAAACCTTACGGCGGTGATTAGTGAGGTTAACTTGGTGGGGTCTAACCTTAAGAAGTGGTGGTTGGATACTGGGGCCACTTGTCATGAGCCGGCCCGGATCGACTCGAGACTGCGGGCCGACCCATGACCCGAGAGGGCGGTTCACGGGTCAAGGAGGTGTGACCCGCGGGTTTCGCGGGTTGCACCTTCACGAGTCGCGGTTAACCCGCTGGCCCGTAAAAAAAATTTTAAAATTTTGAAAAAAAGGAGATGAGAGAGCAAACATGTTGGGATGTACTTAAACTATAAATTATAATAAAAGTAGGTACAAACCTAGTTGGGATGTACTTATACTATAAATATTTGATAATAGTAATTAGAAATGCATTTAGTTGTTATTTGTTTAAGTTAAATTTAACTTTGCAAAGTTATAAATAATTCATGTAACATTAAATTTGAATTCTATGTAAACTTTTCTTGATATAAATATGAATTTATCATTTTTTTCAATTATTAGTTTACATTTAACAAAAAAAATATTTTTTGCTATAAATATGAAAAATTGTATATTTTTATAATTTTATTTATACAATAATACGGAACAAATCGAAATAAACCGCGACCCGCGCGACTCGTGACCCGTATGGGCTCGACCTGGATGGGTCAGCGGGCGGGCATAGGTTGTAGTCCAAAATTTGTGGGCCAACCCGAAACTAGCTCGGACCCGTAGCGGTTGGACTTTTTTCACGCGGGCCGTTACCGGGCTCATATGTTAGGGTCGGCCCGGACCACCCGGATTGATCCTCGGGAAAAATTTACAGCTCAGGTATTATCTATTCCAAAATTAAAAATCAGGTCCCAAAATTTAAAATTGTAAAAATCAGGTTTTTCTTGAATTAATTAATTATATTTCAGAATTATTATATTAAATTAAACATTTAACTGTAATATAATAAAATTAACCCACCCCACCCCGCCTCCACCACCCCCATTGCTCCGGCTACTACTCCGGTGACCGGCGACCACTCCGGTGACTTTTTTGAGGTCACAGATCAAAAAATTTGTAGGTCATGGATTATTTTGAGGTCACAGATAAAAAATTTTTGTAGATCGCAGATTATTTCGAGGTCACAGATTTAAAATTTTATAGGTCACAGATTATTTCGAGGTCACAGATCAAAAAAATTAAGGTCACAGATTCTTTTTTTAATTTACAAATTATCAATGTTAAAGTCACAGTTAAACAGTAAGGTCACAGACACCAAAAAGAACCACGATAGCTAGGTCACAGACGCAAAAAAGAACCACATCGCCGTTGACCCGCCACAACAATAACAAAAGAGACAAACAGTGGGTCACATACATCGACACCACCTCAATCTCCTCGCCGCCACCAGATCCACCGCACAAAGGTTACAGACATCAGAAAAAGACACCAGAAAAAACCACCAAGGTCACAGACACCAGAAAAAACCACCAAGGTCACAGATACCAGAAAAAACCACCACACCCCGATAGCTAAGTCTCAAACACTAGCTAGGTCACAGTTTACCAGAAAACTATCGTCACCCCGTCGCAACACCACCACAACCACCACCATAATAATAACAAAAAACAATCATTCCATTGCCGCCCGCACCACCACACCAAGAAAAACACCACCACCACCGCCGTCAACCCAGCCACAACACCACATAACCATTGCCACAACAATAAAAAAAACGACGACCACCACCACCACAGACCCACCACCACCGACCGCCACACACACTGCAAAAAAAACCTATTAAAAATTAACAACAGTCACATACAAAGATCCGCCCCACACACACACCGCCGCCTCTCCGATTCCCTCAACTCCGAACACCTACCCAACTGCTTCTGTACAAATGGAGGCACACTCATTTTTTGAGCAGAATCGAACGCTGGCAGCAGCTTTACAAATGGAGGCCCACTCATTTTTTGAGCAGAACCGAACGCTGGCAGACGCATCGCGTCACAGCAGCAGCGCGACGCTGCTGCCGGCGCAGCAGCGTCGATGCTGCTGTGAATTTCTTTGGAGACGGCGGGAGGGGGGAGAAGGGAGAAATGGCAGAGGACGGAGGAGACTAGAGAGAGAAAGGGTGGAGGAGAAAGGAGTAGGGTTTGGGAATTTGATTTAAATTTTGGGGTTGGGGGTGAGAGTGGAGGATATATTGATTAATTTAATTATGAATATTAATTAAGAAATTAAAACCTGATTTTTGATTAAAAAAAGTATAAACCTGATTTTCATAAACATAAAACTAAACACCTGGTTTAGTCTAATTTTCCCATTGATCCTCTATCTAATTTCTTTTAACTTTCCACTTCCCGTAGTTGGTTCCAACTCGTACAATTTGTGACAACTGGTAATCCTAATTTATCTAATAGCCTCTCCCTAATAATGTTAGAACTATTATCATATACAACCCTCCAATATTCCTACTGGGAACACGAATATATGATAGTGCATAGATACTCAAGAACACTAATCTAGATTTTATAGAGTATAGAAATGTATTCCTACTTTCTATCGCACCCTATGTTGTTTATTAATGTCTTCTACACCAATTTTGAACCTCCCATTTACACTATATATATGTGTGTGTGTGTGTTAATGGTGATCAATTATTCAAATTTAAGTATTCAAATATAAGAAAAGCACTTAATAAAAAACGACAAAAACTCCCGACGGCAATCCAGCATGAGGATCTTCAAACAAAAAGTTTATAAAAGGTTCAAGTTATCATTATCGTTTGAAGAAATTTATCCAAGCATCTTCAAATTATAAAAACAAGAATTGGTGTGAAAATACGTCATCTGAAATTAAAATAATAAGAAGAAACTAGAAAGAGAAATCTTAAAACACTTGAATTCCTCCAATTGTTCTAGACAAATTTTTAAACTCCTTTTCTTCCCACCCAAAAAACACAATGTGTTGCAAAAACTAAAGAGAATTCTATCTTCTTCCCTCCCCAAAACTACCTCTTTGTTCCCCTCAACTCGTTAGATATATAGTTTTCCTCAAACCCTAATAGATTGAACCGTCAAATACAAAGTTTGCCCTTAGAATCAAGTCCTAACGAATCCACAAACGATTTTCTAGGTCAAAGCTCACACCAGCGTGCCCTGATTGCCTTTATTAGGGTGCCTGCAGGATGATCTCGCTGGTGTGAGCTCTGTTCCAGAGAGCCCTTATCTTTTCCTTGTACAAGAGCCTTGAGTGACCTCCATTTACTCTTTTTGTCATCTCGAGTCCTCCTTCCGTCTAACTTTGCATTATGCTCATGAAAATCCTCCTTTCATTGTCTTGGTCTTGATATTTACACCAAGACAATGGTATAATCCTACCAAGCACAAAAGGAGCAAAAATCAAGTAGCAAACGACTCAAATACTAAGGATGCAATCTAAAAATTTTAGAAGTCATGAACCAATCAACCAAATAAGTACAAGAGATGCATTTATCAATTGTACTACTTACAGATGAATGAGAATAATTACCTTTCACATAAATAATTATTTTTCCACAAATCTATCATGTATGGAACCTTTGAGCCACGGAATTGTGCCAAGTACTCAAACAGGCCATAGGCCATACTCACCGTCCATGGCATAATTAAATTTCAAAGTTCTTCGATAGAATTTAATGATTATATGTCAAAAGAATGATTTATTGATGTATCTTTAATCCACATTTTGCTAAATAAAGAACCCAAACTTTACATGTTGAATGTAAACCAAGATCATATGTTTGGCCGTTGAACATGCTAGGGACTTCGAGAAAAAGTGTGTGTGTGTGTGTATATATTGGTGTGACTAAACGTATTACCAAATTTGAAGTGGGTAGTTAAACCCCCTTTTCTTTCCCATCAAACTAGTCCATCCATCTCCACATGGTCACACCACAGTATTAAATTCTATATATATATATATTGGTGTGACTAAACGTATTACCAAATTTGAAGTGGGTAGTTAAACACCCTTTTCTTTCACATCAAACTAGTCCATCCATTTCCACATGGTCACACCACAGTATTAAATTCTATACAAAGTCAGGTTTAATGCAGTATGAGTGTAAAAGTGTCGCTATATAAAAAAAGTGAGTTTGTGAGCCGACAAACAGCTCACTCTAAACAGTCAAATAGTTGACACATGAATAATAAGTAAGTAATAGTTGTGAATATGCGGTTCAAAATTAATATTTGATTTTGATTTCAAATTATTAAAAAAAAAATTATAAATTCTCCCAAACATGCACACGTGTCACATTGTGCTTCACCGACCAAATGCCCAACTCATATATTATCACAAATTATCAAAGGCACTAATTGCGTGATCAATTAAATAATAATTAAAAAATAGGGATGACAACGAGGTAGATCGAGACGAGAATCCCAGCATAATTCAATACGAGTCAACGCGGCGCAGGGCTTGGTGGAGAGATTTCTTTGCCATCTCTTAAGTGAGAAATAATGGCGGAGTGACAGCAACCTACAGCAAATTCACGGTATTCTAGTCCAAACGACGCCTCAACAGGCTTCAACAAAGGGCCCGACTCTCGGACTTTGCTGTAAATTACTGTAACTCCGGACGAATCATAAAGTCAGTAGAGCACTTTCTGATGCAGAGGATTCTGCAATAAACTTTATACACTTAGCCCCTGTTTGAGCCACATTCTTCTACTCATTTTCAATCATATATTTTTCAATAAAATAATATTTTTCATCACATCAATAATTTTTCTTTCTTTTTCAACCACACATTCTCCAACAATTTACTATTCTAAAATACATTATTCCAAAATAATGTGGTTCAAACACACACTTAAATAAAAATGAAAATGAGAGGCCCAAGAAAGAAAAGATGCGGAAAAGTCTCATGACCACAGTTAAGTGAATTTGATTCTCTATTTTTCATCTTCCACATGATTTGACTAGGGGTGTCAATGGATTGGATTTTGACCCGAATCCGGTCCGAATCCGACGAAATTAATAGGAGATGTATTTAGGGTCTAGTCCGATAACCCGATCAAGATCTGAATCCGATAATCCATTAATTAAATGGATCAAATATGAATATAGGTCAATCCGATCCGATTTGTTATAAATAATTAAGTCGGCAAAATATTTTTATAACATTTTATTTGTCACTAAAATAAATAAAAGAGAAAATAAATAAATTTAGAATAAAAAAGTAATCAAATTCAAAACATAAAAAAAAAATTATAATTATTAAACCTGTTTAAGAATTGGAAAATTTGAAAAAATAAAAATAAAATTGATTTCAACCAATGTTTTAAAAATCGACCTGAGTATCAACCTGGAAAATGAAGAGAGTCAATGGTCAAAAAGTTGAATTGAGATCGAATCGGTTGTCAAATTAAATAAATAACTATACACATAAATTTAAAATATTATAAAAATAATAGATTTTTTTAAAGTTTAGTTTACTAATTTAAAGTAAATAAATATTTATATTTTTCTTAATTAAATTTATTATTTTAATTTATTTTACAATTTCAAAAACTAATAATTAATATATAACAAATAATTTGATTTGTTAATGGAAATAATGAAATAAAATATTTATATTTAGAATTAAAATTCAATTTTACCTTATTCCACATCGAATGTCAATAGAAAACTAGAAGATGATATTTCCTTTAAAAAGGAACATCATGATGGTAGAAGTCACTATTGGGCTTGCTAGTAAAAATAAGTAGGCCTCAAGTTAGTTCAAATTTTTTTAAAGAACATTGATTTTTTCCTAATTTTTATTAATTTCGGATCGGATTATCGAATCGGATATCCGAAAATATAGCAAATTGGATATGGATTTAATAATCAAATAGTCGTTGGATTATCGGATCGAATATAGACAGATCCAATCAATTTACAGCCCTAGATTTTACTAGGTTCATTACTGAACCAAACCTTCAATATTGCCAAAAAAAAAAAAAAAAACCCATAATAGTGACTCAAATTAGCACGCACAAATATCAATAAATTTTCTTGAATTGTCATAATTTTGTTACTTTTTTTTTCTCCAGAGGATGAAATGTTTGACTTGCACGGACTCATTACACATTAGAGTTAAAACTAATAATTGAGGACGGGAAATTTGTGTGGATCTTCTCTATCCATGCTAAAAAAAAACTGAGTTTTGACACTGCTAACACCTAACGTGGAGTGAATACATATAATATGCAGAATTAAAACTAAACAAATACTAATTGCAACAAGTCACAAATTATTGAATCTAAATGAATTGTAAAGCAATTTAATCTCTAACAATAATATTAAAGCTGAAAAGTAAAAAATACGAAGAATTGTTTATATAGGAAAACCACTTCAATAAGTCTTCAAAAGATTATAAAAAAAAAAAAACATTCAAGCACTCCTTGCTAGTAAAAGATCAAGTAGGAAAGATTTGATTCATAAAATTGGTCCAGACACAACTAAATCATAGTATACTTCAATCCCCCAACCTATAATACCGAAGAATTCTTCGATTGTGAGCTCATCACTTTTCAGAACCTCTGGACTTCTTTTTTCCTTGTGAATCATCAATAACGAACTCGTTCTCCACAAACTAAAACTCCAGTCACCTCTCCCGATAATTAGACACCTCTCCCGACAATTAGAATTCTGAAGGCCATTTGGTAAAGAATTTCGTTAGTGTTTGATCTTTTGGTATTTTGATGTTTTGATCTCTTGTGTTTGAGTCAAGAGGATTATGGATTATGTAACTAATCTTCATTAAGGTGTTCTCTTGAATGAATAGAGTCTCAACCAACGTTTGGGAAGAATTGTGGCTTGAGTATTTATAATATAAAGTATTTGAGGTTGTTTTGGTATTGTAACCAGAAAAAGACAAACTAGGTTTGGCCAAATAATGAGACCGCTCGATTGGTCTCTAGGCGGACATAAAGCGATCCTTCTGTGCTAAATTCGCTCGAGCGGTCTATCTAGCGGTCATTGAACGGTCTGGATAGTTTATTGATCTTCTTGAGCCGCCTTTGATTCCTTCAAAACACATTCCCACTACCAAGCACCTCGATCCTAATTATAAGTCGATTAAATTGCATTTTGGACTCAAAATTTGCTAATACACTTTAGACCTAACAAACTTCTTATTTGGGATTCCGTGATAAAATCATTTATTTCAAATTAAACAATAAATACAACCTAATTCCTATCAATCCAATGGTGTGAACCCCGTTGCAAGATGTACCCCAGAACCCACACAAAATTTGATAAAAAAAAATCAGATGAAAAACTTTGACCCAATTATTTCCTGAATCAAGGTTAGAATGTTTGAACACCACAAAGATTGTAAACCCTTGTTAAGTTTTGGATAGTTTGAACACCATAAAAATCAAATATTTAATAAGATCTAGATAGTTTAATTAAGAACAAAATAGAAAGCGAATCCTCACTTTATAATTAATCTCTCAAATAAATAATGTGTTCTTTGTACAATGAATATGTCTTATATGTGTAAACATAAAATAAATTCTAATCAAAACAAAACTACGATTCTAGAGACAAATCCAAATGAACTTGAAAACTATAAAATAAATATGGATAAAACTAAAATACGGCAAACATAATGAAAATATTCATAAACTAACTCAAAATAGAAAAGCACTAAAATGGACCCTTAAATAACGAAATTTGAAAAACCTTTCCAGATTGTACTCATTGACAAAAACTTAATAACTAAAACATGACACTTGAGATAGAATATCAAAATAGCTGAACTACTAAAAAGTAAGGAGAATATTTGGGTTTATGTGTAATATTATTTTATTAATAGAATGAGTGGTTGAAATTAAGAATGAGAAAAAAAATGAGAAAAAAATGAGTGTCAAACAGGGGCTTAATAACTACATTTACATTTGTGCGATATGAGTGATTACTTGATTCTAGTGCGTACCTTATTATGTTGTATGTATACATTTGTATGAATTTGAGAGTGGTCATATTACTGTGTGTAATGTGTTGCATGCACAGTGGTTGGGATTATTATTGTGAGAATTGATACTAGGTGAGTTTCTGCTTTAGTAGGTGCATTGGCAATAAATATGTCAACTGGTAATATAGAGTATAGATGTCTAAGGGGTGCATTAGTGATATGTACAGGGGTTTAGAGAATCACATTTGGATAACGAGAGGTGGCGTGATTAAATATTTGGAATTCCTCTATCTATTAGAATCCTAATAACGCTTTTATCACCTCTACTAAATGGAGATTCATTATCTACCTAATTTCAGAGAGGTGAAATAGTGACAGAAGTGCATTCCATGGACTTAGGATATCTAATGGTTTACCAGATAGACATGAGGAGTGACCGATCTAGTGAGCATAGTTAGTAATGAGAGGAGATATGTATTCTCTAAATATGAGCTACACAAAATGGGATAGGATAATTGTGGTGAAATCTTTTCTTGGGATCATTTATGCATTGGTTGTATATGTTGGCCATTTACTTCATTAACTTGGTGGTGGTGATTTTGGCGGCGTTAGTATTAGTGGCGGTGCTGCTTGAGGCAATCGTAAGATGATGGTCACAAATTATTTTATTGATTATGACCAATAAATTGATTAATGTGTGGTCAAAAAATAATATGTAAGTATTGAAATAGATAATTTGTGACAAATAAATAATGTGTGACCTAAAATTGTTAAGTTGTGACCAATAATTTGATAATTTAAGATCTAGAAATAATTTGTGATCAATTAATTTGATATTTTATGACTATGAAATAAGTTTGTGACTTAGACAATTTGTGATTTGTGACTAAGGAATAATATGTGACTCATTAATTTGATAAATTTGTGATCAAGAAACAAATTGTGACATATAAAATTTATTATTTGTGATTGTGACGTTTGTAATTGCGATTATAAATTATATAATATCGTGACCTTAATATATTTAATTAATAAAATGTATTTTTAATTAATTATTTCATAAATAAAATTTTATTAATATTCGATTTTTGAAATAATGAACATTTCTTCTTAGTTTTGAAATAAGTTACACTTAATATGTTATGTATGAATTTTTTCTTTATATTAAGTTTAGATTTAAAAAATCATTTTTATTTTATAGTTGTCAATGAGATTGCAGAATCACAAAGATTACGGAAACGGAAGATTATGGAAATCGCCTATAATATAATTACCTCATAATTGATTGTAAATTATTGTAATTAGCCTTGTTACCATATTTAGGACGTATACAATTATATAATGGAAGAGCCCCAAACGGACAGAGGCATTTAGTCAAAGTTTGGATGTTGTCAGAGTTTTGCTCTTAGAATCTTGGGTTCCACCCAAGTTTTAGGTCGAAGCTCTTTCTACAGCTGTATATCTGATTAATCGACTTCCTGCTCAGCTTTTGGATTTTGAATCACCTTATTTTCGTCTGTACGGTACACATCTTGGCTATGACATGTTACATACTTTTGGTTGTGTTTGCTTTGTCCATCTACCCTCTCATGAACGTCATAAGCTTGGTGCTCAATCTGCACGGTGTGCTTTCCTTGGTTACAGCATTACTCTGAAAGATTTCATTTGTTTTGATGGTGTTGCTAATCGTTTTCGTATCTCTAGCAACGTGATTTTTTTTGAGAATCAGTACTACTTCCAACAACCTGTTGTTTTCTCTCATGTTTTGGCTCCCCTTATTAGCTTTGCGCATGATTCTGGTTATATGGATTGTTTTAAACTAGGTGTTGTATATCAGAGACGACGGTCCCTAGATCGACAGCCCCTTCTTGTTTCTGATCCCGGTTCCGGTCCCAGTTCCATCCAAGATTCTGCTATTCTTTGGCGATCCATTCGCATTACTCATCCTCATGATCGATATGTCTTCTCTGCAGCTTTATCTCATTTCACCGTTCCTACTTCTTATTCTCAAGCTGCTTTCCAACCCTGTTAGGAGAAAGCCATGCAGGAGGAACTTCAAGCTCTTCAGGGGAATTTCACTTGAGATATTGTTTCTTGCCCTCTTGGTATCCGACGTACCGGGTGTAAATTGGTCTATTCTGTTAAGCCTCGATTTGATGGATCGCTAGAACGATATAAAGCTCGGTTGGTGGCTCTTGGGAAACGTCAAAAATATGGGGTGGATTATGAAGAGACATTTGCCCATGTTGCCAAAATGACGATGGTTCGAACTATTCTGGCTATAGCTGTCTCTAGAGGTTGGCCTTTGCGACAGATGGATGTCAAGAATGCTTTCTTACATGGTGACCTTAAGGAAGATATTTATATGACACCTCCGGCGGGTCTCTTTTCGTTGCCTTCTTCTGGTGTGTGTAAATTAAAGTGTTCTCTTTATAAGTTGAGGCGGGCTCCTCATGTTTGGTTTAATAAATTTCGTTCTACTCTCTTGGGTTACTCATTTACCCAGAGTAAATATGATTTGTCTCTCTTCATCTCTGCTACCAAAGTGGGTACTGTGCTTCTTTTGGTCTATGTTGATGATATTGTTATTACTGGTACTGATTCAGGATTGATATCTCAACTTCAAATCCAGTTGAATGATTCTTACCATATGAAAGATTTAGGCTCCTTGCTGTATTTCTTAGGTCTTAAAGTGCTTTCCAGTCCAGTCGGAACTTATCTACATCAACACAAGTATTTGGGGGAGTTGATTACTTTAGCTGGACTTCGTGATAGTCGCTCGATTAATACTCCTTTAGAGGTGAATGTGAAGTACCGTAAGAAGTGAGGGGATCTCCTTCCTGAACCTTCTCTATATCGCCAGTTAGTGGGTAGTTTGAATTATTTCACTATTACTTGACTGGATATCTCTTTTGCTGTACAACAAGTCTGTCAGTTTATGCATGCTCAACGACATCTTCATCTGACTGCAGTTCGTCGCATTGTACGATACTTGCTATGTACACCCGATCGGGGTCTTTTCTTTCCTACAAATTCTTCTCTTGAGTTGATAGGATATAGTGATGCGGACGGGGTTGGATGCACGGATACTCGTCTCTCAATTACGGGTTTGTACATGCTTCTTGGAGGTGCACTAATTTCCTGACACAGCAAGAAACAGGACCGTGTCTCTAAATCTTCCACTGGATCTCAGTATTGTGCTATGTCTTCTGCTTGTTTTGAGATTGTTTGGCTACGAGGCCTTCTGTCGAAGCTTGGTATCCTCAACTTAGACCTATTCTACTTTGTGCTGATAATACTAGTGTCATTCAAATTGTTGCTAATCCTATATTTCATGAACGCACTAAACATATTGAAGTGGATTGTCACTCCATCCGTGAGGCTTATGATGATCACATTATTTCTCTTTCACATATCACACTAATGTTCAGATCGCTGACGCATTTACTAAGGCAATGATGCGACAGCGTCATCAATTTCTTGTCGACAAACTGATGCTTATTGATCGCCTAGCATCAACGGATGTCAATGAGATTGCAGAATCACAAAGATTACAGAAACGAGAGATTACGGAAATTGCCTATACTATAATTACCTTATAATTGATTGTAAATTATTGTAATTAGCCTTGTTACCATATTTAGAATGTATATAATTATATAGTGGAAGAGCCCCAAACAGGCAGAGGCATTCAGTCAAAATATTAACAATAGCATTACTAACAAGAGTGCTATATTTAAATGTTATAAAATGTTGTACAACATATTAGTCTGAAAAGTAAATTAATTACTTATTATGATTACTTTTGTCAAGTAAAATCAATTTCCAGCCAAAAAACAAAGTACGTGTCATATCTTAGTTATGCGCTACGTGTATTATATCTTTTCTTAATCAAAATGAGGTAGGTAGATGTAAATAAACCTCAAGAAATTCACTTCAAGTTTCTTGATTTGATGCTTTTCGGCCTAAAACAACTACAAACCGATGAGTTCGCTCCTTTAACATGTCTAAAAAATAACTGTATAAACTTTAAAGTTTCATCATTCTGATAAATTACCAACTTAGACCATAAGTCAAGGCAACTACCATTTTACTAATATTGTGCAATTCAAATTAGGAAAAATCCTAATATTATTGTTTAGAAGTATGGTTTCACAATATTATTTTTATGTTAGAGATGTCTAATGTGCTTTACACCTGAAAGAATGGTTTTAAAAAACGCTTTTCAAACTTCAAAAGAGTACATGAAAAACCCTCCCATTGAATCTCCAATGTTCAAGTCACTATTTTTACTAAAGAAAGCATATCAGTGAAAGAGGTTGTATTCATGATATAGTAGATGGAATTGGATTTCCATCCATTTAAGTATGTGTTAATTAATTTTCTTATTCAGATAAGCACTATCATGGTGGCTTTTATCCCAATAGATATTGTTCGGTGGACCAAACTTCGCAGCTAATTTCGCTGAAAAGTTTTCTCTGCTCAATAATTGTTAAAAGTCGGCAGCATATGCAAAATAAACCTAATGCTTTAATGACCATTCAGTGGACTTTCTAAAAGGTTATCTTGACTAATCACAGTTATAATTGCATACTTTTAAGTGAAAATCAGTAATAATAATAATTGAAAATCAGTAATGAGATGAAGATTAATAATAATAATAATAATAATAATAATAATAATAATAACTTTTCACCTGCAGTGTCTATTAATGATCAAAGTAACCCAATTTAATCAATTTTTTTTTTTTTTTTTGAGAATATTAGGTTCCCTTATTCCGATCGCACCAATAATTCGAATCCATCAACATTTTCACGAGAACAATACTATTTATTATCATTGGTGTTAACACACCAATATGGGTGCTACTAACTTGACACTAAATAAGAAATACAATTAAATAAGTCACTTTTATCGTTGAACTCATCAGATCACATCATCTAAACTGATGGTGTAACACCAATGACACTAAATACTACTATTCTTTTCACAATGAATCGACTTGTACCATTTGGGACAAAATAAGGCGGTACACTTGGAAAGTGACAGTGCTACACAGTTTTCGAAAGCAACTTTCATTAAAAAAATAGTATTCATGGTGGCAAAATACATATTCGAGAAATGATAAAAGCAGGAAACTTCGAATGAAAATGTATTTACATAAAAAAGGATAAAACCAAGTCGAAAATACATTATTGTGCCTCATCTAACGCGTGGAGATCTCAAGTGTGATGGCAATGGAGACGCCGAAGGTGTCACATTACGAGGCGAATTTTGATGTTTCATCGGCGGCATAGATACATGATCAAAAGAAGTTCGATTCCCGCCTTTTATAGGCCTCGATGCACTTTTCAGAGATTGGAGCTCTTCAAGTGTGGATAACACCTCAGCCATGTTCGGCCTGAGTTTTGGTTCTCGATTAAGGCACTGCAATGCGATGGTAGCAGCAGTGTATGCGGCTTTCTGAGGGTACTGACCCTCGAGTTTTGTGTCCATTATTCGGAACAATTTTCTCTTGTCGCCCAGATAAGGTTTTGCCCAATCAACAAGGTTTTGTTCCACACCAACCTTTGCTTTATCAACAGCACGTCGTCCAGATAGCAGTTCCAGTAAAACCACCCCAAAGCTGTATACGTCACTTTTTGATGTCAATCGGCCTGTTCATTGTAATGAGGACCTTAGTATATGATATTAACAATGCTACTTAGTGAGTCAAAGACTGTTAGTCTCTCAACTTATAGCTAAGATTTATGTTATCATGGAACTTTATTTTTTTCCAAAGTAGTCGCTTGTTCTTTCTTATCATTTGAATTTGGCCATTCAATTAGAATCCATTAGTTTTTCAAATGGAAAGACTACAATTTGACATGGCATCTACATGGTCATCTACATGGAGGTCTTCAACGTTGACCACTCCATTTCATAAAACTAAAGCATGCTTAACTAACTCAAACAAAAAAACAAATAAATAAATAAACTTGAGTTGCTACTTTGACGTACGTGAGATTTCATTATAAGTTGAGTGACTATTGGTTTTTACCCATGACTACACCAAAGAAAAGAGTTGTATTTCAAATATATGAACCTGTAGCAACATATTCTGGAGCAGCATAGCCTTGAGTACCCATAACTTGAGTAGATACATGAGTTTTATCACCAGTTGGGCCGGCTTTAGCCAATCCAAAATCGGACAACTTCGCATTAAATTCCTGCATTTGGAGCAGAATCACTCAGTTCATCTATGCAAATGAACACTTTCAGCAGAATCCTTACATGTTTGGAATGCAGTGTTAGACATGATTTTAACTTTATTTCTTAATAATCCATAACAAACATACTATTAAAGATCACAGTTCTGAACATACCCCATCAAGAAGAATGTTAGAGGCCTTGAAATCCCGATATATTATGTGATGTTTCGCATCATGCAAGACCGAAAGGCCTCTAGCAGCACCTACAGCCACCTTGATTCTTGTAGCCCAAGTGAGCGGCTGGGGACCTCCTGCGGAAAAGAAAATGCAATGCCAAAGGTCAAAACATGTTGTTAGATCTGCAGCCATAAAAGAGGATTGAGGATCAGAGCATCCAACTAATCACATACAATCACTTGATATTGAATCGATTATAAATGTCAATGGTAGACTATAGACAAGAACGAAACGTTATAGTGACCAAGTTCACGATTAGTATTGGTGATAAATGCACAAAAGCGTAAAATTAAACCCCACGACATGAAGAGCAAATCATGATAAACATGGAAAATTAATAATAACAACATAAGAAATGAACTAAATTGTACAACATCAGTCTATGTGGACCTATCAGTAGAGAATTAACCCTCTTAATAGTGCTTTACCAAACAGAGAACGCGAGGAAATTATGAAAAGGATTGAATTAAGTTACAAACTGAACAAAAGCAGGCAGAGCAATGTAGCTGATAACTGGAAGAAAAAATAAATGTAATGAGGTAATGAGGTTTTATATCGCTGATTATCAAATAAGTAATAAAGCTTGTTTGAGAAAATCATAAAAGTTTTTCATAGAAAGAAAGGGAAATACATACTTCTGAACAGATGGTTCTCAAGGCTTCCTCTTGGCATGAACTCGTACACCAAAAGCCGGTTGTCACCCTCGGAGCAATAACCAATAAGTTTAACCAGGTTTTCATGATGAAGTTGCCCCAAATAATTGACTTCTGTCTGCAAATCATAGGCTGGTTGTCAAAACAGGTCGTTACAAAATTATAAATTAATTAAACCATAAAAAATTGAAGAATAAACATACCAACCACTCCTTGTGGCCTTGGAAACCCTCAGGCTTCAACTTCTTCACAGCAATAACCAGTCCAGATCCCGGCTTTGCAGCAGTAAGAGTGTTCTCATCAATCCATCCTTTGAAAACATAACCAAATCCTCCTTCCCCAAGAAGACTGTCAGGTCGAAAGTTTCTGGTTGCGTTCCTTAACTCATTAAATGAGAAGGGCTTAACATTTGGGGATGAGAGAATTTCAGCTTCAGATCTTGGAGTAGGGAGGCTGTGAACACTGCTTTTGCTACTGTAAGAAGGAATGTTTATGGTGGACGGAGCTAACGAACTTCTGGGCAACTTTGAAGCTTCTGAAACTCACAGAAGAGATAATGAGGTTGTATTTTTACGAATTCCTCTTTAATGTGACATCTAAATGAAGTCCTCCATTGACTTGAAATATAACAAACAGAACTGAAATTTTGAAATTCCAATCATGAAAAATTGGGGAGACTTATTGTGGATTATTTTATTAGTAATGATTAACCTTGTAATTTTTATAATTTCAATAATAAAAAAAAAAAAGAAGAAGAATCGACTGAAAAATTAATTCTTCAATCCCTCTAAACAGATGGCATGGTAAGATGACTGGCAAGAAATTCTTCAACACAATAAAATCAGATAGTCCCAAAAAAGAAGAATTAAAGGGGACATATGAACCAAATACATAGAAAAAACGACAATTAAGAACAAAAACTAATGATTTTTACACCCAAAAATCCGTGCTAAAAATTCAGAACTTGATTCCACCAAAATTTGCCTTGCAAGGATTTCATCTTTGGGGGCATAGGCCAAACCCTTAATCAATCGAAGCCAATCAACATTCAATCTTTATAAGAAAAAACAAATTTATGAGAAATAAAATTCACAATCTTTAACTCAAAACTGAACCAAAAAAAAAACACACACACACACACACATCAGTGAGCCAAGGAGATGAAAATACCAGATGAGGTGCTGAGGGTGGCATCAATTCTTGCTGAGAAACCCACGCAATTGCCCATGATGTTATTATGCTCTAACAGAGCAAGAAAAAAAAGGGAGAGGTTCTTAAAACACTCTTCAATAAAAATATCACAAACTTAAATTGTGAAATAGGCTCAAAAGTGAAAATTGAAATGAAGAGTTGAAGAGAGGGTTTCATTCAATGAAGCTGTTCCTTAAATATCTAAAGATAATATAAAAAATACAGAAAGAGAGTAAAGATAAGACGGCATTCACATGCAGAGGAAGGAGAGGAGAAAATAAATAGAAATGGGGAGCTACCTTCCTTTCCTTTTCCTACTTTGTTTTTACTTCATCCGTTAGCTGGTTTTTGTGGTGTCCCATCTTAATAAAATGACACTAGTCCGTTTAACCTCTTTTGAGTTTCCTGTTTCTTAAAACGCCCAAAATTTGTTTATTTCATTTTTAAAAAAAATAAGTTTAAAATTTATAACATATATAAACTCAAAACATATTTTCAATATTTTAGTATTACACGAGAAATACAAGTAATCAAAATTTTCTTCTCAATTCAAATTAAATACTTAAAATTTATATATTACTTTAAAATATATTAAAATAAAATTGTTCTATTTTACTGAATAATCAAATTCATAATTCATTGAATAAAATGTCATAAAACAATTTCTAAATATTCCAAATCTAATGTTTTCTACAAATTTTTTTTTTTTTTTGAGAAACTGTTTTTAATAATGTCAAATCAAATGTATTTTTTACTATTTTAAAGTAGAGCACCAAAAGATAAAATTGAAAATGAATTCAAAGCTCAAACACAAGCCAAACGAAACCTTAGGGACTGTTCTTTTTGTTTTTCAGTTTTTAATTTTTAGTTTTGAATTTATTTTACATTTTGTGTTTTGAATGTCCATTTTGAGATTACTGAAAACGCGTTCTTTTTGTCATTTCGAAAAATTATTTTCAAAAATAAAAAAACGCGTTTACTTTCTAAGTTTGAAAAACTAAAAAACTAATTATTCAATATTTTTTTTGTTTCTTTTACCTTATATAACAAAGTAAAAGTGGCTGTCATGGTAGTTAAGGCATTGAAATTCCATGCTAGTGACCCGAGTTCGAATCTCAGCCACCTACCAATTTTGTTTGAAAAATTTTGTACTGTGTATATAAAAAGAAAATTTCTTTGTAATGAATTGCGTAGTGAAATGGAATCAAACTCGCGACCTCCAGAAAATTCGACTCTCCAAACTAAATTATCCCGCTATTGGCAAAATTTGATTGTTTTCCGTGTTTTGAAGTTTTGGCTTGGTTTTAACTAAAAACAATTAAAAAGATTTTTTTGGCGTTTTCCGTTTTCTTTGTAAATTTTAAACTCGTTTTTGGAAACTTATTTCTAAAAATATGTAAATAAATGTGTTTTCAGTATTTTCGAAAATTGAAAACTGAAAATGGCCTGAAAAAAAAAAAAAACATGCCCTTAATTTCTCCCATGAAATTTTGCGAGCAATATTTTTTTCGTGATAGGACACTAAATGATAATACCGATAAAGTAAGTCTTATATCCATATAATTAATTGGTCTTATTATTTCATGAAATAAACTACTGCATAGATCGATGATCATCTTAGCAGAAATAAATAGCACTATATAATTTGTTCGGTATTGTGGTAGATTTTATTAATTTTTTGGGTAATTAGCACAAAACGTTCATACCAATTAAGTTTATTATGGTAAACATTCTTATCTTTTGTTTTTTGGCATTTTCGCCCTTATTTCCATCTTTTCTTCATGAGGAGCGTCCTCCCATCCATTATCCGTCAGTTACTCCATTAATTTAATACAAAAATACAGTTATCTTTTCAAACACAAAGGATTAAATAGTCCTAACTCATTTAACATCTTCATCTCCTTTTATGCGTGAAGGTTCTATTGCGATTTTCTTCTTCAAAAATTCTCATTTTTTTCCATTTGTACAAGTTTTTCTCCCTTCTCCTCTCATATGCTCTCATATCATCTCTTGAGCGCACTGTGGAAGCACGCAGTGAGAGTTTTTTTAAGCAAGTGAAGTTAGGAAACATTACGTGTTGAGTATTTTTGTTTTCCATTTCGTATTTGGTGTTTTG
This sequence comes from Fraxinus americana, assembly GCA_035079005.1. NCBI lineage: Eukaryota > Viridiplantae > Streptophyta > Magnoliopsida > Lamiales > Oleaceae > Fraxinus > Fraxinus americana. Next base: position 30,955,048 of record CM068707.1, read on the forward strand.
CATGATTAAGAGTCTATGTGGAGTTTTGATGTTATCTATTGTAGTTACACAGACTTTCGAGGAGCAACATGTTTCTTCCATTTTTTAGAAATCCTATCAACGATCGATGCAGTTGTGGTATAGTGTTCATTTCTTAAATTTCTATGTGAACTCATCTAATTCCACTGTGCATTCCCCCAATTTATGTTCATTTTTGTATGGTGCATTCAGTGTTTATCTGCCACTGTGCATATTTCACTTTGGCGTAAATTCATTGTCCATTTCAGTGTTGATGTAAATTCTATCATTGTCCATGTTAGTTCTCAATTTACTTTCCAATTCGAATTAAACCTAAAACTCCCCCAATTTATTGGTTGATTTTGATGTCAATTTTATACTATTGCATGCATGTGGTAATTCTCAATATTTCACTATCGAAGTACATTATGAAGGCAAATTTTATGATAAGCCAAAAAATGTGGTGTATGAAAGGGAATTCATTATTTTCGTTTACTTCTTTCATGATAAATGCTGCACCAGAGAAAATTTGAGTAAATTGTTACACGAAAATTTTGATGAAAGGGTATTGAAGTTTAATTATAAGAAGCAAAAACTAAGTTTAGAGAATGGCTTAACGAAATTGGAGAGTGAAGAGGATATTAAGGGAATGCTTAGGGACATGGATGAGCATCTGAATGTGAAGATGTGTGTCGTAACCCGAATGCAATCATATGCATTGTCGTTACATCCTTGGTCTATACAAGTTGATGAAGGCCAAACATTTGAAAATTGTTATGTACCATTCGTTGCAGAAAACGAATGAGGGGAGCATGAAGGTAATTGGTCAGATCAATTATTGCAAGAGAATGCTAAAGAGTTGTGGTCACAATTCTAGGAAACCTTACAATACTAGAATGAGAAAGATACAATTGTGGATAATTTGAGTGCGAAAAAGGATCAAGTTGTGGTTGATGATCAAAACGAAGAACAAAGGAGGGATGAGGAAGTCAAAAGTTTGGTAGAGTTCGATTATGAGATGGATCAGGAGCCTGTAGCTTATACTGAAGTTAGGAGTGAAAGGTTTAATTTTGATTTTGGATTTGGTGTTTCAGATGAGCAGCAAGTTAAGGATTCAGATACCGACAATGGGGACTCCGATGATTTACGAAGCATTCATAATGAAAATGAGGGTGATACAACTTCAAGAAACAGGGCTTCCAATTATGCTTTCAATGTGGTGACAGATATAGAGGATCCAATATTTAGAAAAGGTAACTGAAACATATTCTTTATTTCAATTTAAACCTATTGTGTATTTTAGTTTAATGAGGTCTAATATGCATTGATGTTTTTTTTTTTTATTGTGCAGACTTGGTATTTGAGTCAAAGGTCATACTAAAGGCTGCAATCATTGCAAATTCAGTTAAAAGTAATAAAGAGATTAAGTTCAAAAAGGATGACGCTCACAGATTAGGAGCCAAGTGTGAGAAAGATTTTCCTTGGTTATTGTATGCTACCAAGGAGCATAGTAAGACAAGTTTTGTGATCCAAGCTTCTTTTGAAGAGCATACTAGCCCTATGGTGTTTAAAAACTTCAAATGACCCCAACCTTTTTGGCAAACAAATATTTATCTTATTAGAAGACTGAACAAAATATGTTGTTAGTACATTCATGGAGAGGGTTAAGCAGGATGGTTTATGTGACTTCTCACCTTGGCAAGTATATAGAACAAAGGAAAAGGGGCTATAATAAATTATAGGGAGTGTGGTGGAGCATTACAAAGTACTGTGGTAATATTGTAGGTTGAATATGTCAAATATTGGGACCACTGCTATGGTTGAGAGGTATGTTGGTGAATTCAAACGGCTTTATATTTGCCTTGGAGCATCAAGACATGGTTTCATTACAGGTTGTAGAATGGTGAATAGGGTAGATGTTGCTTTTTGAAGATAGAACATGGTGGGTAGTTGTTGACTACAGTTGGTGTTGATACTAATAATGGTATATATTCGATGGCATGTGCCATTGTTGAAGTTGAGAATGGGGATAATTGGAGATGATTTTGGAGTTGTTGAAGGATGAATTGTATACACCCGAAAGCCAGCATTGTGCATTCATTTTCGATAAGCTAAAGGAGTTGATTAATGTAATTGAGTCATTGTTTGAGAATTTGGAGCATATAATATGTGTCAGATATCTATATAACAATTTTAGTGTATGTCACAAGGGTTTGTCTTTGAAGAATTGTTTGTGGGATGCAACCAAAGCCACTATTGGATCACAATGGCTTTAACCCATGCAACAAATGTTGGACTTGGACCTGACTGCTTATGAATAGCTTGAACCAAAACCAGCTGCTCATTGGCATAAATCCCATTTCAAATAGTGGAATTGATATGACGTGCTTCTCAAAAATTTATGTGAATCGTTTAATAGCACAATTGTGAATGCAAGAGAGAAACCGATATTGATCATGCTAGAGGAGATAAGGGTATTTTTTATGAAGAGAATTGTAGCCTGTAGGGAGTCCTGTGATTGGTGGACAGCAATAGTAGGACCCAGAATTTAGAAGATTCTGGAAAAGAATAGTAAGCTTACAAAGATGGAATGAGATGACTACGCAGGCAATGAAATGTTTCAAGTTCGACACAATGCAAGGACTGTATTACATGCTTTGGATTTTGGGGCAAGAACTTATACATGTCGTGGTTGACAATTATCAGGAATTAATTGCTTGTAGCCATGTGATTGTCTTAGTTGTATCTAGATGCCTTAATGTGATGGAGTTCGTAGATGACATCTAAAAGATAGATGTGCACATTCACAGGCAATAACAACTAGCATGGACAGTGGAGGCTCACAGGCAAAAGGAGGCAATGTCGGCGATAGGGTTGAGGAATTGGCGGAGTTCGCATCGGCCGTCAACAGTTGTCGGTAGCGCAAAGAGAATCAAAAAGTTTTGGACTTTGGAAATTGACAATTTGCACCCACCTCATGAAGTCTCGAAACTAGATTAAAATTTGAGCAATGGACAATGGTATAGGCTAATGTTAAAAAAAAAAAAAAAAAAAAGGCTTGAAATAAAAGCCCACAACTTCAAAAAATGAAAAAAGGCCAATCCAAATCATTCATCTCCTTCATTAGGAAGACTGAAGTTTCCTAAGGCAGCCACAATTTTCGGCAGTTCTCTGCCACGGTTTTAAAAATCAAACGGTGCTGACAGAGCCAACACGGGTGGCCGTGTTGGCTTTTCGAGTGTTGACCACCCATGTTGGCTCAGTCCCTGCATACTCCAATCCTACTTTTGGCCTATTTTTTGGTTTCTTTTTATTTCAATTTTATCACAAGTATGAGAAGTAAAATCGTCTTGACCTGGGACAATAACCAATACCCTTACAATAGTCAAGAATATGGCAAAATCGAAATAGATCAATCTAATAAATATGCGTTAAATTACTATGTAACAAGCAAGTTACAACAATATAAATGCATGCGTATGCATTTTTATATAATTTCCACGTAGATTTACAAGTAATAATAGTCGTGGGCAGTAAAAAAGGCAAAGTCGTCAACTTTCACAATCAAATACATGCAAATTTTGGAGTTTTTTACACTCTCTCTCTTCTCGGTACATTTTAAGAAAATTTTCGTTCAAGAAAATACCAAAAATCAAAGAGGTAAATACAAAGTAACCAATAATGCAATATTAGTGCAACTAAAGTACTAAACTTCTTGAGAATTAGTAATACTATGAAATTGAATATTGTGAAATGCAACAATGAAGTATTGATGATAGTAATATGTCAATAAATAAAAATAATGTATATAAGTCATCCATCCATCCATTTTGAGTGAGATTATAAATTCAATATTGATTGCCATGATTTAAAATCATATAAGTATTATATATTTAGCAGTGAGATTTTTCCATTTGATTCTTAAAAATAACTATCTTTAAATTTAATTTTTATAATCTGTGTAAGATTTTCCATTTGTTCAGAAATTAAACTGGTGATAAGCTAGAAGAGGTTGTTCAAGATAAACCAGAATTGATGTTATCAACTCAATCCAACAATTCGGTAGGAATAAAACATGAGTAGATTAACATTGTTGTATTTTTTAATTGTATTCAATTGATTACAGTATTTATCATATTAACACTTGTTACACTATAAATAAGCATGTAGAGTGATTTATTTTTCAATTAGGGAGCGTTTTATTGCGAGTATATAATTTGTATGGAAAGAAAATAAATTTTAGACAATTCAATTGCCTAAAACTTATTTTTATGAAAATTATTAATTAAATGTGTTTGATTAATTTAGTTTTCAACCTAAAAAATATTATACTTGTCTATTTTATATTGGTAAGTAAATGAGAGTGAAAGGATAGATAAGAGAGAGAAAGAGAGGATGTATTACCTGAAAAATAAAAATTACCCAATTCTAAAGAAAATGTTTTCCTTGTTTGAGGAAAATATGGTTATATGACCAAAAGTTGAAAAATATTTTCCAGAAAAAATAAAGTCAATCAAACACAACCTCAATGAAATATGTTTTTCTCTCATGTCTCTCTTTAAATAAATTATGATGAATACTTCATAGGATATCGAATCATATCATTAACAAGATCCTGATATCTGTTTAAAAAAATAGAAAAGGCTAACATTATAATTTGGCTTTGTTAACACAACTGAAGCTTTATATATGGAAAAAAAATTTTACAATTTTAACAAATGAATAAAGGTACAAACAAAAGGATTGAAGGGTAAGGTTCTCGAATTTATTGATTTTTCTTGCCTTGATAAAGAATCATTCTTACTTAACCTCAACTTGATTCTAAAGTTTGTTGAATTATGATGATGAAGACAATCATGTTTCAGATGATATGGAGGACGAGTGGCATCACAGTCAGCCAAAGCAAGGTGTCACTAGTGGTCCAATATTGAAGGAATGATCTAGAAAGAATTTCACCACATGGAGAGTTTTTAGATTCTTTGTATTTATTCTTTCCAGTACAAGTTTTGCATTATAGTATAGGTTTTGTCATGTGTATAAATCAGCAAAGGATCATTGATAGTAAATATAATCCAAATCACAAAATTCCAATCAAATAGACTTTGCATTTCCGACTTGTTGCTAGAGTGATCTTCTTCTCATTTCTTTTCATTTTGTTATATGGTATCAGAGCCAAAATAATGGCTGAGCAAAATGTACAAACACAAAATGTTGCTCATCCCTCAAACGCTAGTGCAAATCAAAATCCAAGAATCAATCTTGAAAATGTACCTGATTTCAGAAATCTCGAACCTACACACCCAAACAGCCCCTATTTCATTGGAAGTAATGATGGAAATGGAGGGATATTGGTCACTCAGATGCTGGAAGCAAACAATTATCATGCCTGGGCTAGATCTGTAAAGAGAGCACTCAGGATCAAAAACAAATTGGGTTTCATAGATGGAACAATCTGTGAGCCAGCTGACAGAATGACCCTTTGATGGAGCATTGGCTGAGATGCAATGACATCGTGATAACCTAGCTCCAAAACAGCATGGCAGTGGACATCAGGAGCAGTACTGTGTATGCTGATACTAGGCATCAACTTTGGCTGAAGCTTGAGCAACGGTTTGGACAACAAAATGCACCTAGAGTATATGAGGTTAAGCAAGCCATCATGGTCCTAGTTCAAAGTCAAGACAATGTATGTGCCTACTACTCTAAGTTTAAAACTCTCCTGGATGAGCTCCTGAACTATGAGGCCATCCCCAATTGTACCTGTGGTGCCCTGAAGCTTGTAGTTGACAACCAACAAAGAGATCGGGTAATGAAATTCTTAATGGGATTAAACGAATCATACAAGGATATCAAGGCACATGTTCTGCTAATGAAGCCTTTTCCCACCTTGAATGAGGTTTATGCTACCGTCTAACAGGAAGAAAAGAAAAGACAGATTTCTGCAGAAGGAACTGTGAGTGAACATATGTCTATCACAAAAGGAAACTAGAGAGAAGGTGGTAAACAAAGCCTCCCATCACAGAAGAAGGACTACTATTGCACATTTTGTAAAATCTCAAGACATTCCCTTGAAAGGCCTATTTGTTCGCATTGTCAAATGCCTGGACAGAAGGCTGATAAGTGTTATAAACTCTATGGATATCTATAAACTCTCAGAAATGATGGAAAAAATAGGTAGAAACTAGCTGCAAATCAGGCCATTACCATTATAAACCCAAGTCAGGAGCAGAACAACAGAGCCCAAGTGCCAATGACTCAAGAGCAATATTTCCAACTCATGGAGATTATGAAGCCATCCTCTAACCAAAGCCAAAACCCTGAGTCCAACTCTGAGAGTACCATTCCCAAAATCTGTGGTACATCATATTGCCTATCAACTGTTAGAACTAAGGATTTTGACAAACTCAATACTCCTTGGATTCTGGATACTGGTGCAACAGATCATATGATATGTTCATCGTCCCTTTTTATTTCCACTAAGTCACAAATTAATTGGTTCATTTCACTGCCTAATGGGAACAATGTTCCTGTTACTCAGATTGGAACAACACAAATTACGAAAGCTTTAACCCTTAATGATGTCCTGCTTGTTCCTTCATTTGATTTTAATTTAATATCTATTAGAAAGCTAACCCTTGAGTCACATTGCTGCGTTATTTTTCTTGCTGATCATTGTTACATACAGGACCTTTTGACCTGGACCACAACTGGAATGGGTGAATTGAAGTCAGGCCTTTACCATATGAAAAAAAGGCCAGTTGTCCCTACAGCCCTTCAGCAAGTTTTAAACCAGTTAATAAGAGTACCATCGATTGCTGCACCTGCTATTAGCCCTTCAAAATCCTTTGATATCTGGCACTACAGATTGGGGCATCCGCCATCTTCTATCCCTTTCAACAAAATTATTTCCAGAATAGATAAGTCAAAACCATGTTATGTGTGTCCTTTAGCTAAAATGCATAGGCTTTCTTTTCATGTAAGTCAGCGGAAGTCAGATGCATGTTTTGATTTAATACATGTTGATCTTTGGAGGCCTTGCAATGAATCGAGCTATGATGGAACTCGTTATTTTCTTACAATAGTTGACGATTTCAGTAGATCCACCTAGGCTTATATGCTAAAAACTAAAGCTGAAACATCAAGAGCCTTGCAGACATTTTATTCCATGATTGAAACACAATTTAAAACCAAAATAAAAATCATTCGATCTGATAATGGAGGGGAATTTAATTTGAAAGATTTTTATGCTGAAAAGGGGATTATACATCAAAAATCATGTGTTGAGACTCCCCAACAAAATACAATTGTTGAGAGGAAGCATCAACACATCTTGAAAATTGCAAGGGCCCTGAGGTTTCAAAGTGGACTACCATTGATGTATTGGAATGAATGTGTCATGACTGCTGTATATCTCATCAATAGAATGCCCTCATCTGTTTTAAATCACAAGTCCTCGTTTGAAATTCTGTTCCAGAAAGAGCCTACATACTGCCATCTTAAAGATTTTGGTTGTCTTGCCTTTGCTTCCACTCTTTTGCAAGGCATACATAAGTTCGATTCTAGGGCCAAAAGGTGCATGTTCCTTGGATACCCTTTTGGAATCAAGGGATACAAACTCATTGATTTGCAAACTAAAAAAATTTTTGTGTCAAGAAATGTAATATTTCATAAAGTTGTCTTCCCCTTCAAAGAAATCAAAACTAAAGAGCCTAATGATGCTGGATACTTTACAGATCCTTATCTTCATCAGGATCCATCAATTCCCACTCAAGTTAATCATGAATGCCTAGAACCTGAGCAGCCAGATGATCAAATTATCCCAACTACCTACCATGAAGGTCACATTGAATACTGTGACACAAGTCAAAACCAAATTGAACAAGCCACAGACCAAAGGGACCTACACACTATAGATAATGAGCCTGTGAATTCCCCTTTACCTAGGAAGTCTACAAGAATCAAAAGAACCCCTCAGTACCTGCAGGATTTCATATGCCAACAGGTCACTTCATTCATGCCATTGCAGGATCTGGCCAGGACAAAAGGGTCTGTTAACCCAGGTAATCCTTACTCCCTTAGTAATAATATCTCTTATAAAAGACTAACCACTCTTCACAAAGCCTTTGTCAGTTCCATAACTTCCCAAATCGAACCAAAATATTTCCAAGAAGCCATCAAGCACCCTGAATGGTGTGAGGCAATGAGGGTAGAAATTGAAACTCTTGAGTCAAATAACACATGGGGAATTGTTGATCTACCACCTGATAAGGAAGCGATTGGGTATAAATGGGAATATAAGATCAAGTTTAAAGCTGATGGGAGTGTCGAAAGGTATAAAGCAAGGCTGGTTGCGAAAGGTTATACACAACAAGAAGGATTGGATTATCATGAGACCTTTTTCCCTGTGGCAAAAGTAGTCACCATTCGCAGCTTATTTGCCATTGTAGCAATGAAAGGCTGGTTCTTATACCAATTGGATGTAAACAATGCGTTTTTACATGGTGATTTGAATGAAGATGTCTATATGCAATTGCCCTTGGATATGACAGCATTGACAGATCAAAAGTATGAAAATTACACAAGAGTTTATACGGCCTGAAGCAAGCTTCAAGGCAATGGTATACCAAACTATCTGCCTTCATTACTGAGCACGGTTTTATCCAGTCAAAGGCAGATTACAGTTTATTCACTAAGGTTTTACAGAATTCTTTCACAGCAATTCTAGTATACGTTGATGATGTTATCCTGGCAGATAATTGTATAGAAAGCATCAATGTTCTTAAGGCTGCACTTGATGATAAATTCCGGATCAAAGACTTAGGAAAATTAAAGTTTTTTCCTGGGAGTAAAAGTGGTAAGAACAGAACGAGGAATATACATATGCTAAAGAAAATATGCTCTTGATATTTTGAGGGATTCAGGTACCATAGGATCAGCTCCCTCAAAGATACCTCTTGATTAGAATGTCAAATTGAGCAAAGAACAAGGTGATTTGCTTCCTGATCCTTCTATCTACAGAAGGTTAATAGGGCGACTACTATATCTGACTATAACCAGTCCAGACCTCTCATATTCAATTCAACTTTGAGTCAGTACATGGATAAGCCTAGAGTACCACATCTTCCTACGGCTTACAAGATATTGAAGTACATCAAGAAGGCACTAGGACAAGGATTACTCTATGCCATTACTTGTGATTTGCAGCTGAAAGTATATTCAGACTCAGATTGAGCTGCCTGTCTAGAAACTAGAAGATTTGTCACTTGTTATTATGTGTTCATTGGTTCATCTCTTGTATCATGGAGATTAAAGAAGCAAAGTGTGTTGTCAAGATCTTCCTTAAAGGCTAAATATAGGGCCATAGCGCAGGCCTGCTGTGAAGTAACATGGATGAGATATTTGTTGGAAGATTTGCAGATTGAGCACAATCAGCCAGCAAAATTATATTGTGATAATAATTCGGCTATGTACATTGCCACTAATCCTGTGTTTCACGAAAGGACGAAGCATATAGAAATAGATTGCCATGTTGTGAGAGATAAAAATTCAAGATGGAAGCATTGTCACTGAATATGTTCACACTGGATCCCAGCTCACCGACATGTTAACAAAGGTCTTGAGTTCTTTGAACCTTTACTCACACATGATCAAGATGGGAGTGATGGATATCTACTCTCCATCTTGTGAGGGCGTGTTGAATTATGATGATGAAAACAATCATGTGATAGATGATATGGAGGACGAGATGGCATCACAGTCAGCTAAAGCAAGGTGTCACTAGTGGTCCAATATTGAAGGAATGATCTAGAAGGAATTTCACCACATGGAGAGTTTATGATTTTGTAACAATATTAGATTCTTTGTAATTATTCTTTCCAGTACAAGTTTTGCATTGTAGTACAGGTTTTGTAATGTGTATAAATCAGCAAATGATCATTGATAGTAAATATAATCCAAATCACAAAATTCCAACCAAACAGACTTTGCATTTCCGGCTTGTTGCTGGAGTGTTCTTCTTCTCATTTCTTTTCATTTGATATAAAGTTGACTTGATCATATAACGGATACTAGACAATTAAATACCGAGTTGACAAAAAATAAATGACTTCATGCCTAATCTTGCTTGTGTCATAGCTAAATACACATTATCATTATCTCGTCCTTGCTAGGTTTTTAGGGCCTACAAGAAACCTCATTGGTTAAAAGTTTCCAACTCAAAAAGTCAATTTTAATTTATCAAAGATAGGAGTTAATTGTTTAAATACTAACTGAACTTTTATCATTGTTACATTTTATTCACTCGACTTCAAATTGCAACCAATTACTCTCTATACTTTCATAACTTGCACCTGATCCCTCACTCTTCCACTTACTGTTTTAGGAATAGCTTATGTGGCCAGACGGCGTTCGACGTGGCTGTTAATGGAGTTAAATGTGCACACGTAGATGCTAACAATGAAAAAACATGTTTTAAAAAATCTTGCTCAATGTAAAACACACTTCTTCAAAAATAATTCTCTCACCCAGCTACAAATCGTTTACAGAAGAAAATAAAGGGGCAAATATAACTTGAAAAAGTGAGGGATGGAGCGTGTTGACATCCGACCTGAACCTTATTAAACACAGTTTGTTATATGCATTAAGCTCGTGCTGAATTAAGGTCGGATATTTGAGTTCAGCTCGTACTGATGATCGCCGCTATTTGAGGAGACATAATGATTGGGGATTCCTTACATACTATCAAAACATCCAATCATTCAATTACATTTGGACGGCTCATGCCAGCACCTCCTACTTTTACCAATCACGTGTTATAGCTTCATTCCTTAATTAGTTCATTAATTACTGAGGGCCACATACAAGATAGATTCATGATGACCTGCTGAAGTCGACCTTAGTAACCAATCAACATAAGCCATCAGCATAAGTTTCCAACTTGATACTGTAGCTGATAAGACAAAATGTGGTGTATACATGCTGAGGCTTCCTATAAAAGGGAGGGCGGTATGCTTAGTAAAGGGGAGAAAAAAAAGACTAATAATTTACTCTTGTAATTGACAAGTCGTTATCAATTAAAATCTTCGTTTATATCTTAAGTTCACTTGAATTTTGTCTATACATTCTTCGACGTCAACAGAGTGCAAGTTATGAAAGTTCAACGAGTATTTGAGTGCAATTTGAAGTCTAATGAATAAAACGTGACATTGATAAAAGTTCAGATGGTATTCAAACAATTAACTCTCGAAGATAGCAACAAATATACTTCTTTCGAATTTATATAAGTTTAAGACCCTGTTTGATACACATTCTTTCAAAATAAATTTTTTTCAAAACTCATTTTCAGCTCATGTTTGAGCCGCATTAAAATTTTCATTTTTCTACTCATTTTTAATTACACATTATTCAATAAAATAATATTTTCATCACATCAATAACTTTTCCTTCTTTTTCAACCACACAATCTCAATCAACCTATTATTCCAAAATACATTCCTCCAAAATAATGTGGCACAAACACACCATCAACCACATATTTTTTAATAAAATAATATTTTCAATCACATTAATAACTTTTCATTATTTTTTACCCATATATTTTTCATCATATCACTGTTTAAAATATATTATTTTCTCAATAATATCCATCAAATACGGAATAAATTTGTACTTTCTTATTCCATTTTCCTTTGTCCTCAAGTAATAAGCAATAACGAATTAGCCAACCTACTTTAGTCACTTGGCCCTAGTGGTGTTTGTGGCTCTCTCACTAGTCAGATTCCAATAAGATATTTCGATATCCAAAAAGGTCGTCTCCCAACTTTCAAGAAAAAAATAATATAAACAATATTTAATGCGTAGACCAATTTATGGCATGCGTATTGTTGTTCACACTCAACCCAACCATTGCATTAATTAAATCATAAATATCCACGCTAACTAGAATAACATTTTTTTAAAAAAAATAGAATCTGACCAATGTAGTGACGAAGAGGTTGTGGCAGAGGCGATTGAGTCGAAAAGTTGACTGTGTTTAAAACAGTCCAATAATAAAATGTAATAATATATCATTATGTCAACCGCTATTTTAAACTTTGTGTACTTGTAGCATGATGGTTTTTTAAAATATTTTATTAAATTATATCTTAAATACGAAAATTCAATCGTTATGAGCAAGTAAGCTCTAACTGATGTTGCCACTTGAACCAACAATGAAGGATATGTTTCGTATATTTTTTGAAAGGTTAAAAATTAAAGTTAAGAAGTTGTTTTTAAACACGCATAAATAATTTTCTAAAAATACTCTATCAGGCTAGAATAACTTTTAAAGTAAGTTGAGCTAAGATAATTTTATCATAAAACTCTTTTAGAAGAAATAAAAGCCCTATCAAACGGATCTGAAAAATCCATCGACAAATACAAAGCCCTAAGCATATAAAGAAACTTGAATTGAGTTTAAGCGTGTACGCACGTTATATGCATTCTATTCCAAATAGGTTAGCCCATCACCAAATGAGTAGACAAGAATTGAATTAATGGAAGTAGACCACCCATTCAGACTGTCTAATTTAATATTTGTCAGATTTATATTGTGTGTTGTAACTTGTAAGTAATGTCTTATTGTAGTATGTTGTAGGATTATAATATTATTTGTAGTCTCTTTTGATTTATGGTGTCACAGTTAAGATATCGAGTTTGATTAGTTGTCCATTTAGCTTATTATTTATCGTGGTATTTTTCCAAATTGTGTTTAATTTTACATTAGTTTTAAATTGTATTTTACTTCATTTGATATTGTAAATATTTACCAAAAGTACATATACAATTCATATATATTACAAAAATATAAAAATATGTGTATATGTGTATTTTTTTCAGTATACGTATAAAGATGGGCATTGACACATCCTAGTGCCAACAATTGCGTCTACCGTCGACAATGATGCGGCATGATGTTATCAATGATATTTATAGATTTTGCAAAATATTTTAAAGTACTAAACTATTAATACAATGTATTACCTAATCTGACACAGAATTGTTCTCTTGTCTGCGGTGTAAAGTCTTATAATGTTCATTCGGACAGAACTCAACATTGGGTTCTCACATTTGGAGAGAACTCAACATTGGGTTCTCCTACCACATCAGTAGGTGGACAGTCTTATTCTACCCATCGTGGGCAGTAGAACATTTCCATTCTGACACAACAAATGCATCCTTTAGAGTCTTTTGAAGATTAAAATTATGATCAACGATGTGTCAATAATTGGTAAAATTTAAAAATTATTTATAAATAGTTTATATTCAAATTCATATTTTAATAGATTTATAAGTAATTAAGTACTATTCACTTTTATCTATTTACATGTTAAATTGTTTATCAATTCTTCTCAAACGGAGACAAATAAATTAATTCTACGAATATAAGTTTTAGGAGCAAATATTTTATAAATTTTACATGTTTCGAAGGTCAGCCGCGTTAAATTATTGTTTTACAGAACCTCAAATCAATTTATTTCTATGGCCAATGGCCCGCGTAGTGGGTCAAGCAGGCGACCCGATACCAAGTCACGGGTCTTGACTTAGGTCCTGTGAGTGGGATGGGACCAAGTCCTTTCACAATGATTCTTGGTCTTTATATGTTTAAATCTCCTCCTCATTTATTTTTGAAAAATTACTATAGGATTTTCATTATATTTTACTGAGAGTCAAGACCCTGTATGTATAGGTTATAATTAAGACGGTAATGATAGAATGATCATCCCAAAATACTACTTTATTTACTGCACTCACTCTTAAATGACTAATTACATAATAATTGTTTCATTAAAAACTTTGTTTGGCAAAAATTCGATGGGTCAGAAAAAAGTACAAACAATTTAGAGTAATAAAATGTTGTCTAATTAAAATTTTGTCAAGAAAATTCAATGGGACAAAATTGGAGTAAAAAAAAAAGGTACAACTATTCTCAATTATTGAAAATTATTGTATCGAGTCAATGACTTCAATACCATAATTCTGGTGAAGTAGTTCATATTAACTTGTTATAGCCTTCAAGCAATATAGTCTTAATACAAGATATTTATCTTTTATTCAGTGTGAAGGTCCGTTTAAAAATAGATTTTTTTTGTTGTTGCTCTGTTCAAGAGTTTCGTACACAATTTATGATTATATAAAAGTATTCGTTTTAGGATAAATGTCTTTTAAATTATTGACATTCATTATTGAAAAAATATGTCTCATTAAAATCTTACTATGAAAAACCTTATGTGAAAAATCTTAATGAATGAAAAATAGTACATTATTCTTTTAGGTGCAGTACAAACGTTTCCTCGTTAATAACCTAGACAAAACTTAGGCCAAATAGAAAAGAGTACGACGCTTATTTACTCTCATTACGATAATATCACTTGAATTATATTTTTCGCACACTTTAAATCCTTTAGGGATAGTATTAATAGTCATACCAAATGAGTTGGATATAACTTAATTTATTTTACGCATATCAAATTACATGTATTGCTAGATAACAAGATATATGCTTGTGATTAAATTCACTACAAGATAATTTATCTATTTATACAAGTTTTTACAAAATTCTTTACGTATTACATATTACAACTTTATTTTTCTTATTTTCTTTTTGTATAAGTATAAACCTGTGGTATTTGGAATGGAGATCCAAAAATTCCAAGTTTATTTAGACCCTGTCTGGTGCCGATTTTCGCCCAAATTGTAAGCATTTTTTCAACCGTTATAAGTGAATTGACAGCCGCATAAATTGACCAAATTTGACATAATTACACTTTCCCCCTTTTGGCATTTAATACCTGAAATTGAAAGGAGGGCATTTATAGCTAGTATTGAGATTTTATTAATCTCTTCTACGCTTGATAAGTGTATTTTATACACTTGTTCGGGCTCCAAAATATTGACATTTCGTAATTCTTTTTATGCAAGTATAGCCTAATTTATTATATAATTTGTTATTAAGTGAAACTCAATGAATGAAAGTGAAATTGAAAGAAATAAGCGAAAAATGGCAAGATCCAAAGATTGGAAGCTAAAGTGCAAATATCCAAAAGCGGTGCCGAAGCTCACGATGAAGATTCGAGAATGTTAGGGGGTCAAATGAAACAACTAAAGATTAAAAGAAGTGAAAACAAATCAATTTTCAACCGTGCAAGGATGTCCAAATATTTAGTTGGAGATCGAGACCCATTTTTGTCCCATTAAACGTTCGAATTCGAAAAGAGCTATTTATATCAATGTTGTAGATCATTGAGTTATCTTTCTAACGCATTTCAAATCGCTATAATCGGATATCGGATGAAAAAGTTATGATAAAAATACTAAAACAGAGGTTGGACAGCGACTCAACGCTCAGGCGCTACAAAACCGATTATTTTCAGATTTTCAACGCCCAGGCACTGCGTGCCGCCACAAATTTTAGGTTTTTATTGTTTAGGCCGCGAAAACCCCCCACAAAAGGACTCCAAATTGGCCAAGAATGTGTAAAAAAGTATAAATAGATCTAAGGAGGCATGAAAAAAGGGGTTCCCACACATTGAAAAGATGGTTCCACACTTTGTAAAATTGAGAGAAAAACACAAGATCGAAGAGGAATTTGCGAAGAAATACATCAAGGATTCGAGTTCAAATTAAGGATTGGAAGCAAAAAAAGATCTTGATGCAAGAGCTGATTATTTTCCATCTTTTTTATCAATTAAATCCAGTGATGTATTCGAATATGTTTATTTATTTTATCTTTTTCATCATGTTTAGCTAAATTTCTTATTAGGGCAAACAGTGTAATCTATTGAGACCCTTAGTTCTTTAATTCAAGAATTTTGTGTTTTATTCTTGCATGTGTTGATTTTATTATGATTGCATTGCATTGAATTACTTGATCAATAATTTGATGATCTATTGAGTTTCTTACGAATCGAGTGGTGAGTTTAAGACTTAGAACGTGTAATAAAAGTCGGTAACGAAGTATAACGTGTAGAGATACATATACCTAATATTGCGGTCGTTATATGAAATTGAATTAGTTTAATAGGCTAAATGAGAACTCGATAGGGGTAAATTGAATATCGTAGGAAAATTCAACCGAACACTACATTAGGCTAGAATCTTGAATTGGGAATTAAGGTGATCATTAGATAAAGTTGTTTTGCCCTAATATATCTTACATACATGAATCTTTGATCCATTTGTGTTTGTTATTTCATTATAATTTTCATTTGTTTTAGGCATTTAGTTCATTTTAGAAAATCAATATTCACAACTATCACAATCATTTATTTGTTTGTCTTTTATCAAATATGTAGGAAAGGTAGATTAAGACTAAAGTATAGTCATCGTGGAAACGATAATTCGGACTCAAAGGTCAACTACATTACTTGTTACGATATCGTGCACTTACGATATTAAAAATGCAACAACGCTAGTAAGTGCACTTGCAATTGAATTATCTTTTCATATTGTCAAACGCGATGATATAGATAACGTAATATGATGCATTATGTATTATTTTCAGCTACTAATTTATACCATTAATGCTGAAAAAACAATTCAATCAAATTGACAGTTATCAAATCACGTTATAAAATATCATTCATTAGGGTTTAAGATATTTTAATAAGGGCACAAACTAAGAGCTTGTTTAAGCCTCATTTTTTGTCCAATAAATGTTTTTTGGAATAGTATTTTGATGTAGATTATGTGATTAAAAAACAAGAAAATGTTTTGAGTTTGCGTGTAATATTATTTTATTGAAGATTGTATAGTTGAAAATAAGATGGAGAAAACTATATTTTGAAAATAATGGGAACCAAACAAGAGCTAAATATTTATTCTCATCGTTTTAATATCCATCCCAGTGCACTGTGATGGAGAAATTATATATATATATATTAGTTAAAGAAAAATCTTACGCTCTCACTGCAAGTCATGGGAAGAACTTTAATGTTAGCATGATGCATTTAAGTGTCGACGCATATAAAATAGTATTCCCTAGATAGAAATAAAGTACTTTGTTTTCAATAATGATGATTAAGAAATTAATTAAAAGGCAGTTAACAATCATTTGTGTTAAACCATTTATCATAATCCCAATTAACATATATATTATAATTTTGGGATGTAAACTAACTAACATTGACATGATATTATGCTTATAATTTAAAATTTGAGCATGCAATCTCACAAATTTTAGGTTGCGAATACCATACAATCATCTAATAAATGTATCTATTAAATATTATTATATTTAGATGGTTAACATGGATAGTGACGAGCACATATGTCACCCTAATTAGTTTTTAAGAATTGTTATTTGGTCCCAAATTTAGCTTTTGATGTAATACAACCAATTTATAAAGCAAAGAACAAGATTTTTCACTGAATGTCCTTTAAAATACTCAATTTCATGTCATTATTAATGTAGTGATGATCTAACTGCTCATGTCAAACAACAATATGATAATTGAACTTCTAGTTCAACATAGTACTTGCCAAATTGTAATGACGTATAATATGATTAATGGCACATTTAGAAATTTAATAGGTTCATTTTTAATTTTGTGGAGAATAAATTACTAGCATTAGTAAAGTTTATCCCTTCATATTATATGATATTAGCTATTTCGAAGCCTTCAGATATGCAGAACCTAATATTATATTAATATTATTTTTATCATTTCTATCTTTCTCGTTTTAGAAGTCATGAAAAATTCAATTAGATAGTTGGTGTATGGTATGTACTAAAAAAAAAGATTAAACAAATATGTTCTCTTGTCACTTTCTCTACATAAAAAGTCCAAATAATTTTCTATCGATGTAACACAGATGGACAATGAGAAATTTAACGAAATCCATATAATATGTCCAAAATATTTATTAGGGTTTAATTCTAATCTACATTTAACATACATCATATTAGAAATATTGGATGGCATAACTTTTAAGTATTAAAAATCATCATGACTTGGATATATGTATCCATATCTACAATATATTAAAAGGGAGGATTGAAGATAAAATTTAAATACCAAATTTATCCTTACATATTATTTAATTTTAGTTTTGTTAATAATTAATTAATAACATTAATTTCTTACATATTTAGCTATATGCCTAATATAACCTCATTTAATTTTATCTTTGTTAATAATTAATTAATAACATCAATTCAATTTATTCAACATGAAATTAAAAAAAAAACTCATTTTCTCTTCCATTTGTCAATAAATTCCCTACATTGATCTTTTTAATATTATATTAATGTTTATTAACAACTTTTATTATAAAAATCTAACTTAAATTTCTTCCCTCGATTGAATTTGTCAGTTTAGAAAAATAATATCAATATTTCCTTATTTAAATGGTTGTTTCATTTCGTTGTTTCACACATATCCTAACAACTAAATAATATATTTATTGTAATAAAATTAATGCATACAAAATGTTACTATATAATTTGATAAAAAAATATTTCATGTTATATTTACCCTTTTTAAAAATTGTTTTAATTGATAGTTACATATGAATTTCCATGATACCTAGATTTAGATAAAAAGGGAATACCAAATGATATGGTAATTATATTTCCACTAAATTTTTTATTAAATACACAACATTATTATAAGTGCAATAAATATTTATAATCTTTGCTCATTTTTTACATTTAAGTTCTCTATTATTTTTCGTTATATTCTTATCATTATATGAAATTATATAAATTATTACAACATTATAATATATGTTAAAATTATAAACTATCCACACACCATATTAACAGTTTAAAATTTCAATATACAGAGAGAACATACGATGAAAGAAATGCAGAGAGTATGTTGAGGTTACATTTTTTTATTTCCTACCAATGGAGAGCATGCGAAAGGGATTGAGAGATGACTATCTTTATAATTAATATATTGGCAGAGCATGCAAAAGGGATTGAGAAATGACTATCTTTATAATTAATAATTAATATAAATAAATGAGAGGGAAAATGCAAAGTTTTTTTTTTTTTTTTGTGTTAGTACATGTACTATGTAATAAGCATAATTAAAATCATTATAGCAATAAAAATCAACATTTCTCATTCTAGAACTATTGTTGATGAAAACAATTTGTTGTAGGGCTAGAACTTCTTAAAACTCGAAAATAGCCTAGATAATCTTATTTATGTGAATATATTCATGTTCGGCATTGGAGTTTTGGAAAAGTCGATTTGCGTGAGACAAACTCTACAAAAAAATAAATGATCGTTTTATTTTTGACGAAATATTTGATTGTATATATACATATGTTTGGAGCATTCTAAGCACGTGGCAGTTTGACAGTATTATTGTCTCATTATATTCATACAAATATGTATCAATTTTTTTATTCATATTTATGAATTTGTGAAGCCATTTTTGGCTAAACATCTATATGCCAAATCTCTTTCTACCACTGTGACTCATCTTTGGCTTGATGATTAATTATATTATGTTTAAAATATAGGCAAGAATTACGTTTAAAATATTAACTAATAAGTAATATTTATTTATTTAGAAAACAAATGTGATTTATCTTTTATTCTTTTTTATTCCCGTAGCATTTATTCTTTTTGATAAAGCATAAATGATAAAACCCCTTAAAAGGGACCCCATTAGTAATTGACAAGGTTCTAGAATTTCATGAATTTTCTTTTCTTAATAGAAATCGTGCTTATATGCTTTAATTGATCCGAAAGTTGACCCATTCTGGTGTGATGATTCTCTAATTTTTTAAAGAAAAGTAGATACTACCGAATCAAATATTCGACTATTTGTGTCATTTTTTAGTTGATCTCGACATTTATTTATATTCTTTTATACAATAAAACATTATGGGAAGCGTTAGGTAAATTATTGGTCTTAACATTTTAATCGTCAATCTCAGTTGACATATAATTAGTCGTCTTTGTGCATTGTTGTGCTCGTTTCATGAACTAATATAATATTTTGTATTGTCTTTTACTTTATTTCTTTTAATTATGTCTTTTCTTTTTATATACATTGATCCTTTCATTCGTTGACAAAAATAGACACACTAAAAAGTGTATTTTATTGTTTTTTATTGTAAAAAGAAATTTTCGATAGCAATACATTTCATTTTCTTTATTATGACACATTAATTATATTCAACAATAATTAATATGCACTTAATTAGTGTAAAGAGTCTTCTTTAGTTTTCTACTCATCAATCTACAAGATCAGAAATCACGAGAATGCAAGATTAGAGCACAGTTTTTTATTTTTAAACTCTTTTGCATAGTGGATCACTAGAGAATAGTGAAATTTCTAAAGCAAGGCAAAGATGATATGAATCGCATTATGTATTGATTGAGCTTATTGATTATATAATACATTGCATTGCTACAAGAATGATCTAGAAGCTATAGTTGTTAGGTGGTTCCTTAATTTATGGATCATGTTGAAATCTTTGTACAACAAATTGGTGGTCCAAAACAAGAGGCAAAGAATCGGTTGTTACAGCTGGCAATGGAGGCTGTTGAATCACCAAATGATCTGAAATAAAGCCCAGCTGATGTGGAATTGATTTGTAGACATATTAAATCTTAACACCCCCTTTCAAGCTAGACGGTATGCAAGTGATTCCAAACTTGTCTTTCAAGAAGAGAAATCTCGAGTGATTCAGCCCTTTAGTTAGTAGATCTGCAATTTGATCTGAAGCAGGTACATATTTCACTTCAAGTTTCTTTGTTAACACCTTGTCTCTGATAAAATGAATGTCCAACTCTATGTGCTTCGTTCTAGCGAGATAAACTGGGTTGCCAGCCAAAGCTCCTACACTCATGTTGTCACACCACAATTTTGGGATTCCAGCTAATGCAGGTTCAAGTTCTTCAAACAATGATTGAATCCACGCAACTTCTGAAGCAGCTGAGGCAAGTGCTCTGTATTCGGATTCTGTGCTTGAGCGAGCTACTACATGCTGCTTCTTTGAAGACCAAGATATCAAGTTGTCACCCAAATAGATGTAATAACCCATTGTTGATCTTCTATTGTTCGGACAAGATGCCCAGTCAGCATTTGAGTAACCATTTATACACAACCTGTCACTTCTTTGGATCCATAAACCATGGTTCATAGTTCCTTTGAGATATCTTAATACTCTCTTTAGATCCTGCCAATGTGTAAAAGTTGGAGACTGCAGAAATTGGCTCAACTTGTTCACATTGAATGTAATGTCTGGTCTGGTATGTGAGAGGTATTGCAATGCTCCAACTGCACTTCTGTAGATTGATGGTTTATCTAATACTTCACCATCATATTTTGATATGGTTTTGCCAGCAAGAATAGGAGTAAGACATTGTTTCAATTTTTCTAGCCCAAATCTTTTAAGTAAATCAGAGATATATCTTGTTTGAGTGAGGTGAATGCCTAAATCATGCCATACTACTTCAACTCCAAGAAAATGATGCAACCTTCCCATATCTTTTAGTGCAAATTTCTTGTTAAGTGAGTTTATGAAGCTTTGCACCGATCCTTATCATTGCCCGTTATGACAATATCCTCTACATAAATAAGAGCAAAAATCACATGCCTTCCATCCTTGAAGTAGAAAGAGATGTATTATACACATATTGTTTGAACTTCCAACTCAAAAATCTTGATTTTAGTTTATTATACCAGGCCATGGTGCTTGTTTCAATCCATAGATGGCATTATCAAGTTTGCATACATGATTAGCTTTTGATTTATCTTCAAAACCTTCCGACTGATTCATGTAAACAGTTTCTTTCAATTCTCCATTCAGAAATGCATTAATGTCTACCTGTCTGATGATCCATTCTTTGGCAATTGCAAGATTGAGTATGATCCTTAGTGTTGATGGTTTAATAACTGGACTGAAGGTCTCATAGTAGTCGATTCCAGGAGCTTGATGAAAACCTTTTGCCACCAACCTGTCCTTGAGTCTTTGAACTGATCCATCCGTGTTATGCTTGATTTTGAAAACCCATTTGTTTCCCACAATGTTGTAGTTTGGTAATGGAGGTACAAGTAAAGCATTGAATTCTTCTTCCATGGCTTTCTTCCAATCTGCATTCATCATTGCTTCTCTTACACTGTTAGGTTCAGACAGATTTTCAGTTGATTTTGTCAAGTGAGCATTTGGTTTGAATATCCCTGTTTTTCCTCAAGTGACCATAGGATGTTGATTTTGAACCCTTGGTCTTTCTTGAATCTGATTCATAGCTGCATGTTGACCACTTTCAACCCTTTCATTATCCTGCTGAATATCAGATACTGATTCTACATATTCTGGTTCAACATCAGCCTCAATTCCAATTCTGTCAAGCTCATTCAGATTGTTATCATAAAGCTCATTTTCTTGTTGATTGTCACTCGAGTTAGAAATTAAGTGATGCTGGCCATGAGTTGCTTTAATCTAAGTTGTATCAATAGGACTTGAACCAGCGATAGAATTGTTAGGATCAGATGGAAGATGGATGTAGGGAGTAATTACTTCAGGTACTGCAGGCTGAGATTGGTTTTTGTCATTGAATAAGGACTTAAAAGGGAACTCAAATTTCATAGAATACAACATGTCTTGAAATGTATAATTTTCCTGAAGAGTTCAGACATTTATAGCCTTTGTGGGAGTCACTATAGCCAAGGAAAATGCATTTAGTGGAATGGAAACTAAATTTATGTTTCTGATAAGGCCTTAAACAGGGGTAGCAAGCGTATCCAAAGGTTTTTAAAAATCTATAGTTCAGTTCATTTTTGTACAGAGTATGAACGGGAGATTGCAGTTTAAGGATAGGTGTGGGCAGTCTATTAATGAGGTATGTGGCAATGTGAAAGGAATCCCACTAGTATTTCAAGGGTAACTAAGCCTGAGCTAACAAGGTCAAGCCTATCTCAGTAATATATCTGTGCTTTCTCTCTATTCTACCATTTTGGGCTAAAGTATATGGGCATGGATGCCTAAATTCGATTCGTTTTTGTGTCAAGAAGTTGAGGAAAACTCTATACTCTCCCTCCCAATCAGCCTGTAGGGTCTTTATTTTATGGTTCAGTTTGTTTTCAACAAGTTTTTTGAATTGACTGAAAAACTTCAAAGCTTCTGATTTCAGTTTTAAAGGGTAAATCCAAGTAAACCTGCTGTAATCATCTAAGAAAGTTATATAGTATCTGAATCCTGAAGTTGATAACACTGGTGTTGGTGCCCATATATCAGTATATACTAATTACAGGGGTGTTTTCGCATGTGATGAGGACAGAGAAAAAAGGTAACAAGTGAGACTTGCCAAGTTGGCATGCATTGCAAAAATGATTTGATGTCATTTTCCTTAGTTTTAAGGTTACAGATTTTGAGGACTTGGCTCATCACTGGGCTAGATGGATGGCCAAGTCTTTTGTGCCATACATCAACATTCAAAGACTCTTGACTCGAGCTAACAAAGGAATTAACATATGACTCTTGACTGGAATTAACTGAAGACACTTGACTGGTAGGAACAGAGAAAGAGTTGCAACAATATTTATTTGGAAAGTTTGAATGATGAGGGATATGTTTGATGCTTTGCAGAGGAAAATCCAATTGATACAGTCCTTCCTTAAGCCTCCTTTGTAGCATCACCTCCGTTGACAATTCCTTGACAAAACAACAGTTAAGATGAAATTCCATGAAAACCTGATTGTCTGATGTAAGTCGTAAGACACTAATAAGGTTTTTTATTTATGTTAGGTACATGTAGTAATTTATTTAACACCAATGTTTTGTCATTTAAAGCAGAAATGTGTATGGTTCCAAAGTGTGAAATGTTCAACTTACTTCCATTTCCCACCATGATTTTCTCCTTACCAGTGTACTCACTAACTGAGGTGAGGTTTCCTTTATCAGAGGTGATATGGTTGCTGGCTCCTGTGTCTGCAAACCATTCTGGATCACTCACCGTGTTGGGAGAGGCTATGAGAGCTGTAGGTAATGAATTGTAGTTGATTTTTCTAAAATGGTGAAGTGCCAGTATATCTTTCATCATACCTAAAATTGCAAATGTTTGCCTTGTGTCCAACTTTTCCACACACTTGGCAAAATGGCCTATCTCCTCCATATGAGTTTCCTCATCTGCTCTTACCTCTTCTTCCACTTCTGTACTGGTTAAAGTTTGCAAATCTTCCTCCCATACTTGGCCTGTTGGATCTGAAATGTTAATGGCCAAAACTAGATCTCTGAGAAATATTTACTGAGGTTTGGTCAAGATTTATTCTAGCCATTTCATTTCTGAATGAGCTGAGGTGTTCCAGTCGAGTTTCATAAGTTATTAGAGTGGATTGAAGTTCTCCCCAAGAGATGTGATCCATACTATTCAGTTAAACAACAATTGGTGTATAGTCTTCATCCAGTCTAGCCAAAACTTGGGTGATCAGATCTGTTTAAGTAATGGTTTTACCAGCAATTTCTAGATTATCAGCAAATTGCTTCACTTTGTTTAGATATTGACCTATGCTTAGGTTTCCTTTCCTTGATTTCTGAAGTTCACCAATAAGGAATATGATCCTTGATCTATTTTCAACTCCATAGCTTTCTTCAATGGCAGTCTATAGTTCATTTGAGCTGGTTACACCCATCACCCTCATTGCTATATCTGAAGTTATGGAAGAAAACAACCATCCCATCAACAGCTGGTCTGTTGACATCCATTGACAATATTCAGGATTCTTCACCATTTCAACACTGGTTCCAGCTTCACCAGTGATTTGAGCACCTGTGAACTCTTGAGGACACGCCTTTATCCCAAGAATGTATCCTTCCAGGTTATGTCCTCAAATGATTGGGAGGATCATATTTTTCCATAGCAAGTAATTGTTCTTATCCAGTTTCACAGAGATGGTCAGGTTGACACCAAAGGGTGAGAGGTGATTATTTCCAAGTAACGATGCAGCAGTGTTGCTGGAGAATGAAGTTGGTGTAGCGGCAGGATCAACATTTTGAGGGGTGGTATTGGCGTTGGCCATGGCCTGCTCTGATACCAAGTGAAATTTCTAAAGCAAGGCAAAGATGATATGAACCGCATAATGTATTGATTGAGCTTATTGAATATATAATACATTGCATTGCTACAAGAATGATCTAGAAGCTATAGCTGTTAGGTGGTTCCTTAATTTATGGATCATGTTGGAATCTTTGTACAACAAATTGGTGGTCCAAAACAAAAGGCAAAGAATCGGTTATTACAACTGGCAATGGAGGCTGCTGAATCACCAAATGATCTTGAATAAAGCTCAGTTGATGTGGAATTGATTTGTAGACATATTAAATCTTAACAAGAATTGACACGAACTCTTTTTGGTAGAAGGTAGACATCAAAAAATAAAAATAAAGCAATTAAATGGATTGTGTCAAATTTTAAATATTCAGCCCATTTAAATTTACTTAAAAATCTAAAACCCATAAAAATGCTCAAATTACATTAAAAAAATTAATAAAAAGTTTTCAATTTACGTGTAATATTATTTTATTAAAAAAATGTGTGATTGAAAATGAGTTTTGAAAAAATGAATTTTCAAAAAAATATGGCTCAAACATTCATCCCTACACTAAAAAGCTCATCCTACTTCTAAAATTCAATAAATTAGAAAAAAAAAAAAAATCAATTCAAACCAAATCAAAAGTCGATGGTTACAAAGTGATTATCAACTTTATTTATAAATAGGACCAAAGGTCCATGAAAAAAATAATAAGTGAAAGGTGCACGAGAAAATCACAAGCAAAGAAGAAATTCAAAGTCGAAGGAAGAGTAGAAACTTTCTCAAACCTCAGTTCGGAAAACATTGAGATGACCATTTTTTTTTTCAAATTCTAGCAAGTCCAAAATAAATCCAGAAAATCAAAATTTTCTTCAAATGCAAATTTCCAAAACCAAGTGCTAAACAAATTAAATTTTCAACAAATCAAGTCCCCAACAAACTTTAAAGTCAGGATTCAATCCACATGGCCTTTCATCTAGGATGTCAACAAGCCGAAAACTCGCCGCTCAGTCTCGACTTGACTCGAATAAAAATGGTTCGAGCATTTTTTTTGGCTTGAGTCGAGTCGAGCTTTTGCTCGGCTGAAAAATCTATGCTCGACCGATCTGTCGGCTTGGGTTTTATCGAGTTGAGCTATCGGCTCGGGTTTTTTTCCTTTTTAACCTACAGGCAAGTTTCAATTTTTAATATATATATATATATATATTTTTATTTATTTATTTATTTATTTATTTATTTATTTATATATATATATATATATATATATATGGATTAAGCCATTTGTACATTCTTTTGTTGACAGGAAGTTTGACATACTTTGGAAATTCAAAGTGTTGTTGGTGGGAAAGTGTGTAATGTTTAAAAACTGGCTAATCATGATGCGACATGTGGCATAATGTCAAACTTTGTGTAAAAAAAGATGTACAAGTAGCATGATCATATATATATATATATATATATATATATATATATATATATATATATATATATATATATATATATTTTAATCAATTCGTCACAGGCTGAAAATGGCATGTGTGGCTCGACACGCGAGCAAGCTCGGGCTCGGTATGGGCTCGGTTGAATATAGCTGCAGTCGGGTCGGCTAGCACTTTTTCCAGGCTGAGCCACGGCCCTTCGACCGATGACCCAAATTGATACCCCTATTCTCATCTTCAAATACTTAGATCATTAATCACATGATCGTGTAATTTTGGAAATACAAGAAGATCAACTTCTACCGTATTTTTGAAAACTATAATTTGTAATAATTTTTGTATCTTAATACACGAAATCTATCATACAGAATTTTTTGGCAAGCACGATGGGACCTTCTTGTCCTTTCATCTTTTGATTTCAAAATTTTCAAATTTCAACCCACTACTCTACTATGGAAAGTGAAAAGGTGAAGGAAACTGTGACCCATCTTGAAGAAACACTTGCTAAACTCTTCCATCAGTACGGAAAAAAATGTCTTCAAGAGCGGATTTTCCGTTCTTGAAACCACGATATCTTTTGTTATTACTCTTTACCAACGGGATATTAGCAACCACAAATATGTTTTTAATTTGAAGGTCGCTGATAGTTACCAACGAATCGTATCGTAACTAAAGAGTAAACTTTTACCAACAAATTTTTCGTTGACAAAAATCTTAACCACCAATCGATTTTCCGTTGGTAAATGTCTACCATTACAATTGGTAAAAATCAGGGTTTGTAAATAGTGGCATAAGTGCTAGGCGTGGCAATTTTTTTATTTTTATTTTTTATCATTGTTTAATAATTATATTTTTTAAACTTGTAGCCAATTGAATTGAAGTGTTCAAAAAGTTGTTTAATCACTTATTAGACCACTGATTTATAGATGTCATCTCCAAAGATTTTGTTTTGAACTTTCGATGTGGGATAAAAATTTCTTTAGTTTGGCGTTATTAAAACTGATTAATATCATCAACAAATTTTTCAAAGATAATATGAATTAATCTTCAAAGATATGATGATAAGTTGTAGAGAATAATAGTTTAGTTCCTAACTTACCCCCACAAAACTTTCAAAAAATGACTAAAGAAATTAACATCCATACCCGATACAATACTCCTAGATACCCCATATAAGCGCACTACTTCCTTAAAGAATAAATCTGTAATATAGTGGCATCATCACTTTTATGACATAAAATGAATGAGCCATCTTACTAAATTTATATACCACCACAAATATAGAATCTCTTCCTTTCTTAGTCCTAGGTAAACCCAATACAAAGTCTATAGATACATCAACCCAAGGTTTACTAGGGACGAGTAATGGGGTATACAAAGCTTGAGGTAAAACCTTAAACTTAGCATTTTTACAAGTGATGCATCTACTACAAACCCAATCAACATCAATCTTTATTTTGAGGCAATAGAAGTGTTCATTTAACATATTCAAAGTCTTCTTAATCCCAAAGTGACCCATTAAACCTCTACTTTGTGCTTCACGTACTAAAAATTCTCTCATTGAACATCTAGATACACATAAATTATTCTCCCGAAACAAATAACCATCATGCCTAAAGAATCTATCTATAGCACCTTTGTCACATGATTCATATTTATTAGAAAAGTCCGGGTCATTAGTGTACATGTTCTTAACATATTCAAATTGTTAGAATTTGTTGCTCCAATCTTTGATTTCCCGGGCTCAGTTTCTCTAAAACGACACCACAATCCACAACCAAAAACTCACACCTATCTTCCCCAAACCGGTTGCTCTAAGGTGCCCACAAAGGGCTAAATACGAATGTTATTGGTAGCCGAAACCACCAGCCACAAAGGCTAAGAGAAGGAGAAAAGAAGATGGCACAAAGCCAAAGGAACACTCATTTCTCTCATCTACACACGGTTGCCCACAACATTCACACTCAACTAACACAAGAAAACGAGCTGCATATATAAGCCATAATAGTGGGCTTTAGGTCAAGGAATAGAGGCCCAATAGATAACAAGTAATTGGTCTGTCAACCCTAAATCCGTACAAGGTCATGGACCGGGCCATGAGCAACACTAATTAAAATTAAGCTACTACCAATGGCCTAAATAGGTTGTAGTAATGGCTTGTTCGATTGTGGTGTGACACTTTACTCATCGGCCAAAGGCCTATGAAGCAATCCAAAATACAAAAAACGCTTTAACATCATTGCCCGGATTTATTGGGTATCAAAACCCAACAAATCTCCACCTTAATTCCTAATAAATCTCCAAGCAACCAAAACACATTTTTATACTTACACAATCAAGGTAACCAATAAAATTGGTATAACAGACCTTACCTCGTGTTTCGAATCCAAAACACATATCATACTTGCTTCATGTACTCACTAGGGCAAAGATCAAGAACACCTAGTAGAAGCAAGTAATCACAGCAATCAATCAAGAGTAAATAAACATACGACGGAGATATCATATAGGATAACACAAATCTTTTCAACCAAGTTCACAGAGAACAACGTATTAACACCAAGTCAATAACAGGCCAACACATACGCAACAAATGCATAAATGACCTCATGAATATCTCATCACACTTATCCTATCCCATTCTATGTTGCTCGCACCTCGAGAACACAAATATCATCTCATCGCCCACCATGCTCACTAGACTAATCACTCAAACCAACATGTCTAACTGGTAAGTCTCTATAAATCCTAGGTTCTCGGGATAATCCTCTATCACCACATCACTTCTCTAACCTAAGTGGATAATGGGTCTCTACCTAACAGAAGTGATAGAAGTGCCTCTCTCGCACCCCACCTGATCAAGGTCTCTTACAGATAAAAGGATTCCAACATTTGATCACATCTCCACCATGATCCAAATGCCACACTCCACATCCCACGATACAAACCACAATATGCCCCTAGGCATCTACACTCCACTTACCAAAAAATATACACACACATACACACTGCTAATGTATCCCAAACCCACTATGCATGCAAACACATTACACAAAGTAATAAAATCATTCCAATTCATGCCAGTGCACATATCAAACACATTGAAATGCAACATATAATCATGCAACCGAATTGAGCAATCACATACATGCGAAAAAGGATTATACACAGATGTAAATAGGGTAACTAGGGTAACACTCAATAAGGCTCACTAGGGTCATCACTCGACCCTAGTACCAAATTTGTCTCACCTCTCAACTTACCCTTCTTCTTGGGACAATCCCTAATGAAGTGTCCAGACTTACCACAACTGTAACACCGTCTACCACCGGACTTGTCCCAACTCTTGCTCTTCTTCTTACCACCATCATCACTCGAGTCACTACTCGAATAACCACTATCTCAAGCTCTACCCAAACTCGACTGCTTAAACTTCATTCTACTCCTCATCATATGCAACTCACCAGTTTGCTTATCTTCTTTTTCAGCCTTAATCTCCATTTCCTTACTCTTAAGGGAATCGATGACAATCTCGGGAGTTAAGGTGTCCCTACCATACTTAATTGTATTCTTAACCTCTCTATATGACTCAGACATAGAATTAAGCAAAATAATGACCTTATAGGTTTCATACCTTCTAATCATAGTTAACGATGTCTTGCACCAACTTGTTAAAAACATCCAAATTGTCATCTAGATCATTGGAGGATCCATTTTAAAGCTAAAGAATCTTTCAACCAAGTATAATTTATAAGGAGTAGATTTAAGAAAATATAAATCCTCTAACTTTTTCCAAATTTTTTTTGGTAGAATCGAGTTTTTCAACTTTTCTCAAAACAGTGTCAAACATGTGTAAAATGATAGAAGTGTATGCAAGTCCATCATATTCTTCTTTTCGGGCTTCTGTAAAATTTTTCGAAAATTTGCCATTAATGGCTTTTGAAACTTTTTGTTGGACCAAAATACCCTTCATCTTTTGTTGCCAAATTGAAAATCTCATTTCCCATTGAAAATCTTAATTTCGAAGAACAACTAAAATTGTACAAATAGGCCACACAAAGTAATCCTTAAGTAGCAATATACACTGTTCTAGATTCCCAGGGTTTCGTGAGACTCAAAATCTCATATCAAGGGAACGTTTGAACGGGTTAAGTCCAAGGTGTTCTAACAGGATAATCTATGCAACACGAAGATATATAAACAAAAAATTCAAAATTTCTACGCAATGTAGTCTCACACAGTGAATATTCTAGCACAAGTAATGGTTACCCCTTCACGGTAACCCCAATCCTAATGTCACCCCACACGATGACGCGCTAATATCGAAATTTAAACGGGATAAGCCAATTGACTAGAGCGGACCTATCTGAATCCATAAATTACGAGAGATGCGAATTTACTGCTTTAGGGCCGCAAGTTTTGGCCTAAAGTAATTCAATAAATGTTTTACAATTCCACTGTCATACTCACCGAGGGAAAAGTCGTCCGACTTTTCATGCGTAACCTGAAATACTAAACCAAAAATATCAGTACGTTTAGGAAATCAAAATAAACAAACTGCTTGAAGAAACTGTCATCAGAAGATTGTCCACACGCCCTCACGGGCGGTGATGGAGTTGCCACACGCCGTAAACCGTAATCCCCACGCACCGATGACCCTGGAGCTCCTCCACCTGCAGAAGCCTCTTGTGGTTTTGGATTCTTCAAATGGCCACTAGTTTGGCCCAAAAATTGGATTGCAGGTGCAATTTTGTTGAAGAAAAATCTGGACAGATTTTAGCAGCTTTCTTCAACCTATTTTGGAGCTGCCTTCGTCGGAAATAATCACCACCTAAAGCTCTGATACCATATGTTAGAATTTGTTGCTCCAATCTTTGATTTCCCGAGCTCAGTTTCTCCAAAACGACACCACAATCAACAACCAAAAACTCACTCCTATCTTTCCCAAACCGGTTGCTCCAAGGTGCCCACAAATGGCTGAATATGAATGTTATTTGTAGCCTAAACCACCAACTAGAAAGACTAAGAGAAAGAGAGAAGAAGATGGCATAAAGCCAATGAATTCTTTCATCTACACATGGCTACCACAACATTCACACTCAACTAAGACTAGAAAACGGGCTGCATATATAAGCCATAATAGTGGGCTTTAGGTCAAAGAATATAGGCCCAATAGATAGCAAGTAATAGTGCTGTCAACCCTAAAGCCGTCCAAGGTCATGGGCCGGGCCATGATCAACCCTAATTAAATTAGGCTACTACCAATGACCCAAATAGGTTGTAGTAATGGTTTCACTCATCGGCTGAAGGCCTATGAAGCAATCTAAAATACAAAAACATGGTTTAACATCATTGCCCAAATTTATTGGGTATCAAAACCCAATACAAATCCTAGTAATTTAGCACCTAGAGAAGTAAGAAGTACATACCTCATTGACAATGCATCTGCCATCACATTTTCTTTACCTTGTTTGTACCGAATAACATATGGAAATTTTTCAATGAACTCCTTCCACCTTGCATGTCTCTTGTTTAGTTTACACAGTCCTTTTAAATGCTTCAAGGACTCATGATCAGTGTGAATCACGAACTCCTTTGGCCATAAGTACTGCCATGTTTCCAAAGCTCGAACAAGTGCATAAAACTCCTTGCCATATGTAGGATAGTTGAGAGCTACTCCACTTAGCTTTTCACTAAAGTAAGCTATTGGCATTCGTTCCTGCATTAAGATAGCTCCAATACCTATTATTGAGGCATCACATTCAATTTTAAAAGTATTGTTAAAGTTAGGTAATGATAAAACTAGTGCATTACACAACATATCTTTAAAAGTATTAAAAGAATGTTCTTGTTCAACACCCCAATAAAACTTTTATACTTTTCTTTATAATTTTCATGAGTGGTGTGGCAAGTGTGTTAAAATCTTTAATAAAGCGCCTATAAAAGCTAGCTAAACTATGTAAACTTTTTACCTCAATTATGCTTTTAGGTGTTGGCCACTCCTTGATAGCTTTGATTTTCTCTTTATCCACTTCACTACCCTTTGCACTAACAACATAAAAAAAAAAATTTCTATGTAAAATGTACACTTTTTAAAGTTAGCATAAAGTTGTTCTCGTCTTAGGACCACAAGTACACTTCTTAAATGTCATATATACTCATTTAAATCCTTAATATATACCAGGATATCATCGAAGTAAACTACTACCAATTTACCTATATATGCATACAAGACATGGTTCATTAATCTCATAAACGTGCTAGGTATATTAAAAAGTCTAAATAGCATGACTAACCACTCATATAAATTATACTTAGTCTTAAAAACAGTTTTCCACTCATCCTAATTTGATGATATCCACTTTTAAGATCTATTTTACTAAACACGCATGATCCATGTAATTCATCTAACATATCATTAACCTAGGTATATGGTGACGATATTTTACCGTTATCTTATTGAACGCCCGACAGTCTACGCACATTCTCCAAGTCCCATATTTCTTCGGCACAAGTAGTACGGCACAACACATATACTCATACTTGCCCTCACACCCTTTACTCATCAATTCTTATACTTGCCTTTGACGTTCCTTAGTCTCCTCGGGATTACTCCGATAAGCCGACCTATTTGGAATAATAGCTTTAGGCACAAAACCAATTTGATGCTCAATATCTTGAATGGGTAGTAACCTACTAAGCATGTCATCTAAAAACAAGTCTTCGAATTCTTGCAACAAAGAAGTAGCCAAACTAGGAAATGGTGTTTTAGATTCCTTAAAGCTGATGAGTGATTCATTATAAACCAACAAGATCATATGTCGGTTCTCAACTACTGCCCTCTTCAGCTCACTCTCTTTCACAAAAAAAAATTCACTTTCGACTTTTTCTCTTTACTCTCTTGTGCCTATACTCTTTTTCCTTCACAATTAGCTACCTTGCTTTTTTATCTCTTGCTTTCTTGTTGTAAAAGATCAATTTCACTCTCCTTTTCTCTCAGTCTTTTCTCTTCCTCACTTTTCAATTTGAGTTGATCTTCATAAACTTGTGATGGTGTTAACGATGCAAGAGTAATAGACTTTCCATCTATAGTACAGCTATACCAATTTTTGTACCCATCATGCATCACATTCTTATCATATTGCCATGACCTCCACAACAAAATATGCCCTGCATGCATAGGAACTACATTATACATCACTTCATCATGATACTACCCAATCGAAAAACTCACCAAAATTTGTCTTTTCACCTTAACATTTCTACATTCATTCAACCATTGCAATTTATAAGGCCTAAGATGGTTTAGCATAGTTAATCCCAATTTTCCAACAAATGTAGTGCTAGCCACATTGGTACAACTACCCCATCAATAATCATACTATATACCTTGTTGTTGACGTGGCATCTCGTATGAAATATGTTCTCCCTTCGTTGCTCTAAGTCATCCACTTTGATTTGAGCACTAAGAACTCGTCGTGTAACTAACAGCTCTCCCACTACATACTCAACTTTCTCATAATTACTAGCATCCTCCAATTACAGCATGCCATCATAATCACCGTCACTATTACTCACCACTTCTCCATTGTCTCACAAGATCATCGCCCTTTTGTTTGGATAATGAGAAGTAATGTATCCCAATCCCAAGCACCTAAAGCATTTGATATCCCGATTCCGAGGAGGTTGGGATTCCGCCATGGGTGTAGCTTTGCTAAAAACTTCCTCTATTCCATTCATAGCTCAGTTCTACCTTTTGAAACAGCCTAATCACCTTTATTGTTATCCCACTTCGATTTTCAAGAAGAGTTAAAAACCCGATGGGTATCTAGCTGCTACATTCCTCTTCAACTGTCTCTCCACTTTCATAGCTACATGTAGCATGTCTTCTAACTCCACATAATGTTGTAGTTCTACCACATTAGCTATCTCTGTATTCAATCCATTCAAAAATCGAGCTATGGTAGCCTCCTGATTCTCCTCAACATTTGCTCTAATCTTGACAATCTCCATCTCTTTGTGATAATCCTCCACATTCCTAGAACTTTGATATAGGCTTTGTAATTTTTGATAAAGATCTCTATAGCAATGATTAGGAACGAACCTTTTTTCTCATGATAGCCTTCAATTTTCCCCGTATTTCAATAGGCTTCTCATGATTCCTCCTCTTAGATGTTGGTATTTGATCCCACCAAATGATAGAATAATCAGTAAACTCAACGATACCAATTTTTACATTATCTTCTCCGAGCAGTTATGGCAATCAAATATAAACTCTATCTTATTTGTCCACTCCAAATATACCTCTCAATCGCTTCTTTATTTGAATGAAGGAATTGTCATATAATATTGCCCACATTTCTGTCAACCCCGTCTCCAACATAATCTGTAGCCCTCATATCATACATATCTCTTATACTATGCATCCTTCCTATTTCAGTCTACACTAAGGCGTCATCATCAATCCCACTGCCCGCTTCATTTTCACTACCAATATCCGCTCTACGATCCCGCCTACCTTGTCTCTTTGTGTTAGGAAGTTTTCTCGGTTGTTCCCTATGCAAATTAGCAAGTAATGTATCTTTTCTCTCCATCCACGCCTTTTGCCTATCCAATCTATCTCCCATATCACCAAACAACCTTTCAAATCATCGTATCATCTCCTCTGTCATTATGACTTGACTATTCTTCCTGCTTGAAGTAGAATCTCGCTGTTAGACATCATAAATCTAGAATAATATTCGCCTCACGTGTGTACACTCGTGTATCACTCAATTTGACTTTTTCCATCTATTAGTCTCACTACTCTGCATTTTTTCCACTCAATTCTTCCTTACAAGTGTTTCAAAGAATTAATTAGATCTCAATAAAAAATTTAACCTTTGTGGAGTTCAAACAAAGAATTAAGTAAGAAAAGTGATTCTAGAATGATTCAACAATTAGGGATTTGAACTTTGAGTGGAAACGCCAAGGATAATTCAAGAAAGTGTTTATTGAATTTGGACTGGACACTTTTTTTTTTGTAAATTTCGAATTTTTTTTACTATATGCTCGACAATTCAACAAAGAGCCCAAAAAATCGAAAATGAATTGATTTGGGAACTAATTTAGCGCACAAACAACTTTTGAATTTTTTTGGTATTCCAATTGGATTGAATGACTAATAAGATGAAGAACAAGAAGAACGAAGATAAGGACTCAATAAAAAAAAAATAAAGAATTAAATGATATAATCTTGATTTTTGTAACCAAACTTTGATACCAACTTACGCGAATTCACGTAGCAATTGTAGTTATGGAACACACGACAAATTAGATCAAACCCAAGAAAGCAAAAAATCAATGTTTGAAAAAAATTCGAACCAATAAATTATTGAACCAAAAAACAAGACAATCGCCAACAATATCTTGATCCATTGATCACAAAACTTATGAACCTTACTTCAATTTTTGAATGCCACAAGAATTTAATTATTGATAAGTTCGAAATTAATTTTATGAAGAACGAGAAGAAAACAATATGTTTCGCAATAATAACTCTCAAATTGTGTGTTTTTATAATGAATGACATGAGTATTATTTATATGAAGCCCATAAAACTTACTTAAAAACGGAATTAAGCATTAAAAGATGTTAAAAAGATACCATATAAGAGTTTTAACTAAAAAAAATTCTAGGCGAAATTTGAAAATACGCATCCCAATTTTGAACTATGTTGTCGCATTGGTGTAAACATGCGGTCGCATAGGCCTTTATTGAGCCTTCAATGTGGTTTCGGTATGGAGGCATGCGGCCGCAGGCATATTTACACGATGTAGTCGCATAACTTTCCCGTTTAGCTCCCTCATTTGTTGTTTGAACCAAGTCGATCCATCTTGTTCCGTCCTCCATGTCCAATATGAAACTTGTCATTTTGCTTGTTATTGTTATTGATGTTTAATCCACCGTGTATTTAACAAGTAATCTCATTACTTCTTTGACCTTCTTTGCTCGTAACCCAGTCATTGGTCTTTAATCCACGATCAACGGGTCCTTGCCCTCGCTAGCTCTCATGCCATGGATCTCATCAGATGTATTAGAGTATACATCTCCATGGCATTGGAAATTTATTTGATGTTCTTGCAACTACGTCAATGAATACTTGTGAATCATTATCTATACCTTCCCATCGAGCATACACAAACATGAATTTCATATCAAAATCACAAGCTTGCATCATGTTTTATGTTATATTAGTTTTCCTTCCATGAAAAGATGTTTGTCTCGTTGTAGGTGCCCAAGTAGAAACATGTGTTCTATTTATGGCACCTATACATCATGTAACATGATAAAGAATGAGACTCATTTCATTAAATAAGAATAAAATAAAAAAACTAACCTAAAGTAAGGATATTTGCGCAAGAGACACTCATGTACAATATGTTGAGTTGTTGGGCGAATTATTTTTGTTCCTAGTGAAACAAACAACCTTTAAAACTCGTTTAAACCATTTTGATATTGTGTGGTTGGAATGTTGAAAATGATCACCATAACTCTATGTCGTGTAGTGTGCTATATAATCATCAGAAACATAGAAACACCTTTCTCAACGCTCACTTTTTTCCCATCTCTCAATAGTTCCTTTGCTTTCAAAGTATCACAAAAAGTTCATAAAAACATGTTTCTGCATACAAAAAAAATCATATGTCCATCGAAAATCTCAAGTATGTACATCCTTCCAATGAACAATGATTTTCTATAAGGTATCCTATCCATAACACTTCCTTGGTTGACGACAAAATAACTAAAAATCATCATCTCTCCAATAATCACATCGAAATCATCTGTAAATAAAAAATCATCATCACTCAAACCATCTCACTGGCATATTGAAACACACTTGATTCAGCAAACATCCCTGTGCACCAATATGTAAAAGACATGAAGCAAAATATAACGATTTAAATCTATTAACATAAAGACTAAAGGAATAAAAAAAATATCCTCCCTTAAAAGCATAAGCTGACCATGCAGTGTACATAGGCATTGACAAATTTTGAAATCAGAGAGTCATTTCAATTATTGATGAATATATTGTTCTACCAGATCATCCAAAAAACACTGACTAGGACTCCTAGTTTCAAAATCATTTTCAAATCAAATACAATATGCCACCCAAACTTAAACTGCCCACTGGAAGATTAATTGGGTTCCTTGACAACTACATCATTCCGTGACATACTGCAATGGACAACTCAGTATTGTGTGAAGTTTCCATCTCTAAAAACATTATACAAAATCTAGTTGGCATGTAAAACATAGATTTCAAGAAGGCCTCACATGCCTTGAAAGAGTTTATGAGGGATACTCTTCACTGGTATATGTAGAAACATAAAGGAAGATGATAAAATAATATTTATTTTATTGAATTAAGTTAGAAATGAAGCAACAACATCATATGAACACCAGTTAGAAATGAAAATCTTACCCAAATGGAGTATTTCAAAGAGAAATGCGATTTTAAATCTAGCCAAATCAATCCTAAATGGGGCAAATTTGAGAGTACAGACCAAGCAAAGCCCAACAATTGAAATTTACTATATAAAATATTCTGATGTAAAATAGGATTATTTAACATAGTGAAATAGGGAATTGTGGAAAGGAGTTCCTAGTAAAAATAGAAAAAAATTTGAAAAACTATTCCAGTACCAAATTAAATTTTTTTAGTATGAGAGTCTCTGAAATGCGTCACAAACCATGTTATCCATCTTGCTATAGCATTTTCTCAAAAAGTATAACTCTAAATGTGGATATTGATTTGGACCAAGGTTAGTCTTTTGATTATTTTCGTTAATTTAATTTTCATTGTTATTAATTGCGGTATTTACAATTATTTGCATACAAAAATCCTCAATCATTGTACGAAGCATAAAATATTGAATTGTATACTTTTCGTGGGATCGATCATTACTTCCACTACTATATTAATTTTAGAGGTTAAGGTATTATTTTTGAGTGCCTACGACACATAGACCAATGGGCGATAAAGAAAAATAAAGATGGATATACGAGATAAATAAATTATTGCACACGTGGTGAGGAATTAATGCAATGAGTAACAATCAGTATACAAAAAAAAAAACTTTTTGACTAATGCAATGATTATGGGGAAAAAAAACTCAACTTTCTTTTACACCAATGAATGTTTTATAAGAATCGTATGGTGGGCAATTAATCGGGAACAATGAATAGCAATAATGAATATAAAAAGAAATTGCACACAAATTCATTGTGGCGGCGGCTGCGACAGGCGTGCGTTCAAGAAGTTGATTACACATGTATCTTCATATGTATCACTACTCTATTAAAAGAGGGGATAGCAAACTTATTGTTCATTTTTGCACTCTCGTTTTCACACTTAAACTGGTTTCAGCTGATAACCGACTTACTTTCATTTGCAGCCGACTTCGTGTGTTTCTAAACCTAAATATCTGTTTTGATCTCCATTGGGATGGCAAATCACTGATATTTTTGCACCCTTAGTTTCATATTTAAACCATATTTTTTTAATTAAACATGCACATGATGATCGCCTCCGTAAATATCTATTTTAACTTTTCCAATTTTTTCAAGTTTCAACAAATTCACCAAATCAAGGGAGGGCAAATCACTGTTATTTTTTGAACTCTTTATTACACTCTTAAACCCTTTTTTTAACATTCACACGATGACCGCCTTCGTAAATATCTGTTTTCACTTTTCCAAATTCAACATTATTTGCCGACCTATTTTTTGTAGATATTTTATTTATATATCCTACTTCCTTTAAAAGAGAGGATCCGAAATCCACTTATCGTGCCCTCTCTTTCACATTTGAACTGTTCATTAACCCATTTGATGTAATTTGATTTTTGTTTAGCCTGATGATTTCAACAGTCTGCACAAATTTATGAAGGCATAAAAGTAACCTATGTTTTTTAGTTTTGGAGTAATCTTTCTTCTTCTTCCTCGGTCAGTTCGGGTGTTCCACCATTTGGTGAAGGCATAGGTTACTTTTTGGGTTTCATTTCTAAAACCATGCTGCATAGGTCTGATTTGGTGATGGTGAGGCTGAGAATTCGGTTTGATTGTTGTTTTGTTGCGGAGTGTGTTGGCTGGCGTGGTTGTCTGGTGGTGTTTTGGATGTTTATGGTTAACAAGGCGGCTTCATTTCTCCAGTAGCCAGACATCTCTTCTCACTACAGCTTTTTTGATTATTTGATGTTGGTTCACTCCGGTTTCTTTGGCTCTCTACATTATGTTTGCACCCATGTCCTTGATAAAGACCGTTCTTTTTAGTAGCTTCTTTCAGTGTATCTGTGCACAATTGAGAGTGTGAATTAACTGTTTGCGTACATTATAGGTTTTCTCATATACAATCTGATTTGCAAAATCTATTATGGTTTTTGATTTTACTAATTTTTTTATCGGACTTTAATGCTTCTCTAATATTTATTATATACTGTCCATTTTGATACAAAAAGCTGTCCTCATAACCTGTTTTCCTGAATCTGTTACATTGTTGCAGTGCTATCGATTGGAAGTTCGCTACCGAGCAGTTTGTTTTAAAGCTCCCTGATAAAGTTTTCGTTCACTGTGAGTTTTACATTTTATTAGTGAAAATGTATCCGATGTTTCTGATCTCTGTTGTCTGTGATTCTTTGTTATCGCTTAAGTTGAAACTGGGTTTATTTAGTTCCTTATGATTGGAGAAATTTTCTAATTGTAACGTAATATGACCACTGGATTCATGAGTAGGCTGAGTTTCTGAAATAAAACACTCCACTCAGTTGAATTTCATAAAGCAAAATTCTTCTGTGCATTTTTGTTCACATGCAACACTTAGCCCCTGTTTAAGAACCATTATATTTTGAAAAAACGAAGTTTTTTATAGTGATTTGTAGGAGAATGTGGGGTTAAAAATAGGGAAAATTTTTGAGTTTACATGTGAAACATTTTATTATGTGAATGTGTAGTTCAAAACAAGTATATAGAAAAAATAGTTTTCAAATAATGGTTGTCAAACAAGGCTTAAGTTGTAATGTTAGGTTCTTTAGATTTTTATGTCATCAATCTGAAGATTTGTAAATTATATTCTGCCCTCTTCTAATTGTTAATTTGATCTTCTTTATCATTAGATTAGAATTTCAAAGTGTCATCATTTATCTCATTTTTATAATTGATTTTATTTTAAGGAAGAGAATAACCTCAAACTTGTACAACATTTTTCTCTTAGTTTTTCTATGAAGGGGCTTCAGAAGGCTATAAGTTGACCATGGGTTGGTTAATTACTCTTCATTCATGAGTGTAGTTTCATGTTTTTTTATCAAGGATTACGTGGTAGCTACATGTAATAGAGTGTATTATGTAAATTGCCAAGGTGTTTTGGCTTTATTAATTTTTACATGTTTATTTATCTTGAAAATAAGATGGGGTTCAGACTTTTACTTATTTAGTGTACTCAATACTGGTACTTCAGATATCCCTTATCTGGAAAAATGTTAGGCATTATTTAACATCTTTTGTGTTTCTCGGTCAATTAAAAGTGGCTTATTATCTCACCTTACTAAAAGGTATTATACTATTATTTGGTATGCAGGCAGTGAACGGAATATGGCTAAGCTGACATTGGATGGTGTGGATGTAATGGGCGAGAGGTTGGCTGAGGAGGTTGATTTTCTTTGGCTATGGATCCTCCTTTGCATTCTCCTTGTGCTCTTTTCTTGAAAAATATGTCATTGGCTGATATTAGTCTAAATCTTTTGATTTTAACTTAGACCTACATTATAGGTACTTGATGTGATAAAACGGAAGCCAGATTTAAGGAAAATGTAGTTCATTGCCAATGATCATCTATTGATGATCATATTTGCCTTCTTGGATGACCACACCTGCTCAAGTATCCTCAATGGAACAAATCTTTTCTAATCTGTGCAGTTTATTATTTTCTTGCCTTTTTTTTTTTGGCTTTGTGACTATGGGGCTATCTGGTGCTGATTGACTACAGTAGTGCACTCTATCTTGGGTCAGTTTATCCAATTGAAGTATCTAGGTTTTTTTTTATAAGCTCATGTTGGCAAAAAACAAAGACGACAAACTCCCCATCAAAACAACAAAGTCAGAAAAAGAATAAACCCCTGCTGCACAAATTTACAAACCTGCACTACCAATCAAAAATAATAAGTCAGCTATCCATTACCTATTGTCATACAGCTATTATAGTACACTCCACTATTTTGTAGAAGTTTATTTTCATATATAAGAACCATATAACTCGTGTATCCATTGTTTGCTATTAACGAATTATTCATGGCAGGTGGGTTACAAACTCATTGGATTTTAAGAAAAACTATCACCTCAATGTCCTTGAGACAACCATAACGTAGCTTTATAAGGTTCAATTTGCCTCCCTTTACCATCTAATTGATTTTCTCTCTAGGTTTACATAACCACATATTTGTACAAAATAACGGTTGTCTTATTCCCTGGTTGATGTGTTTGCCTTGTTTTATACTTGCAATTTTCTTATGGACTACTTCGTAACCAATTTAGTGACGATTTAATCTTATTGTATGCCATCATATTTCTATAATAACTCCGCACACTGCGGACACTAATGTCTTTGCTGTGCAGACACGGCATCCGCGCAGCACGGACAATTTTTTTTTTTACTAACTATTCTCACATTGCTCTGTTGCACTGGAGTTATGGTGGAAGCTATATGGGGTTGTAGTGGCATCTTGTCTACTTGCATCTTCCAGTGAATTGTTCCTCATGAAAAATTGGGGGTTTTGGTGGTAGCAAGGAAAATTCTAATAGAGATGGATGATAATTGCCATTCCTAACTGCATATGGATTGACAAAAAGGCTAGAATGTTTAGGATCACTGTATTTCTTGCTGACTAGAGCTTTTATATTTTAAGCTTCAAGTTCTCTAGGTTGGATGGTCATTTAGGATTTTGCATTCTGGTCTTTTCTTGTGTAGAGGATTTATTCACCTTCAATTATGTACTTCTAACCAGAAAAGTGAAATTTTTTGGTACTAAGGAGTTTAAAACTAGCC
Organism: Fraxinus americana; assembly: GCA_035079005.1. Classification (NCBI taxonomy): domain Eukaryota; kingdom Viridiplantae; phylum Streptophyta; class Magnoliopsida; order Lamiales; family Oleaceae; genus Fraxinus; species Fraxinus americana. The sequence continues at coordinate 30,997,599 of CM068707.1, forward strand.
AGTTTATCCATTTCTGGTTCATTTATGCACACATGATACATGGTAGTTGGTCAAGTTTGAGTATCGTGGGTTAGTCTGGCAATGTTGGCTTCATTTAATACCATAGGCAGCAGTTTTCAATCAAACTGAGATAGCTTTTGCTCTCATGGATCATGGAGCAAGCATGGTCTGCAAGAATTTCCAAGGCAAGTGATTTTCATATATCTTGTACTTCTTCAATTTGATTGGTTTGTAGGACAGTCTTACGGTTTTGGGACACAAATAAATGTGTTGTTACCTTAATTGTTCCCTTGGGAGTTAGAAAGAAAGCATCATGTAAATTCATAACCTAACCTCTGTATTGTGCAACCAAGCAAACAGCCCCCATACTTGTCATTTGTGCCATTCTGCAAGCAAATATGACCTATTTTTACTTTTTTGCCCGTCTTCTATTAGATAGTGTCTTCTCTAAGTTTCAGTTGGCATGTTTCACTCATCTTGTCATTCTGCATTAAATATTAGGTTTGGATTCTTTAAGAGTAGGCTGCAACAAGTTTGATAAAGTAACTACTTTTCTTTTTACCGTGTCATTGTTTGTGAATTCAGGTGAAACGCCATTAGATTGTGCTCCTGCCACATTGCAATACAGAATGAAGAAGAAGATGGAAGAAAGTGTACAAGTGGATCCATGACACGGCAGTTATGAGAAATGCTCTGTTTCTACATTTAGATGTGGAAAGTTGGCTTGTCATTTAGAATCTAATGCATGAATTGTTTTCGCTTCATCCAATATATCTCTACATTTTCTGGAAGATTCAATGAAGTTAGATCGACTGTTAGTTTTAGTCCACCATTCTCTGTTCTAATAGTTTAGATCATTGTTGAACTCATTTTAGTTTAAGCAAGTTGAAAAACCAATACTTAAGATTTATTTAGATGGGCTTTTTTTCCTTTTTCTTATTTTAAATTTTAATGATTTGTGCAGTGTCTGGGTTGCAAGAAGACCCCCTATGCTTTCATTGATTTTGATGAAGGGAGGATGCTCAATATGATATACGAGAGCTAAATGGTAGAACTATTGAAATTTACTCTATTATACTTTTGCAATTCCAATTTAAAGACACTTAGTTGTTTTACTTTTTACCTATAATATACACAGTCAGACTTAGCCATTGTGTAGAAAATTGACTGTCATCCTATTAGAATGAGGCTAATATTGATAACATTGCATGTATATAAAGAAAATAATATATTTGTGATTGTTATCACAAATATTTGGCACTTACTACTTACCATTAGTCCTTTACCTTCTTTTGCTGCTTCAGATGATTATATATTCACAGTGGAATATGGTACCATTTTTGGGGAATTGATGGAGAATGAAAATGCGATAAAGGGTAGTCGACCTGCTGCAAAATATGTGGTAGAGAATACACCTTTGGTGGAGTTGACAAAAGACGAAATGGGGGAAAATAATGATTCGGTTGTCTGCACAGTTCGTAAGGACGAGGTTACAATTGGGGAGAAAGTGACTTAAATGCCTTGTTGTCATCTTTATCATGTAGACTGCATTTTGCCATGGCTCAAGATTAGGAATACTTGCCCAGTTTGTAGGTATGAGTTGCCTACAGCTGATGTAGATTACGAGAAGAGGAAGACTGAGAGGAGTGGTGCAGGAATTGCTTCTCGCTTCGCTGATGATCTTCAGGCAAGGAACAATTTTGAAATTTTGCCTAGAAAAGGTGTATTAGTCTGTGAACCTTATATTTATTCATCTATAGGACTAGATTACCATTCTTGATAGTGATAGCCACAATTGTTGACTAGCTTTCTTCTCAATTTTAATTAAAATGACTCTTAATAACAATAATAAATAAATAGTCATAACCTCTCAATTATTGAGTTATTTCACATATATATCTGGTTTCCAATCGATTTTTCCTCCTCCTTCGCACGAGTCCTCAATCTCAACTCTTTTATTTCTACTGATTTCCAGAAATCAGTACTATATTTTGTTCAAGGAGCTGCTACCAAAGTAATAGGTTCCTGGAGCTAACTTGTGGGTTGCTGCCGAGTTTCTGTACCTGTGAAACTGCTTCAAGGACCTATATTGTTGCTGAGGTGATGTTTATCAACCTGCTAGAGCAATAGCAGCCTGATTTATTAGTGATTAGGATGGGAATTGTACTACAAGTTGATTTATGTAATGAAACTGAAGCTATAATTTGTAAATATGTATTGATTTGCAGAATGTAAGACAATTATTTATGAAATGAAGAACTGAACACATAATTAAAAGAACAATACGAAGGCTGTCGAGAGGCCTCGAGCTCTCCTAATTTAATCAACCCACTAAATATTTTCCCACATAATACATCCTACATCTTCTCCATTTATAAATATTTTGTAATCAAATCTAATGGAATTTGTTTCTATTAATCGCTTCTCAATTCTTTTCTAGAGGTTGATAGGAGTCTATCACAAAGGCAGTGATAGTTTTTCTTTTTTTCAGCTTACTTTTTAGTATATTTTTGCTTGATTTATTTCATATTTTCTTGTATTGTTGTAGCTATGAGGTTCTTTTTTTGGCTTTTATGTTAGATAAAAATTTATTGACGTTTCACAATAGTGATAGTTTTTCTTTTTGTCAGCTTACTTTTTAGTACATTTTTGCTTGATTTATTTCATATTTTCTTGTATTGTTGTAGCTATGAGGTTCTTTTTTTGGCTTTTATGTTAGATAAAAACTTATTGACGTTTCACAATAGTGATAGTTTTTCTTTTTGTCAGCTTACTTTTTAGTACATTTTTGCTTGATTTATTTCATATTTTCTTACATTGTTGTAGCTATGAGGTTCTTTTTTTGGCTTTTATGTTAGATAAAAACTTATTGACGTTTCACAATACCATTAATATTTGATACGCTAATATTACCTTAAAAATATCAATGCCCGTACATTGTACGGGCGGACAACTAGTATATATAAAAACTCACATGTCACCAATTTAATTTTGGTACATGTGATAGATGATTATGTTTAAAAAAGTTACTAAATGCATTAGATTTTGAAAAATTAAGCTTTCATGCTCATAACGTGTTGTGAGAAAAGAGAATAAAAGTCAATAAACTTGTGTGTATTATAATGAAAACTAAATCTCCATATTTATAAGACAGGATTAGAGATATAGTGATAATAATTTCTAGGGCTGTAGGGGTAAAATTGTCATTCACTAATAAACTTAATATTTACAAAAGTGCTAGATTTATCTTCTTATTTAACAAAAAGAAAAAAAAAACAAAAAAGTTCAAATCGTATTCCAGTGAAGTGTTTTTTTTTTTTTTTTTTTGATATCCAGGTATTCCAGCTTACACCAGACTATGTTATGGACCACCCATCCCCGACCCCTCAATGATGGGTGGAGGTTAACCGCGGGATATCACCCAAGTTTTTTTTTTTTTAATGTGTTTTATCCCCTATCAAATTCTTAAATGATTCATTAATTTTGCAAGGGAAATTCAATGTACTTGGGTTTTGTGTTTTTTCATGTATACTGTGGTTGAATTTAAGTTGTTTAATTTCAAACGAAGTATTTTGATCTCAAATTTAAAGTATAAGAATTCTATTCCAAATCAAATTCATAGTAACCCATGCAATATTAATGGGTGGTTCAAGTCTAAATTTCAAATTAAATTTTGAAGATCAAAAATAAAGATTTATTTATTTATTTATTTTCATAATAAATAAATAAATTTTGAAGGAACATTTATAGATATCAAAAATAAAATAAAGTAATTAAATGGATTGGGTTGAATTTAAATATCCAGCCCGTTTAAGTTTACTAAAAAAAATTTAAAATCCATAGCTCAAGCTACATTAAAAACTTATCTTAGTTTTAAAATTCAATAAATAAAAAATCAAATCAAATCAAATCAAATCAAATCAAATCAAAATTGGGGTGGTTATAACCAAAAGTCTACGAAAAAAAATCATGCACGACGCTTGTATTGCTCTCCCACAACCCCGTTTTCACTATTTAGACTGCTCCCATTTTGCTCGCTACTGTTATGAGAATCGTGTTTTGCTTTCTTTTTCTCTGGCTACTAAGATATTTTAGTACACCATATTGTCTTTTGCCTGTCCATAGATTTAGTAACAGTTCGAAAGGTACCTATTCGGGAATTTTCAGTTCTATGCTTATTTTCAACTTCTCAAAGCATTTCGTCGATTACTACACCCTTCCTCGTCTCTAGGTCCCTAGGCATCCACAAATAAGTCTTTCCTCATTTGATCCTCGCCCTTCTAAGACTATGCTATCCTAAGGTGTTGAAATGAAATGTGCAAAAGAAAATCACGTGTAGAAGAAATTTTAAAATAGAGGGAAGAGAAGAAACTCCGTCAAACCTAAATTTAAGAAACACCGATGCTAGATAAGTCAAGTTCTCAATGAAATCAAATCTCCAACAAATTTTGAAGCCTACATGGCCCTCCATTTTAAATATTTAGGTAATTAATCAGAGGATCGTGTACTTCCCTATATACAAGAAGATTAATCTCTATTGTATTTCTATAAAATACAATTTGTAACGATTTATCTATTTTAGTACACGAAATATCGTACAACAATATAATTATATTTTTCTGTTTTGTACGTAGGATTCAACAAAATTGTACGAATAAATAAGAATTCTTTCACCTACTTTTGTAATTACATTAATTTTCCGCTTAATAAATAATTTACAAAATGTTACTATTTTAATGCCATGTTTGGTACACATTATTTTTTTCATTCTCATTTTTTTATTCATTTTCAACCACACATTTTTCAATAAATTAATATTTTCTATCAAATCAATAACTTTTTCTTCATTTTTAACCACACATTCTCCATCAATCTACTATTCAATAATACATTATTTCAAAAGAATGTGTCACAAACAAACTTTAAATTTGTTAGTTCATAATCTTTTCTAGATTCTTCGTTTCATGGCAAAATTAATGCTCGATTTTTCATGGTAATAACTTAGCAGTTAATTAACTTAACTAAGCAATCTCTAAATTTTTTTCTTTTTTTTAATTTCACTTTTGGTCGCTTAAGAATGCATTTTGAAATAGTAGATTGATGAAAAATGTGTAATAAAAAAATAAGTAAAATTTTTGAATTTTCGTGTTAACATTTTTATTGAAAAAATATGTGTTTGAAAAGAAGAGGGAGAAAAATATATTTGAAAATAATGGAGATCAAATAATGACTAAGTAAAAAACTGAATGTCTTATGTATTAGACTTTTACGTCAATGCTACGTCAAATTGTTCAAATAAAATTTAACGGAATTTCCAAATTGTAAAAATTTTGGTGAAAAAATTTAGAATGTGCTTGATACAAGTTAAAATGAAAAGAAAGCATTTTTTTGTGATGTTATGGTGAATATGTGATTGAAAAAGAATGAAAAATTATTAATGTGATGGAAAATATTATTTTATTGAATACTGTGTGATTAAAAATAAGTAGAAGAATGAAAATGAAAATAAGAACGTGGTTTAGGCCCTATTTGAGCTACATTATTTTTTTCATTCTCATTATTCTACTTATTTTTAATCATACATTTTTTAATAAAATAATATTTTTCATCACATCTATAACTTTTCATTCTTTTTCAACTACATATTCTCAATCACATCAATAGTTAAAATGTACTCTTTTTAAAATATGTGCACCAAACGGGTTTTTTGGGATTAATACGATACGTTACTAATAACCCGGACAGAATCGGGCTTACAATATCCAACCCGAATAAAAAGCCCGTTAAGGGCAATGCGTCTTCTACACCAATAGCATTTTACTTTCTGTCACTGCAACCAATAGTAACTCTCCACGTGGAAAATCAACGTCTTCGGGGCCCACTTCTCCTCCATTAATCTCCACAGATCAACAAACCAACCAAAAATTGCACCGGCAGTTGAAATATTTACACAATAATCAAAAAGGAAAAAATAAAAATTGAGTCCGGTGATCTTAGGGTTCCGTTTTACTGCGGCGATCTGGTGGTTTCTTGCAATGGAGTCTCATGGAGCCGGACTCCGCCGCGTTCTGCTCCTTTCCGTTTGTGTCGCTGGCATTTGGTCTGCTTACATTTACCAAGGCGTCCTCCAAGAGACCGTGTAAGGCATTGTAAATTAATATTTAAAGCTTCATTTATTTGTATAATAATATTGATTAATTTCATTGGGACTCTAATTTATGTATCTTTTGTTCTGTCAAATGATTTAATTGTCGGGAAATTGTTTTTTGGGGGGAAAATATGAAGATTTTGAAAAATAATTTTTTTATTTTTATTGCTTTATGATATTAATTTGGTCTTTCATCTCTAGCTATCTTATAATGTGCTTGATCGTTTTGTTCTGTCGGTGTGAATATGCTTTTTTTTTTGGTCTTTTAATTAACTATTGACAGTGTACGCTAATTAATTTTGAATTTGTGGTGGAATTTAATTTAGGTCGACAAAGAGATTTGGTCCCGACAAGAAGAGGTTCGAGCACTTGGCGTTCTTGAATCTAGCACAAAATGTATTCTGTTTTATTTGGTCATTTATGAGTAAGTTTCTGAGGTACTCATTTTTTATTCACTTATTTTGGTCTTGGAATGCATGCTTATAGTTGCAATGTTATAATTGTGCAGTGATAAAGATATGGTCCAATGGTGGTGATGGTGCTCCTTGGTGGAGTTACTGGAGTGCCGGTATTACAAATACAATTGGCCCGGCTATGGGGATTGAAGCACTGAAGTATATTAGTTACCCTGCTCAGGCATGTTTGAGATTTGCGAGTTTTCAACTTGCTTTGCAGTGTTTGTTACCTATAATGATAATATTTGCTCTTCTATGTTTTTCATGGCTACTTTGCTTTGTAATTAATCTTTCGACATAGTTAACTCATGTCTCAAAATACATGAAGTCCACTTCTTGGACAGTTGGAATGCTCTGGCTGAGGTTTCAAATATTGAAACTAAAAAGTACAAGCATAAATATAAAACAATCTGAATGCTAAGTGTTTAATCTAGTTGGTCATGTTTGTAATAATGTTTTCATATGATGTTTATGTCGATCAACTTGATTTATCTAGTATTCCAGAGGTGAAATATGCTTGAGTGAATGAATCTAAGTATTGTATATGCACGTTGCCTCCCTAATACAATTCTTGATCCCCCCCTTTAATCTTATTTCCTATTCTCTCTTTTGAGTTTTAAACATGCTTTCGGAAACTGTCATACAGGTAGGACACATGGCCTTTGTACAAAAGGAACTAGAGTTTCATATGATTTAGACTAAAGCCATGTAAAGTGTAATTTAAAATGATTTTTCGAATGGAAGATATGTCCAAGAGATAATCTGACATGTGAGGGCTGTGTTTCTGGCTACGTTTTGAGAAGTTCAGTCAGAAGATAATTTGAATGTTAAACAATAATTTATGAAATAAACTTTTATGTACAATGGTGTTTATAGACTAACCTCATCATTATTATGTGCAGGTGCTGGCAAAATCCTCCAAAATGATTCCAGGTGAGCTGTGACTATTTGTTGCTAAATTGAACGGTCAAGTCCTCCTAGATGATATATACATTGCACTTCAGTTAAGAGTGAACTAATTCAAAATTTTGCTGATCTCTCTCAAATATCTGATTGTGATTAGAAGCTCTCGTGTTTACTTCTTCAAGGAAATTATAAATATCTCTTTACATCTGTCCATAAACTAGCTTTGCTCTACATTAAATTACATTATAGAAAAGAGCAATGTGAGAATTTATATTGGAATCTCATTGAATACTGGGTCGTGGGGGCATACTCAGTGTGTCAGGGACCATTTTTGGTAAACAGTACATAATTGTAATGGGAAAGTCTGATATAATCACGTTGCTTAAAGTGCTGGAATTTCCTAGGGGTGAATTTTAGTTTGGGATCAGTGGAAAACCTTAAAACTGTTCTTATTATTTGACATTTTCTTTCTGCAGTTATGCTGATGGGTACACTAGTTTATGGAATTAGATACACCCTTCCAGAGTATCTTTGTACATTACTTGTTGCTGGAGGGGTATCCATGTTCGCACTTACAAAGGTGATTATCTAGATTACGATCTCGCATCCTACTAAAAATTTGTCCTTTTGGTTCGTGAACTGCCTAATCTTTTTGTCAGGAACCATAAAATGTTTAAATCTATGATCCCCTAGAGATGAACCAAACATAGTTTTTGTTCTTTTCAACCTAACGTCTCTGATTAAATTAAAAAAGAAGAAAGGAAAGTATTGAGAGGAAAAGTGATCCCCATTACGATTTGTCTCTTGCTGACCTAAGTGCAACCTAAAAGATGAAAATGAGGAGTAACTTGTGATTCTTATACCCGGTAATTTGGATCGGCTACAGGATTCCTTTCTTACCACTCTGTTATTCATTTCTACATATTTTAAAAGATCTAATGGAATTGTATCTTTTGCAAACACAAAAAAGAAATGGCCTCTCTTTTTTTTCTCCCTTAACACTAAAACTCACCTGTATTTTGATTGGTAAACTAACATTCTGATTTTAAACTTCAACCTTAATCCTGATTTTATTCTTTCTTTCAGACTAGCTCAAAGACAATAAGCAAACTAGCACACCCAAATGCTCCACTTGGGTATGGGCTTTGTTTTCTGAACCTTGCTTTTGATGGATTCACCAATGCCACACAGGATTCAATTAAGGCCAGGTGATAATTTGTTGGTCCCGCTGAAATGCTTCTCTAAGTTTTGTCCTGTGCACAGACTCAAATGATTATTCAGTAGACTTTTTGATCTATCCCTAACTTCTAAAATTTTTCTGGGGCCAATTACTCTGAATTTGTGGTTGGCACATCTACAAAAACTTAACATGTATAACATATTGCTAGTCGATTATATTCTCACTATTAACAGACATAAAATCCATTTTTCTGTAACTTAAAAAGTGCTTGATGCGATATCTTTTACAGTTACCAATAGAATTTGCCTATACTATTCAGGTACCCAAAGACGAGTGCTTGGAATATAATGCTAGGAATGAATATATGGGGTACCATTTATAATATGATATTCATGTTCGGCTGGCCAAATGCCATCGGATTTGAGGCAATTCAGTTCTGCAAGCAGCATCCAGAGGCAGCATGGGACATTTTCCTCTATTGTTTGTGTGGTGCAGTTGGCCAAAATTTCATATTTTTAACCATTAGTCGATTTGGTTCATTGACTAACACGACAATAACCACAACACGGAAATTTGTAAGCATAATGGTATCTTCACTGCTGAGTGGCAATCCTCTGTCGTATAAGCAATGGGGAAGTGTTGTCATGGTTTTCTCAGGATTATCCTACCAGATATATTTAAAATGGAGAAAATTGCAGAGAATGCAGAGGAAAAAGAAGGCAATGTGAGGAAGACCAGTATTGTTGAAATTAAGATAATAGGTATTTTTTTTCCCCTCTGATAAGATACTGATCATGAGGCTTTGTGGTTTTATTATCAGAATAGGAGAATGCAACTGATTAGATATAATATATAGACAGTAGATACATTTCTATATAAAGAAGCCCACCAGTAGAAGTTTTGATTGCATTTTTAGTACCTATGGATTCTTGTGTGCATCTGAGTTGGTCAAATGAAATTTTTGTTCAGTTATTATAAGCATTTTTGGCTTAGCTTAAAAGTTAAAAATTAGCTTCTTTTTGCTTATTTCAACTGCATTTATTATGCATAATTTTGTCTCGCTAAAAATCACATGCGTACGACTGGCAATTGAAAAAATAATTGCTCATGTTGAAGTGATTGACCAAAAGCCAAGCTACTCTGCCTTCATTCGATGCCAAGAATAACTCTTTAAGCAAGGTGGATACTCTTAGGGGTGCGTTTGGTATATATCGTATTGTATTGTATAGAATTAAAATTATCTTAATACGGTGTATGACATTATTTGGATTATTTTTATCTGGCTAGTTTTCTACTCATATCCATCCTTTATTATTTGGATTATTTTTATCTGGCTAGTTTTCTACTCATATCCATCCTTTATTAAATTAATTCATCCAATGAGGCAGATTTAGACATTATTATGCGCCTGTCTGTGCGCGATTTTAATCTGCAATAAAATCGATTTTTATTCCGTTGAAGAAAGCAACGATCAAAAAATCACAGAAAGGTGGCTGAATGTGTGACTAAACAAAGTCAAAAAGGGTGGGCGAGTACTGTAGCAATGGTACAAATTTCAATTTTAATTGTGCCCAGACAAGACCTATATCTTATTGCCTACTGGTGGAGGATCGAGCGCCGAACGGTGTGGTGATTAAATTAGATCTTTGATAATGAACGAATTTTGGATAGATGAAATAAAATGCATAAATATGTTGAAAGATTACAATTCCAGTGTTTGAAATATAAATTTGGAGTATTGAGTTAACAATATGTAAATGGCGAATTCAAATAGAATCATGCTTGGTGTCCACCTTTGTTCACACTTTTTTTTTGAATGTAAAATGTCAATATGTAAATGGCGAATTCAAATAGAATCATGGTGTACACCTTTGTTCACACATTTGTTCACACTTTGTCACATGGCAAATTGTCATTTGATAGTTTAAAAAAAAAAAAAAAATCATTCCATCCACTTCACTTTTTGACAAAATTACAAGTTGAAAATGTACAAATGGCAAAGTCCATTGAGATATGCACATAATGAAAAACTTATTAGTTTACAATTTACTAGGGATTAAAATTTAGATTTTAATTTAAATTAAAGTCAATAATTAATTTTAATCACATATTTAATATGTCCCACAACTTTTTAACCACACATTTCATCAATTTTTATCGAAATCTACTTTCGAATTTTACAAAAGAACAATAGTTACGTAGCCACAACATTTGCAACACAACCATATGAGTTATTCATTTGGTATTGATATAAGCAAATATAGAGTAAAAATTGCAAAATTTTTCTACTTATATCAATGTCAAATTGATATGAGCTCAATCAACTATGGAATCTGAGTTTGCAACTTTAGATAAAGTTAGAGAAGAAGTAGAATAATATTGTAAATTTCTTAGACGACATTGTGTTGGCTTGAGTGAGTACCCAAAATTAGTATATATTGGAGAATCAGTTAAATATTGAAATGACCCAAAATAGTATGTATAATTTTAAGAGAAGTGCTACATGTACATAAATCTATACATAATGGTGTCCATAATTACATGTGGCACTGGATCCAACATTAATTCAAATCTCACACTTTCACATCAATAACAGGATTTTGTCAACATCACATTATGGACACTATTATTTACATATATTATGTACATGTAGACTTTTCCTAATTTTAAGTGTCAACATATACATTGCAATACACATAATATCATTAAGTAATTGATCTCAAATAGTGTTATCTCTATCTATTATATGAAATTAAAGGGACAGATCCATTTACAAAATGTTCACCAAGAAATCAAGTATATTGTCTATTGAAGAGCATGTGCTTAAAATCTACTATTTAATATTTATAATAGTAATCCAACCTTGTTGTCTAGATATTCGAAGATTTTGGTTTAACGAGACAACTAAGTTCTAAAGATTCCATGAACCGCCTAGGAGTTGTCTTCTTCTCATTCTTATGATAAGAAGAAGTACTTTCTACATAATGTATAAGGTCGAGCTATACAATTAGTGATTCTTATAGCTTGGATGAGTCAATTGACGTATGCCATAGTATCTTAATAAAAGGGCGCATGTGCAAGTGTGGAAATGGATGTTTATATGGGAATTCTTGAGATTGAAATTTTTCAAAGCACTTGCGAATCCCAGGAGTTGTTCAAAGTCAAAATGAACACAGTAATGAGAACTGAAAGTACTAGAAAAGATATTGTGTCATTACAATTATCTTTATTTACGCCAACTCTAAACAGTTCAAGAGATTAGTCAAGTAAATCCATTAGTATTCTACTAAGGCAAGTTCAAAGTCAGAGGTTAACTCGCCTGATGCAATAGTTTTCTATTTGTACTCTCTTTTAGTATATGCATTATTATTTGCATTTTTAGTAATTTTCGTTGATGTGGGGAATTGTTAGCAATTAATTTTAAATAAACTGGTTTTGACCAATTTTGGCCAATTATTTAAGTAGTATCCATTAGTCAAAGAGAGTTCATTAGTCAAATGTGTTCTACTCCACAAGTAGAATAACTCAGTATATCAATTTTAGATGAATTGGGAATTAAGGTTAAAGTGAGCCGCTTGAATTTAGAAGTGTTGGGAAAATGAAAAATCACTTGTCCTACATTGGAAAAGTATAAGCCAAGTGTTCACTTTATATAACTCAAATTGGATGCTTGGATTTAATTTTATGCCCCAAAATCAGTGTTCTAAAAGGCGCGAAAATGCGCCGCTAGGCGCGATGCGCGGATCAAACGCGTCGAATTGGTGCAATGCGCGGAAAATGCGTTTTTGACGTTTTTTGTTCGAAAATTTGCGCTCCTAGGCGCGCATTTGCGCGCATTAGCCCGCATTAGCGCACCTAGGCACGCCTAGACGGCGCATTTTAGAACAAAATTTTTTTTTTTTTTTTGGTAAAAAAAATTTTTTTTTATATAAAAATATATTTAATGCCTTAAAATATGAAACGCATACTTTCTAACTCATCTGAATCCCTATAATCAGTGTCCGTATCTCTAACTTCTTGCCATCGTACAAAGTAAAACCAAAATCGAAATCAAGATTAATTGGTTCTTCATTAGTAATTGGTTGTTCATCATCAACTTCATGGTCAATCTCAACAAAATCTTCCATCGGTTTGTCCATTCTCTCATCATCACTATGTTCATTAGCTTGCTCTGGTTTTACATTACCAATTCTAGCATCATCTGTAAATGTTTCCTTAAATTGTCACCATGCCTCCTCCACATTTTCAAGTACATAGGCACCAATGTCATGCTCAACCGCACTGCCTTCATTCACATCAAACACCGAGATATAACAACATTCAGTATTAGTTTTACCCCCTTCATTACGGGTACTACTCTTTATAACATCTTGCACTGGTTCTTAACAAGGTTCATAAGGTAGTAGATATGCTTCGTTACATACTACCACATAAATCTCAACCAATTTGTGTCATTTAATGTCCTTCATCATTTCCCTTACATCTGAGTCACTACGCAACATTCTCAAAGCACTATCTAAATTAACTTTCTACATCCTGATATAAATGTCCACAAGCCCACAATCTTTAAACACATATGCAAATTCCTCAAACCAATTCCTATTGAAATAGTCCGACTTTACATCCAAGAACATCACCATACTGTGTTCCTACTTTACATTTTTAGCTTATCGAATAAAACACCCCCACTGTATATAGCTATTGTGAAGTAGTCTTTATATCCGGTTGAATGAACATGAAAAATTAATTAGTATTGGAAATAGTTCGACACCCACAACAATCAACATGTGCACACGTAATAAACCAAAATTCGAACAAGAACACGTAAAAAAAAAAAGAACCAAAAACATCATTTTGAAACCGTCAAAATAGAGACATTTATAATATTCTGGAGCATCTTCAAAACCTCCTACTCTAGAAGCATACATTCTCAATATAAAAAAAAGGATGAAACTGTAAACATAACAAAAATCAACTAATTTCAGAATCCCATTTCAAAATTTAAAAATTTGTAAGCATACATTCCAAATACAAATGCAGCGTCTATCACTTATTGTTGCAAACAGTTTCTGTAGAACGTCTTGTTGATGTACTTTCACATGTCTGAAAGAAATCGTTCCAATCGTGGATGAAGGAGAATTATTGGACGTCGATTGTGGGTTTGGACCGGAAATCTTGCCTCTTTAACATTTCATTTCTTGCATAAAACTCTCATACTCCAGGCAAACAGACCTTTATTAAATGGTGATTTTTCCCTTTTAAACTTTTTCATTTTAACGCTCTTTAATTGGAATTAATGGCAAAATTAACTGGAGTGGACGGTAGGGGTGAGAATAGGGATGGCAACGGTTCGGTTCGGGGTCGGTTCGGCCAAAACTATAACCGTACCACCAAAATTTTGACCATATCATAACCGCACCATAACCACACAAGTATGTTCGATTCGGTTAATAACCACGAAAATAAATTATTTTTTATAAGTCCAAACTCCAACCGTCAAATTGGGAAAAAAAAATTATGAAGAAAAGTCAATAAAAATAAAAACACAATACTAAACCAATATAGCAAACAATATCCCAAATGAAAATGCAAACAATATCCCAATTTCCAAATGAAAAATTCGAATTTAACAAACATTATTATCAACATAGGTCAAAACTCTTACTAGTATAGGTCAATCTTCATTCTTCCACACAACTCTTACTAGCATAGGTCAAGACTCAAAATTGATTCATATATAGTAAATAAGAAATAAAATTGAAGCTCTCGCAAATAGATATATGAAAAATGAAATCAGAAATAAAAAAAAAAAAAATTCTTCTCTACTGGATTAGTAAATTACCAAACTTTCGTAATCAATATAACCCAAAATATATGTTGAATTCTGGAATTTCATTAATAACATCAGCAAAAAGTCACATTAATTCTGTAACCAAATTAATAATTCGGCTCTCTATTTCTTATGAACATAAAGAAACTGAAGAACGTATAGACTAGCAAGCAAAACAGACTAAAAATCACATTTTTCGGGCCACGCATCATATATTTAAATAATATTATAAAGAAAATTTTAATCCGATTTTAATCCCTTCCATACAAGGCCTAGATATATTAAGAACTGGATAAAATGACACATACATAACCAACATAGTTGAAGTAGCCATCCATTAACAAAATACATGACAACACCATTGATTCGAACAAGAAGTCCTACATTACGCTCATAGTTCCATTTAGTCCTTATCATTGTGGTGAGGAACATTTGAAATCAATGGAGGAGCACAAAAAAAGGCTATGATTTAGTTCTTTAGAAGATAATGAGGAAATTCTTCTAGAATTTGAAGGATGTTTATGATCAATTGTATTTAGTACGTCAAGATGATGATGATAATGAATTATTGAAAATGATGTTTATGGATGGTTATTTTATGTTTGAAATATTGCATTCAGCCAATCAAACTCTAAACTATGCTCCGAGTGATCATCCTCTGTGGACATGGAATGTTTTTTGAGATGACCCACCTTAAACCAGGGGTAGACATAAGGGGGTCCTGTGACCCCCCAACTTTTGGGATTATTATTTTTTATTTTTTGATAAAGTCCCATTTGGTATATATTAAAATCTAAACTTTAATTTAAATCAAAGTTAATAATTAACTTTAATAACATGTTTAATGGAACCCATAACTTTTCAACTTTTATCAAAATTTATTAAAAATCTGATTTTGATCTCCACCAAACAGGGGAAAAATCATAATAGATTTGAACCTTTTCTCTTTTCACTTACGCTATAGCGACTCTCTCCTCAATGCCATTTATCAAAATCTTAACCCTTCTAATGTTTTAAAATTTGTCTATAGTTTCTCTACAAATCTTCACTTCCCAATTAAATTCTGAACCATTAAAATCTAAATTTGCATTTTCTCTTATCAAATCGTGTATATAGAATATGTCTGAAATGATTATGTCCAATTTGAATAAATATTTAACGAGTTGTGTTTATTTTATTGATTGTTAGTATTGAATATTGATTATATGTTTTTCCTTTTTATTACTTAAATTGATTGATTTAATTGTTTGTTTGTATCAATTACATTATATATTCTTTAAATGTAAATATGCATTTTTTTTGTGATGAACAAAATATTAATGAAATGACTGTTCGAAATCAAATTGATTAAAATGATGAGCAAAATATTAATGAATGAATGTTTTTTAAACATATAAATCTACGTTTTCTCGAATCAAGTATAAATCATTCAAAAATTAGGGACAAAGTATTCGATCTGTATAGAGTTTGATTGTATCCCCTAACTTATAATGCTTACGTCCGTCACTGCTTTAAACTCGACATGTTAATACTTGAAAACAAGTTGTCTCTGTTCATTCTTCAGAAGCTAGTTACTATTGAAAACAAGGTTCAATTTTTGTTTTACATTCTTAGCATCAACTAATAAATATTTGTAGCATATATAATTGATTTTTGCTTATTACTAATCATCATATTCATTTACTCGAGTTCTTTTCTCAAACACCTGCTACTCACCCTATTATAAGGCTTACATATGTATTGTGAAATAGACTCTTCGAAAATTTTACCCATCATGCTACTATAATCATTGTGTGCATTAAGTTTCTATTGCAAAAAGCGTAGTAAACAATGTGATCTTTGTACAAATCTCGCTGTCATTGCTGTAGTTTTAGTCTTCGTGCTCACAATTGCTCGTATGGTGTACACCATCTTAGGTCACTACTATTAATCAACCTTACAGCCCGCAGGGGACATCTCCAAGTGGTAAAAGGGGAAGGTGGAAAAATTTCACATTTGCTTGAGGCTGCCGCGTCAAGAGTTCGAATCCTGAAATATGAATTTGGCCCTTGGGTAAGTGCAAGTATACAAGCAGCCTTCTACCCTGTATTCTTGGAGGCATAATCTGCGATTTACCTTTTTCACCAAAGCTCAGGGCAGGGCACGTGGGGGCTGTCAAGAATGCGGCTTATCTTTTTTTTTTTTTTTTTATTAATCAACCTTGCACACCTGTCCATATTGTTCGAACGAGATCTTTTAGATGCACATATTCCTCCAGAGCGACAATTGGAATGAGGGCAGAAGGGTCAAATTCTATTGGTTTATAAAACTGTCATAAAAATATAGACATGCTATTTCGTTTAAAGATTTTTTATACTATCATTATTTTGTTCCGAATTTGAAATTAAATTATACTTAACTAGATGTTTTGAGATATTAGTAAATCAAATTTTGAATCATTTTATCTCAAATGATGTTATTTATCATTATAATAATGAAATATTAGTGATGTGACAATTTATGTGAAATAATGAGATTAAACAGTTCAATTTTTATGAGAGGGGGAGGAGAGAGAGAGTTGTGAGGGATAATGAGTTGTCATATCACCGATATTCCATCATTATGATCATAAATATTATTACTCTTTTTTCTGTCTTTTGAAGAACTTTGCAGACCTTATTAAGCCCTTATTTGAACCCCATTTTTTCATCAAAATGCATTCTTCTACAGTAATTTGATTCATTTTAACCACACATTTTTTCATAAAATAATATCACATGTCAACCCATAATTTTTCATTATCTTTTAACCACACATTCTTTATCGTAACACTATTAAACAATGCATCTTTTTAAAAAAAAAAAAAAAAAAAAGAGGTTCAAACAACTCCTAATTATAATTGTACAAATAATAAGGACCAGCCATCACCCTTAATTAAAGTTGTCCAAGATAACGAGGTCTCTAAATGGTAGGCCACAGTATGATCATATGAGGATATCTGATTACTACTTTGTCCCCAAGATTCAATCACTGCAAACAGGAGATTCAAGGTCAAACTAGGCATTTCAGTAAATTTAAAAAACCAAAATCTTGAGGGTGACAGCAATAACTTTATTTTGCACAATCTTCCCTCCCTCTTTTACCAATAGCCTTTTTGCTTTGTTCATCATCACTCTCGTCCTCCAAGGATACATTTGACCATGTTAAATACCCCTTATTCCCCCACAAAATCCACCCCCACCCCCTTTACATAGCTCAGAAGAGTGACGAGCAGAGAAAGAGAAGAATGTCCAAGTATGGATACATCACGGGAAATAAAGCAATACAGAAATAGGTCGAGCAATCAGTAAGTAGAATTTTCAGTTAAACTCTTGTATTTAGGCAGCATGCTTATTAAACTTTGGTGCTTTAGAATTCTGTTTATGGTTTGTTCTTGCTTTCAGATATCTTCAAATTGACAGCAATGAGTCCTCAGAAAATAAACCAGACTAGAAATATGTAAATCTGCACAACAGTAATTGTATAAATTCTTCATTCCATAAGGTAGGGAATACAACAATATCTAACACACCATGAAAACTTGTTACATAGTTCTGTGCACATCAAAGTGCAGTAAATAGGAGCCCAAAGCAACTGGTTGGTCCTCTTCTCTGTCTCCTGTTTTTCATCTTTCTTTTTTCGATCTCTGAAGGGTATAGTTGGCGAGATGTAATTGTATAATGAACTCCGAATAACTAAAGAATTGAAGTATGGGGCCTGTACAATCGGCTTATCTAGCCAAAAAACTTTTGGGAACAACAGAAAGCCATATCCGAGTTCCGTGACAAGACAAACAAAAGAATGACACACAAAAACATAGCAAACGGGAACCAATGTAAGTATTAGGTCGACAACTCTCTGAAGGATGCAGATCACAGCAATCAATCTTCACAAAAAACGAAAATACCGGAATGCTCCTTAGCACCATAGATTGCAAAGAAGATCTTCATAAGCCTATTTAAAAAAAAACTCAGGTCGAGATGGCTTCAATCCGAGGACGAAGAACTCCAAAAGATTAATCAAAATGTTCTACGTATGTTGAAAACTCCCGATGAGTAGTGATGATTCTGAATTCTGCAAAATATTGCATGTAAGATTAATAAGTGAGGCTGGTCAGAGACAATGGAGGAGGGACCTTTTGCAAGGTGGAGCTTGGGAAGGATTGGTGCTTGGACTTGGGAATGGTAACTCCATCCCAAATGTTTTCATTAAGAAGTGCTTCTCCTGAACAATGCATAAAAAATAGACGGGTAAGTCTTTCATTGCATATTCACTCTAATGACATGTTTAGTTTAGTGGATTAAAAAGAAACTAAGAAATAAGAAGTTAAAATATTGTCTATTATTCAATAGTACAATCTAATACTATGCAATAGATATTTATCAAGGAAAGATATGATGTTGAAAAACTCATTGAAACATAATTAACTTTTGTTAGCGGCCAGTTTAAGGATCTTATAACATTTAAATGACTAATTATACTCCTAAGTTTGTTTAATACAAGATACATCAAAACTACACATAAAAGTGATTCATTGATATGGTGATTTGTAATCTTTTTCTGTTGTTGGTAAAAAACCTTCAGGTTAAATTACATGCAAAAATAAAGAACCTAATCTCAGGATAAAAGAAAACTGCAAGCATGCACTAGCATCGTTGATGCATTTCAAAATGAGCATTTTCTGAAAATTGAAATCAAAAGTTTAAATTAAAAATTTGATACTAATTCGGGTAACTAGGGAATGATGTGAGTAGGAGTTAAGTCAAGAAGCTGAACAATATAAAGAAATTGATAAATGGCGTAAGGGTTTCTCTTCTTTCCAGTCAGACATAGCCACTATGTGCATTTCAATTCGTTTTCGAGAGCATAGTTGTAAGTTAAAGCTCAAATTATAAAAGCCAATGCTGATAGAGAAAGGAATCATTCATTTATGTAAATTAATTGTTCAACATGCCTACTCACATACAAGTGCACAATTTTCATAAATGGATAGTGACATAGAGGGGACAAGTTCATTTATTTAAATTTAGTATTCAACATTGTTTACTACTCATTGCCGCCTCAGTTTGCTAGTCTGATGTACTTCTATTGAATTCCCCTGCAAATTTTTCTAATGCTGACTGAAAAGTGCCAACACATATAAGAGTTCTACTCAGAGTGGTTAGTATGAAAGAAAGAAACATCCACTCTTTTGCCTTTTTCTACAACATACAGGGAGATAAGTGGGTTTTTGGAAATCTACCACGCAGTTGTTTGGCCTTTCTGGTATATTGTTGCAACTGTTACAGTGTGGATCTGATAGTCCAAAGTATAATTGGCAACAAAGTAAGTCGAGCTATGAACGTTCTAAATAAGTTTCAAGTATCCACACATTTAACTTAAGATTAAATATGGAGCAAAGCAACATTAAAATTCAAGACATATATAATCAGGGCACAAAGACTTCAAAAAATGCCACAGCCACCACAACAAATGGCTCGACATTCTGCAGATTAGATTTTTTTTGAAAGATCGATAATCACGTCGAACCTCCTATTGGTTCCCTTGATATTATTACTGAAGCATTGTTTAAATTATGTTGCCAATGCTAGAACTTATTACTGTGGCTTATTATGAAGTAAATAATAAAGCTTAGGTTTCTTACACTTTCTGAAAATTTCGGGCTGGGAATTGCAGCTGCCAACGACCTGAATAATGGAGTCACTTGAAGAGGGGAACTGAATTCTGTATATTCACCCACAACTCCATTGTTAGCTTTTACTTCACCAGTTGATAACAAGTTGTTCTCTGCAGTAAAATTGGAAAAAGAAAAAAAATTTAAGAGGCATTAGCTTAAAGTAACAATTCATGACTTTCTCAGCTAATGACCCCTACAGTTAAATATTGGTAAACCTTATACCTTCATTTGTGCCAGCTATACATATTTTGTTTTCCTTAGCAAGACTTGGTTGATCACCCAACTGACTTGATTGTAACTCGAGCCCAGTTTCATGATGAAATGTACGTCGTTTGGCTAGACATTCTTCAGGAATTTCACCGGGAGCATGAGATAGCATACTTGATCCAGTACTGTATTCTGAGCTGGCAGGGGACTCATCATATAAATCAGGTTGCCTGTACAAGTGTCAATTAAATTTTCCAGTCTAATCGAGCCTCTCACACTAATTTCATCTCCGTAGTTAACTTAATTACCTCCAAGATGGCTTACTGCCTTCATTCTTAATCAAATTCTCCATCAACTCTTTGAAATTCTCTAGCTGCAAATCGGCATCAGAAATTTTATATGCCAGCAGATCACTATCTTTGTTTTGCTTCAGAAAATGCTGTAAAACCTGGAAAATATTGAAGTAGTAAACATTTTATCCTGATAAAATAGTTTTCAATGTATGTTGATTAACGACAATGTTGTGTTGCCAATGAGAATGGGAAGTTTATTTTAGAAATAAAATATTCTGTTAATTTTATTCCTTCAGAAGTGTCAACAGAAGGCTGAACATGGAAACAATATTCTCTCCTACACTTCAAACTTTGTAAAGCTTTGCAATTTTGACTATTTTGCAATATAGTTTGGAGATTGTAATGAAATTTGGACGATCTCTGGTTATCCCATTAATCTCAGAATGAGCAATAAAGAAATTTTATTCACCATTTTGGCTTTTTCATAAGAAATCTGATAAAATGGCTGATATTGAAATAATTTGACACATGGCAAAACAACATCAGAACATTTCTTCTTACATTCCAGGCATTTTCGAGATTCTGATCCGTATTTTCTGAATTAAGTTTGATTGAAAGTGAGCTGAGTAATTCTGCTTGCTCCATCAATGCAAGCATCTTTGGATCATCCTTCTTAAGAAAGCTTCCTTGAATTTTGTCATTTCCAACTGCATAAGGATATCCAGAATGATATATATGATTTTTGAATTTAAACTTTATGTACATTTAAAAGCTGCACTGTTGCATAACAAATATGTCCTGATTACTCATTCACTTCAATCTATGTGGCTTTGAAGTGCTGAACTGGAAACAATATAAAAGATTTTGTACTCCAAAAAAATAAGACCAAACTCACGTCCATCAATTGATGCCTCGTTTACGTGGTTGACATCCAAGTGAGTTGGCAATTTACCCTCATTACTATGGGAGTTTTGTGCCAATACTGCAAAAGGGGGTCTAAATAGATATTTTGTAACTATTTTTTCCCCTTGGTGGCAATTATCAGTAGGATTCGAGATGTAGGACCTAGTAAATAAAAAAAAATGTTATTTTGGATTTCAATTACATTTTCTAGAAAGGTTAAAGCATGTTAAATTAATCTACCTCATCTTTTTAAGAGGTGCTGCACATTCAGATGCTTCCTCTGCATTGAACCCATTTGGAAAAATAACCCTTTTGTTGTTTAGGTTGATGTATGAAGCATTGTTTTCTTTTGCTAAGGCTTCATGCTTTGCCCTCTTCTTACACAAAGTAGTGAACCGATTCTTCACAGCATTATCAGTTCTGTACGAAACGAGTAACATAGGATGTATACATTATTATAAAAACTATCTCCCCTAACATCCAACAAAATACTAAGAAAATTCTCGAATTATGTAATTACCTGCCTGAAACCACCTTTGCAATCTCAGTCCATCTGTTGCCAAATATCTTTTGAGCCTGCAAACCACTTCAGGGGTCAGTATCCCCAATTCATGTAGCCACAAAATTTCATAGGCTTCTACAGCTAGAAAAAAATAGGTGAAGTTTCTTATTCTTGACGACTATGCCATTTTTATATAGAATGCTTAATGATAAAGCCACAAATAAAGATAATCAAATCAAAAAGAAAAATGAAGAGAAACAACTGATCAAACAATATCTCAAAACAACATTGGTGCATTTTGGTAAGCATTATTGGTCACTACTAAACAATAAAATGAACAAAACTTTAGCTTATTACATTTGTAATGCTATCCAATTCTCCATATCAAACATGCTACCATTGGCTGTACAAAGAAGGTTGCTAAGCACTGAGATAAAACAAACATTGATCAGATTTCAATGATATACCTGACATAGGAGCAAGTCTTCCTCAGGTGACCAACCTCCTTTCTTGAAATCAGAATTCAAATAAGTGAACCATCTACATAACAGAACTCAAATAAGATAAAAAAATGGCAACCAAATGCAGTATCAGTAGAAAAAACAGGGGTTAGTGCCTAAATTTATAACATTTATATCAACTGACCTTCTTCTACATTGCCTGGTTGTTTTATCCTTGAATTTGGAAGCTATGATTGCCCAGCTGCACACATATATCAAAAAACCCAAAATTCATAAACATCACAAATCCATAAAAAACTAAAATTCATTTTTTTTCCAGCAACTATAATATTACAATAAAGCATAAACAGAGGAATGAAGATTTTACTTTTCAGTGCCATGAACCCTAATCTGCTCTCTCAAAATATCATCCTCCTTCAAGAAATTAACCAAGAACGTGATAATTTAAACAGAAGAACTAGATGAAAATCATCTCTAAATAAGTGATAAACGAAAAAAAATACCTCTTGAGACCAAGAAACAATATGTCTCTCCTTCTGCTTTGGAACTTCACCATTATTCTCATTACCATTAGTATTAGTACTGTTCATCTTCTTCTTCATACTCTGCATGATTTGTTTATTTCTCTCCTCTCTTGCATGTAAATCCTTTTTGAGTGAGTGTTATATAAAAAAAAAAAAAAAACAAGACACTCAAAAGATCACCTATTTTGCCTCTTTCTCTTTACAGAAACTTGAAAACGGAACAGCATCGATAAAAACTATACAGTTGGGCTTTTACCCACGCCTTGAAACAAAATTTTGCCTAGGATACCACCCTTTTTCTCCTTCCTTTGTCCTTCACTTTCTGAAGAAAAAAGAAAATACGTTCTATACTTCTATTTCAAGATTTTTATACACAAAACTTGATAAATCTCTACCTTAATACCTGCCTCGAGATTTGAAAAAGAAGAGTATAGAACTTGCAATCCAAGTATATGTATATCGAATTTTTAAAAAAATAGAATCGATTGGTTCAAAATATGATGAGAGTTGCTTTCTCGCTGTCTAAAAGTTTGAAACTTTCTCTCTCAAAGAAAATGAAAAAATGTGGATTTTTAAAAATAATCAACGGATTGTTGCTTTTGAGCGCGGGTGTGGAGGCCTTTGCTTGAAACTAATAATAAAAAACGCTGAAATCCACGGAGATGATATTAATGATAGAAACCCCACCTCACCCTCACTATGTGTATTCTATCTCCATGTATGTTTATATATTGGTGGACTCTGGGCGACGGTTATTGTGTGACTCAACTGTTATACAGGGGAAATTTTGGATGGAAACACGAGAGGAGAAACAAATACAGGAAAGGAAGAAGGAAAGTGAAGCATAAAATGAGCATTGATTATCTAGAATCTGTACATCGAGTGGTTAATAGAATTTCGATCACTCCATCTAGGAATTACCTGTACATTAGAACACATTATTGAGATGCAAATGTCGCCATCCCAAAAATGTGCGATGACTATTTGTACTCCGATGGTCAATCCAATCATAGAAACTGGATAGAATGAATATAAGAAATGGACGAGACTGGATTTGCCTTATTTTATAGATATCACAAGCCTTTGTTATTTTTTCTTGATAAATTGACGATACTAGGAAAAGTTGGTATTGGAATGATATTTCTGATTTTCAAAAACATAAAAGACTAAAATAAATTAAAAGTTTACTCGTCTTAAAATGTAAAGCTTCTATTTATGCTGAGTTTTACAAAGTATCCATTAGATTTAGGATCTGTTTGGTACAGATTCTCATTTTCTACATTAAATCAATTCTTATTTTCAACCATACATTCTTCAATAAAATAATATTTTCCATCACATCAATACTTTTTTCTTCTTTTTCAACCACACATTTCTCATTATATCACTATTCAAAAATCAATTCTTCCCCCAAAAATCTCTACCAAACACACTCTTAATATGTTTGAAATCTCTACTTCATGGTAAGCGTTTAGAGGCACTATCCCAACTAATGGATTCCTTAAAAAATGAATTCAATGCAATCTCATTCGTATAATTGAATGGGTTAATTTCACTAACGGCCATTGAACTCTTTACGGTAACGTCACCTTGGTCACTGAATATTAATTTATTTTAAACTCATTATTGAACTTCAAAAATACTTGGTTCAAACGACTTCTCATTTCGTCATTCATTTTTTAACTGAAAATTCCATTTATATGTTTGACAAGTTGTAGGATTTCATTGAAAATCTTGATGGTTTTACTTTGATGTATTGGCACACAAATACGTACGATTTGACGCCAAACTCAATGAATGGTCTGAAATGAACATTAGTAAGTTTCACTCTGAAACAAATTAAAGGTGAAAGATATAATTGAATTTATATACATAAGATTACAAAATATGGTTTAGGATTTAAGGGTGCAACCCGCGTGATGTTAAGAGGGTAGTAATTTGCCAGCCTGGTTCTGACCGTTCACTATTCTCCCGTGGGATATAAATATGTGAATTCTTGTTTTTCAAAATTGAAAAATGTTCTTTATTCTTTTTTGTTTTATTTTATTTTTTCCTTAGTTTATTACATTTCTACCAATAATTATGGTGTTCCTTAGGTAAATTATTTTATTTAAGCAAAATAGATTGATAGGCATGCAAATGATTTGTTCTAGACAATGGAGAAATAAGAAATTATGGAGATAAATGTGCCTTTTTTTTAAAAAAATGTGAGTGGATTTAAAATTTGTGGATTTGGTTCTTTATTAACATGTTATTCAAGATCTAATTTAAAAAAATCTGCAATAGAAATGAGTTATCGAAGCACCAAACGTCTTCTAGCCGATACTCACTTAATAACCCATTTAACTTGATGAAAATAAACACAAGACTTTCACATTTTAAAGAGAAATCTCGTATGGAATTTTGTAGGGGTTTGGTTAGGGACCCTTTGACATATATATAAAGACAACCACAACAACTTTCTTTCATCATGAAAGTGGGTGGTTTTTCCTACGATAACTTCCCTCCGATAACCAAATGGGAAACTATCTAGGCAGTTAATTAACCAACTATTTAAACTTAATTTATTTAACTTTATATTGACTGTAATCGATTTACATTCTCTCACTTGGTCCATATGTTCAACGGTTAACTTTAAACTAGGTACTTAATATGACCATATGCTGAAACTATCATAACCTACTCAGGTAAAAATTCACAATACTTGAATCATGACATTTTAATAATCAAATATTTTCTTCCTTGTATTACAGGTATTATCACCTCTAAAGAGTATTTTACTTTATGAAAGAACTTCCTATATGTCATTCAGGGTTCAAACATTAATAACCACAATAGATATCCAAATTACAAAATTTAAGTGCACTAATAACATTGTTTCAAAAGCAAAAACAACAATCTTAAAACCAAACATCAGAGTATCATATTAAGCACGCAAGTCTAATATTCTCAACATGAGCTTTATAAACTTTAGCTGGCAAGCCTTTTAGTCAAAGGATCTGCAATCACGAGTTCTGTTTTGATATGCTCAATGACCATTTTATTTTTCTTTATATGATCTCTGACAACTAGATACTTTATGTAGATATGTTTGCTTCAGCTTCCATTTTTGTTATTTCTTGAAAAGAAAAATGCTGCCGAATTATTGCAATAAATCTTCGAAGGTTTCTCTATATTATCGACAACTCTTAAACTTTTGACAAAATTTCTCAACCATAATGCTTGTGTTGTAGTTTCATAGCAAACAATGAATTATGTTTTCAATGGTAAACGATGTAATTATAGTCTACTTGCTGCTTCTCCAAGATACAACTCCTCCACCTAGAAGAAAAATATATCATGAAGTAGACCTTTTTGTGTCTACACATCCAGAAAAATCTGAATCCGTATATACAACAACTTCAAGATTGTCAGAATGTTTGCTTGCGAGTCTGTAGTCTTTAGTTCCTTGTAGATACCTCATCACTTTTCAGGCAGCTTTCCAATGTTCTATACTCGGATTACTTTGATATCTACTTTGTACACCAACTACAAATGCAATGTCGGGTCTAGTACAAACTTTTGCAAACATCAAACTGTCAATAGTGGAAGCATAGGGTATAGAAGCCATTTGCTCTCTTTCCAATTCATTTAATGTACACTGATTCTGACTGAATTTATCACCTTTAACAACAGGTGCTACAATTGATGCACAATCCTTCATCCCGAGTTTTTCCAAAACCTTTTCAATGTAGGCCTTCTGAGACAATTCTAATGGCCTTTTAGATTTGACTCTTTGAATCTTTATGCCAACGGCATCATCGATATCTTTCATTTCAAAGTTTTGGCTAAGAAATTGTTTTGTGTCATGTAGCAATCTCAAATCATTGTTTGCAACTAAAATGTCATCTACATATCGGACTAGAAAAATGTATTTGCTCCCACTGACTTTAAGATATATACACTGGTTAATAATATTTTCTATAAAATCATGTGAAGTAACGACATTGTGAAACTTCAAATACCAGTGACGGGAAGCATGTTTTAGCCAATATATAGATTTCCTTAAATTGCAAACCAGGTGATTACCTTTATCACTGGTAAATCCTTCAGGCTTCATGTATACTTCTTCTTCAAGATATCCATTCAAGAATACTATTTTCACGTCCATCTGATGTAGCTCCAGATCAAAATGAGATACTATAGCCATTATAATTCTAAATGAATCTTTCTTATAAACTAGAGAAAATGTTTTATGATAGTTGATGTCTTCCTTTTGAGTGAAACCCTTAGTTACAAGTCTGGCCTTATATCGTTCGATAGTGCTAGATGCGTTTCTTTTGGTCTTATTGAGCCATTTACATCCAACAGCTGTATGTCCATCTGGTAATTTAGCGAGATCCCAAACTTGGTTTTTAGCCATAAATTCCATCCTTTCTCTCGTGGCATCATACCAAAAACTTGAGTTTTTCCCTTTGACGGCTTGTGAAAATGAGTTATGATCATTGTCAAATCCAACACATATATCAGACTCTTGAAGATATACAACATAATTGCTAGAAATTGTTGGTTTCCCTATTCTTGAGGATCTTTTTATATCTACTATCTCATCTTGATTTTGCGTATTTTGAGTAATAATAGGTCCAACATTGGGTAGGGATTATCGTCTGTGTTTTCCTCGTGCAATAACAGTTGTTCTTAAGTTGGTTCATTTTTAGTTGTAATTGAGTTCTTTCTTTCGAAATGAATCAATGTGCCTGGATTGGAAAATGACCCAACAAATTCGTTTATTTCCTGAAAATTAATATTTCTAGGAAACTCACTCTCGCTCACTTCATGATTTTCTAGAAATTTTGCATTTCTAGTTTCGACAATCCTTAGAGTGTAAGAAAGACAATATAATCTATAGTTCTTGGAGTTACTGGATAGCCTATGAAAAATCCACCAACTGTTCTCGGGTCCAATTTCTTTATGTGAGGATTGTAAACCCTAATTTCAATTGGACAACCAAGACGTGTATATGTCTCAAACTAGGTTTTCATCCGTTCCAAATTTCAAATGGTGTTTTAGGAACTACTTTAGATGGAACTCTGTTTAAGATATACACGACAATTTTTTAAGGCTTCACTCCATAAATGCAAAGAAAGACTTGAATTGCTTATCATACTCCTAACTATATCCATTAAGGTCATATTTCTTCTTTCTGCTACACCATTTTTTTGAGATGTGCCTAGCATCGTATATTGTGCTACGATACATTGTTCTGCTAAAAGTTTAGCAAACGAACCTGTCATTTGTCAGAAAAGTTATCACCACATAGAATTGGAATTCGAATAAAGTTATGGAAAAAATTAGGAAACCCTGCATAAGATAAACACATACATTAATGCTATCAAAACTATCTTTATATTGAACTAACCAATATCAATTCCACTATGTACATTCAAACCTTCTTGTGGATAGAGGTTGTTATCACACGTTGAATTTACAAGGATTTTAATAATATCAAATACAAGTATTTTCCATACTTGTGGGCCTAGGAAATCTTTTATTTCGATATTTATTAATTGCTTTACTGCATTTAAATCCTTAGATAACTATTTCCCTATGGGGACAAATGGTCATCATATGAATTAACTGTACTTTATGAGATGTTGTATGCATCAAGAAAATAATTCCTTATGTGATTTATGTTCACGACATAAAATTATGATTAAAGATGCTTTGGCTCATCTTAAGTTACAATAACAAGTTGAAACCTCAAATTATGTCTCTAATCTAAAGATCTTCATGGGAGTGGTTGAGTATTTACTAAATTCTCGATTGATTGCAAATATCGAAATTTGATATACTTTGTCTATGCTAAACGTACAAATTAAAACAAGCACTTTAAATTCTAAAAAAATAAACCTTGTTAAACATGCACACCTTTACACTTGCAGATTATAATATAAATATAAGTCTCAACATAGAGTAATTATAATTACGGAAATAGGAGCGTCCAAATTTTATACTACCGAATTCTCAAATGAAAATAATATATTACCTTGGATACAATCCAATATTTCATTTAAAATTTCAACCTTAAATAATCAATTTGAATAGCATATATTTTTACTTAAACAGTGTGAAAATAACACATCACAGCAAGCACACTCTTAAAATAAGACACCTATAACATTTCAACTTGGAACAATTCAATAATCTGCCTCCATAACCATTTGTACAACAGAAAGTAGTCGGATAAATACTTAATTAATATGAAAACAGTATATATCCATGTGCACGTGGTCATGCACATCAAATTCAAAATAGTGATTTCGTGCACAATAAATAAATAAAAAAAGAAAGAAAATCCAAAGAATTTCTTCAAATAACTGAATAACTAAGCACGAACGTGGCTCTAACACCACATGTAAGACATAAATTATATATCTCCGGTCCTGTTATCCAAAATCTAATTAAAAAATCTGTAGTAGAAATGAGTCCTCAAAGCACCAAACGTCTTTTAGCTAATACCTACTTAATAACATTTTTAACTTTATAGAAATAAACACAGGACTTTCGCCTTTTAAAGAGAAATTTTGTAGGGAATTTTGTATGAATTTGGATAGGGACCATTTGACATATATATAAAGATAACCACTACAACTTCTATCCATCATGGAAGTGGGTGATTTTTTCCTGTAATAACTTTCCTCCAATAACCAAATGGGAAATCATCTAGATAGACAATTGACCCACTATTTAAATTTTAAATTTATCTAACTTTTATCGATCATGTGAGCCACAAACGGTCTACAGATTAAAGCTTTCAAATATTTGTAGATTGTGAATTCTAGAAACATTCAGCTTTCATGATTTCAAAAATGTGAAGTACATTATTACACCTTGACAATCACTATATTTGTGATTTGTGGCTTGATCACAAGATATATTAGCCAATCAAAGTTCAACAAGTACTGTACCTCGAAAAAGGTCAAAACTAAGCCGAAGTTGTTGAGTTTTCTGAGTGAACATGGTCATCATCATATAATTGTCAAGCTTGATGGTCATGTCTAACATATTGAAGTCCGTGTTAAGGTTAATATAGTGGAAGAAGATATACAAAATCACGTTAGAACTAATTACATTGAGAAGCCAGCATAACTTGGCAAAGTCTTAAGACCATGTATGGGGGCTAACGCCTGCTCAGTGCCGGAAGGTCAAGGAAGTTGGTGATCTAATGGCAGGGAAGCCGACGACCCAATAGAGACTTCATAAGGGACCATTTGAGCTGCAGATCGTAATGCTCCTAGAGATGCATATTTCGAATATAGATGAGTCAAAGTTCCCAACAATCAAGTAATTTATGATATCTTTCTATGAACCGTATGAGCACGTTCTCTATCACCCCCACCGCGCTTACGGCTCTCTACCCCAACCCAACGCTGCTACTAGTCGGTTTGCCGGTTGATAAGTAGAAGCTAGTAGCTACAGGACAAAAGCTAAGCTCGCCAGCCACCAACCCTAGATATTGCATCATGTGAAAGCAGCGCTAAAAGAAAAGACCAATAAGAGCTGTAAACAAGTGAGATAGGCACGAAAGGGGGCATTCTGGGGATGTCTTTCATCAGCCAGCACCTTCAACAGCCAGTGGGACAGATGCCGACACAGATTCGATTCTAGATTCAAAGATATAGGACCGATGACCAGGCAAGACAGGATGAAGCAAGCAGCAAGGGATTGGCTGAATAGAACAGATCGACCTGGAATTAGATATTGAATGGAAAGAACGAAAGCGACGTACGTACTGGATTGACTAACGTGTGCCAAATATTAATTCTTGGGCTAAAATAAGCCTTCCTTACGTACTAGAGTTATAACATTCGAATTTCTCTGGCATTCCACGTTCCCGAAATGGCTGTCTTTTCAATAAAAAATGAATAAATTAGAGCTACTCTCTTTCAAACAGTAGACTTTTCAACCATTTTTGCTTGTGCTAGTGCCCCCAGAAATTCTTGGATTTCTTGCAATATGAGATTGAATGTCATAACTCTTATTTGTATTTTACTTTTTATTGGTGATGTTGAGAAATCTGCACAGGCTTATACTATATAAAATGGTCGATTTGCTCAGCAGGCTCTCTATCTTTAAAAAAAAAAAAAAAAGATCTTTTGGGTCTTCGCGCAGCTCCATTCACCTCCTCTGGAGGAAAGGTAGCTCGTAGATTAGCAGAGATTATGGAATATAACCCAGCCATAACTCCAGTAAGAGTAGGCTTTGAAGAATGAGAAGACGTATAAGGGCTAAATCAATTTCATGCAGTTTTTTTTTGGGATGATTTGGACGATACGGCCCAGGTTTTTTTTTTCAAGCGTGAAAACCCCAGAACCAGAAGTAGTAGGATTAATTCTCATAATAATAAACAAAATATGTCAATTTTTTTTTTTTTGCGAAAATTATCGAATTCAAAAGCCTTCCTTACGTATTGGAGTTATAACATTTGAATTTCTCTGACATTCTACATTCCCGAAACATATCCTATCAAATATTTCACATTTTCTATGATCGTCTCTGTTTCAGGTATTTGAGGAATCTTCCTTAATAGACAAAATATTCCAATTATGTAAATGCCAATTGAATCAATGTTATTAGCTGTGAATTCGAACTTTTTGGTATTTTCCGTTTCTTCGGATGATATGATGGGTCAATCATTTGCTTCATTGGTTCCAACCGTGGCAACTGCGGCTCTTCACAGAACTAGAAGACGTGCTCGAGAAAGAAAGCAAGGGCTAAAAGAGACTTGAAGAGCGATATAAGCGGAAGTATGTGCCTCAAGAGATCCAAAGTGTAGAAAGGTGGGAAAATGAGATAGAGTCACATGTTCAGTTGATGATAAAGTAGAAAGAACCCCCACTCGATTCAGCACTTTTCATTTCCTGTTCGGTCTTTCAATAAGTAGTCAGCTGCGGGCTAAGAAGCCTCGTAGTCTGACTTTTAGCGGTAGTCAGCTGTCCTTGTTCTCCTCTTTCGAACCGAGGAAGAGGTTATCTCAGTGATGATTTGAAGAATCTCTTTCTAGTTGCTTTGGAATAATCAGGAGATTCTCTAGAAGAAATACGGGTTTCTGCTTCTGGCGGCAACATGCTTGTCCTGCTTATAGGGTCAAATCAATACGTTCTACGAAGAAATATTTGAATATCAATCTCTCAAACCAGCTACCTTTTGAGGGATACTCAATCAGTTACCATGACTGATAGGATGATCAAGTAAGGATGAAAAGCTACATGTTCCGCTTCTCCTGTTAGTTAGAGAGGAGCAGAGACCGCCCTATCTTGTTGGTTCTTTTTCTTCGCTAAAGCTCTTAACCATGAAAGTCAATCAATGTTAGCTTAGTCGATTACATATGTTTCATTCTTTCGTAGGAGACCTATCCAGAAGGAAGTTTTCGCAACTCGCGGGTGAGCGACGCGGCGAGGGTTGTCCAGAGCTCCCCAAAGAGGAAAGGGTGGACACTTTTGCACAAGAACAAAGGAGTTGTCATAGTGAATAAGGACAACTTTGCTTGATGAGAAGAGCTATCACCGTATCTTTATTGATTTATAGTCCCGCTACTCGACTGAAAAACAGGTTTCCAAAATTTTGGAAAGAATTCTGGCGACTGATCGAGGTTTTTTCCTCACGTGGAGAATAGATAGAGCGGCAACCACAACTGTTTCTGACTAATAGAAATAGACATCAAGACCCACACAAAGCGCGTGTTACATTCAAGCAAGGTACAAATTATTTAAGCATTTAAACGTCTCAAACACGATAATTCACCTTATCCAGAGTATACCCTATTACATTTGAAAACTAAGTTCTTACACGATGTTAGTTTTAGAGGGTTCAACGATCTTCAAGCTCTCTCTATTAATGATAGAATTTGTTTAATCAATTTCAACGACAACACTAATCAAGAATGAGCCCGACCAAGATTGTACAATTATGTAAATCTTAAGCTCGACTTGTAAGTTTGATGATTTTGTTCTATTAGAAGTTCAAGCCTTAATATAAATAATAACCTCAAGTATTTCTTGGGACTCGTTATTAAACAGCTTAACCTAAATTTGAACACAAACAACCAAAAAGTTAAGTAAAAGTTAAAAAGAAATGAAAAAGAAAATTGTAGGTAAAAGTTAAGCTTTATTAATAAAACGAAGTAAAAAAAATTAAGAGTCAGCATTTCTGTCAACCACGTTTTTCGAAAACTAAAGAAGATTAACGTACTAATTTCAGTAATTCACTATTAGTACAAAGTAACCGACAGTACATTCGTTCGTTTGACAAATGTTAAAAAGTGGCTTTATATTTTTGTTTGTTCTTTTATTTTCTTCACGCTCTTTCTGGGTTGCAAATGAGTCTTTAAAATGTACTTTTGTTACGTACCTTATGCTGCATTACCTTTTTGTATTAATTAAAATTACTTACTTAGTAGGGAGTTTATTTTTAAAAAAATAATTCTAATTTCTATTTATGATCTGATTCATGCTCTACTCAATAACAATATACAACAAAACAAAACTTTAATCACGTCATGCCACAAGAACATGTCTCTAGTACTAATTTTTTTGTCACATACCATTTTTTTCAATAAAGTAAATTGTCCCCATCTTAGCAAAATGCAACACACTTTTAATTGATTTGAAACGAGAAATTAACAATTTTGTGGGGAAGCCATAGCCAGCCAATAAGGTATAAAATTCAAGGAGTCAAATGATGAAAGCTAAGGTTCATATACAATTCCTAACCATAGAAGGCCCTCCACTAAAGGCACATAGCTATTTTTTTTTTTACGGGAATCTATCTTTTGAATTATGGCTAACATCTTTAATTAAATGAAAATGACAATTTATCGTGTCATTTTCGTCGATGTCGTTTTACTGCACGTTAACTTTCTTTCTTTTTTTTTTCAATTTAGTTCGTGACAACATTTAAATTTTCTTAAAAAAAATAGTACGTCAATTACAGTGTTATCTAACTATAAAGTTTAATACTATGATTGACAAGCAATATTTCATGCGATCCGACACTATTAATGGTTCGACTTCGATGATCGTTGACAAGTAATATTTCATCTTCTCCTTACACGGTATGTGGCACCACGTGGAGCCAAAATTTGGTTGCCACGTGGACTGAAAATGAAAGGTATTGTCTTGTCCATCTTTTTTGAATGAACTGGCAATGGTGGGAGCCCTACCAATATGTGTAAAAGAAAAAATTGCAATGGCAGCCTCAGTCGTCTCCATCTTGATAGCGAAATCTGCCGCCAAAAACTACTGTTATTTGATCCAAAATCTATGTTGTTCGCCTTATCCTATATTGTATATGGTGAATGTTTATACTCATTAAAGTATATATAAACACAGCCGTACGTGTTATGGATAATTCTTACGAGGATTATAAGAATCAAGTCCAATGTTAACATATTTTTATATGTTCAGTTTAAATAGGAACTTATCGGTTAAGCAAATATGACAATATCACACACGACATCCAACAACTCTAAACATAGATACGAGTTCTTAAATTCTTTTTGTTCGAATTAAGCTTTATTCGACGTAAAATAATGTATCAAACTACTAGATTCGTATTTTTGTAGCGTAGGACCAGAAACCATTAGAGTCAAGAAAACATCCGGACTCACTGTTTATAAGTACTACACTTCGACATTAGTCAAATTCTTATTCAAGATCATTGGCGATTGATAGACTTTTTACAGTGTAATATGTTGGACCAGACATCATTGAACCTATCGCTCAAACAAGTAAGTGCTTTGTCTTTCTTTTATATATTGATTTTGTCTAATATACAAAGGTTGCATTTGGTAAGGCGCAGCATTAGACCGTATAAAGATCTTAGTATGAAACTAGAATCGATAATAGTAAATGGCATTTCTTCAACAAAAAAATCAAAGAATATTATCCTTCTTAAGCCACCATAATCCTTTCACCTATTAGTTTATATTTCTAATTTCGCTCTAAATTTTTTATACAGTCTAATACGGTGCATCAAACCTAATTGAAATATACTAATATATGGTAAAGTACTTTTGAAAGAGCGAATCTAAGAGGAAACAATAAAGGGATATGTGTAAGAAAATGGTGGAGAGTGAAAGGTCGGTTGTGATTTGTCCCACAAAAACCAGCCTTCAAATTAAGAATGAGAATAGAACCCACAAAAAGATCAATTTCTCAGGGAACCCTATGCAAAAGCTTGTTATATTCATCCCTTATTCTCTCAACTTTTCAAAGTTGAGTACACAAAAGAAAAAAGTCTACACTGCTCCTTTCATTGTGTCACACTAAATGCCATTTTTTTTCCCACTAAAAGAAAATCTATGACATTCCACTTGGGTGTTCTCGTGATCCCTTAATTTTTGTCATTTTTTCTTTCTTGATTGATCATGAAATTTTAGTCCGTGGTCTTCATTTCCAACTGTCTGGGATTCAAATTTTAAGTATTCGTGATTTGTTTGGACAAAATAAACAAAGAAAGGCAATTTAAAATCTTACTATTTACTTCATTGGATACTACTTATTGAACATGTGTTAAAAAGATTGGTTTAAAAGTTTCTAATGAGGCTCCCATACTATAGTCCAAGATGCTCTATTATATTCAAACCATTGATGATTAGCTTAGCCGAATGACCTAATCATGAGTTTGAACGCCGTTATGCTTAGCTAGTTTGGGGTAAACAAGAAACATGAATGATCAAGTTTAGTACTCACATGTTTTTTTTCTTGAATACATTTATCTATACTTGTTGCAATATTGTCCCTATTGCTCAGTAATTATGGACTGAAAAGAAAGAAAAACAGTGAAGAGGGGATATGTGAAAAAAAGTGTGAAAAATGAATCATGAAAACAGATCATAAAACTGCATATTGTTTTTTTTTTTTATGTTAAAGAATGATAATCACTTTTTTTTTTCCAGGAGCCTCTGAAATTGGCCAAATGCATCATGTCAACTTCAAATATGGTAGGGCAAGCTTTAAATTAAAAGTATAAATTACCTATCTTTTTATGCAAATACTGGAAAAATAATATAGTGGGAATGGCCTAGATATAGCTCTAATTTATGTCACTCCCCCATTCAAAGAAAAATAATTAATTGTGTTTTTTTTTTTTTGCTTTTTCCCTCCTGATATAGATCGAATCTACAAATACACCAACAGACGGGTTGTACCTTAAGAAAACAAACGCTTTTTTTTTTATTATTTCATGAACGAACAAAAAATCCTACAAGACTTTTAGAGTCTTAAATACTAAATGAACAGATAAGCTACTGGGCCAACAGTCCCTTAATGGGTTGGGCTACAAAGCAAAATAAATAAATACTGAAAATAATGAATTAAGAAACATTAAGCGCCGTTTTGACTTAGCAAACAAATTCAAATGTCCAAAATCCCTCATACATCACGGCAAAACGGTGAGTTCAATGGGAATCTTCGCGAGCTTTCGAGAATGGGGTCATGGCCCCAAAACGGACAATGTATGCAAAAGTTACGTCATTTTCTTCGAACGTCGACTATCTAAACGTTCCAAATACGCAAGTGCACATTCCTCCACACTAACATAATCACCTCCTCTCATCACTATCCAATTTCTCCATCATAAAATGAGATATTTTTCAATAATAAACCCCATCATAATATTATATATTGTTACGCATCGTCACTGAGGCTCAAGTCAAAACGCCACGTAGCAATCCACGTGAAAAGAAAAGTCAACTAATCAAATGTAAAGTGATCAAATGAAGCATCTCCCACGTAGCAATCCACGTCGTGAAGCATCTCTCACGTTCAAGTTTGCTTCACTTCATTCAGGTACGCCGATCAAAACGCGTCGGAATTTGCTTGAAAAGGCGTGAGTTGGCTCGATATCTGTTGTCCACGCCAGCTTCACCTTTTTCGGGGTCAACAATAGATTATATAATGTCTGCATTGTTGTCAAAACGTAATACAAGCATAATCGATGAAAAGTTATTAGTTTTGAAAAATTGAATCTATAGCATGTTCATTATGTCATGCTCAATAAAACTGCGCATGATGAAGAAAGCAAATAAATTTAATATTTTTTTGCTACTCAGAGATTTTTATCTTGTTCAAATTACCAAACATACATACATTCACATACATTCAACGATATAGAGAAAAATTCATTCTTAGTTACATTATTTCTTCTCTTAATACTGTACTATATTTTGTACCAAATGCATCGCGTGACGTGGTGCATTACACTATAGTATCTTTTTAAAACATGGAAGTCCAATTCGATTAGCACAAGGTATATCATCATTGTGTGGAAGAAAGGAGAGTTATAAGTGGAGCTTGGTGAGGCCCAAGTTCCCAAAGAGATTGATGGTGAGGTGAGGGTGGGGCACTATGCATATAATTATATCTTTATTTATGTAAATAAATTTGCCATCATGTCAATTAGAGCGTTCATTCCACCAATAAAAATATTCCAAGTTTTTGCTAATTAATCATTCATTTAACTATACTAAATATTCAATGAGATTATGATAAACAATAATGATAAATTTCACTTTATTTTTGGTTTAAGAAAAAATAAAAAGAAAATCATGTAATAGAGAAAAACAATTTTTTAAATTCTTTTAAATCGTGCTCTCACTTTTTGCCAGTTAAAGGGATCTTTAATTAACGAAAGGAGGAAAGTGAGGTGAGAAAAGAAAAGGAGAAAACTAAAAGAATGAAATGAAAGTAGAGGACAAAAACAAAAACTAGAAAGGATAAATTATTGAAAAAAGTTCAATCTTTTAGTTGTTTTCTCTAATGGAGTGGTTTAAGCTTTTATTATGTAGTGTTAAGTCTAATCCTTGCTATGAAAACAAAACATATCTCTCAAGAAATGTTGATCTTTGACATATTTTAATAACAAATTAAACTTTCTATAACATTGAAGGATTAATTTAATGAAAATCTCAAATAATAGGATATTGTCTTGAAAAAAATAAATAAAGAAGTTGATATGATAGTTCAATATTTTGATATAGTACCATACCATACAAACAAGTGTAAATTTTATGACGTTAGAAGTTAGAACTATAATGAAAATAAAATTATCCTATATGCGGGTAGACGTAGCAAAGATTATCATGAAACAATTAAGGGTCTGTTCTCTTTTTACCATTTTCAAACCGTTCTCTATTTTCGATTTTCCAAAACAGTGAAAATGCGTTCTTTTTCTATTTTCAAAAACGCATTTTTGAAAACAAGTTAAAAATTTACAAAGAAAACTCAAAATGACAAATTTGTCGTTTTCGGTGTCTTCAGTTATAATCAAGTCAAAATTTTCAAAACGCGTTTTGGATATTTTCAAAACAATTTTTCAAAATGTCAAAAGGAACACATTTTCAACCATCTCAAAATGAACACTCAAAACACAAAATCCAAAATAAATTCAAAACACAAAACACAAAATTGAAACACAAAGAGAATAACATCTAAATTTTAGATAACTTGATTCAATACAAGTATCAATATTTGCAAAACAAACCTACATGTCATGGTCCCTTATGTTCTTACTAATTTCCACAAAAAATAAATGATAATTTGCCTTGATTAGATAATTCATATAACAATATGATTTGTAAAAGCAGAGTGCAATCTTGCCTAATTCTCTCATAATTAACTACATACTATAAGTTTTTTGTTGTTTGTGTCAAGTCACCCCATTATAAGGGAAATCTCACTTTTCATTCAAAAGGGACCCATAACACAATCTAAAAGCGCTCCCCTCTCTCTTTACACTAAATCAAGTTGAACTTACATAAAGAAAGAGCTAGACATTGATGAAGAATTAGGAAAGTGAAGAGTATTTTACCCTACAAATAAAGTTTAGAGGACCCTATGTACAGTTGACAAGAGTACAAATCCACTTTATGTTTTTCTTAAAAAATCAAATAACTAATATTTTTCTCACTTTATTGCAATTTAATTTATTTATTACATGAATGTGTAGCATCAAAATTGTATCTTTTAATTAAAATCTAGTCACTTAGTTTGTTAACTACACTGATTTGAATACGACTAAACAAGCTTAAACAACACAGGACATGAAAAAACTCTTGCTCAATCAATACCCAAAAATCATAAAATATAAGTTCATTTTTTGCCAAGTCAAGTAGTCTAGGTATACTATGCTCGACTTGTAACATTTTTCGATCTATGGTTAACAAACAAATTACAAATAACTAGGTCCATTATTTCTTGAATATGTAATGAAACATAAAAAAGAAAATACATATATTGGAAAAAAAAAATCCCTAAGGGCCCATATTGTGGGGAATGAAAATGTAGTTTATGTTACTCTTTATGTAATCTAATTTTAGCTTTATGTGAAAGTAGAGTTTATGCACTTTGGATTCATCTATCCATCCATTCGTGTGGGTACCCTCTTTTTGAAATTAGAGCCGCCTTTTTAAGGTCGTAAGTATTTACTTATATATAAGGTGTGTTGAATTACTTTTATTATGGGACAACACAAGACGCTCTTGTAAAAGAGAGAATGTTTACGTGGGAACTCTATGCCCCCATCGTATTCCTATTACTTGATGACTAGATACTCAGTTATCATCATTTCTTCACTTGTTTATATATAAATTTATATTTAATTTCTTTAAAGAAATACACACTCATATATACAATTAAATGTAATGAAATCTTCGAACATACTTTTCTCATTAACGTCTAACTGTATAGTTCGATATAATATACGACAATGTGGTGTAACAAGGTTGAACTCGAAGGACAAAAGAGTGTAGTTGTTCAAATAACAACCTAGTTAAAAGATGTTACGAACGAAAGATTTTTATTTTTCTTTTTTTGTGTCCATATGCAAAAATATCCATTTTGAAAGAATTTAGACCAAAATACCCTTGTTAACAATTTATAATTCCACATAAACACAAAAAATGTCCACTTTATTAAAAGTTTTATTGGCCAATAAAATTTTGACACATAATCCTAACCTATTTATTTCAAAAGTACAATTGTCAAATTGCAATAAATGCAATTTTTCTCATTGGCACAAAAATGTCGAGAACGACA
The DNA here is from genome assembly GCA_035079005.1 of Fraxinus americana. Lineage (NCBI taxonomy): Eukaryota > Viridiplantae > Streptophyta > Magnoliopsida > Lamiales > Oleaceae > Fraxinus > Fraxinus americana. The sequence continues at coordinate 31,037,778 of CM068707.1, forward strand.
TTACAACTGTAGAGAAATGTCATGTTCATAATGAAATGTCATTCTAGACATTTAATATGTCGAGAATAACATTTGAAATGTCGAGAATATTTAATATTGTGATTTGACATGTGTACTTTTGAAATATAAATATGGTTCAAATGTTGAGAACGACATTTGAAATGTTGAGAATATCATTTGAATGTAGTTTCTCATGAAAGCTACTTCTCGAAGTTGGTGAAAAATTGGAAAAAAATAAATTGCTTCATTTTTCCATTAAGAGTATAATGGGCAATTTCGTACAAAATTCAAAATGGTGGACATTTTTCAATTGACATCCAAAAAAATGGACAGTTTTGAAAATGCCCCTAAAAAAAATTGGATTTTCAACTTCTAACAAAAATAATGCAGTTGACTTGTCATGCTACCATGTATCAGACATGTAGAGGTTATATTCACGTATATATGTTAGTTTTGGCTGAGCTAAATATTAATTACAATCACACATTTATAATTATTACCAATTTATTATTCAAACATTTCGTTGACTAAATAATAATATTCTTAAAAAGTTCCTGATTTACCCAAACAAAGGCGTACTTTCATTATCATAATAATTAAGAAATAACGCAATAAAATATCGATTTTAAAATTTCATGGCCATTTCTTTGAGGTGCCTATGAAAAAAATTGAAGTCTTATTTAGAAAAAATAAAAATGGCCAGGGCCGCTGGGGGGTCTTCACTACCTATATTTCCCGCCAAATCCATAATTAATTATGTTTTAATAGACTTTGGAATGTGACAAAATCATCACTCTCTATTTTATTGACTAAAAACGGGTTCTGTTGGATAAGGACTCAAATTAAGACTATTTTTATGCTACTTTTTAGTCGAAGTAATTTTTTTATGGCTATCTTAACACGAATATTACTCATTCGTAATTTCACACTTTGATAGTGAAATATTGTGACCTATAAGGTGAATATATAGATGTTAAGATTTGAACTTCTATCTTAAAATATTAACATTATTAAGAGTAGCAGCACAAATTCTTATAAATTGATTTATGTTTTCATCTTTATTCGATGTGAGATTTTATCCCTTAACATGTCATCGCAAGATGGTGACTCGTTTGAGCAGACCAATCTTGAAATTCGTATGCTCAATTTTTTTGAGTTTTAATCGGATCGAATTGCTCGTTGGAGTTTAACGGGCTCTGATACCATATTAAAATTTGTGGTTTCATTTTAAAAGGTCAACCTTATTAAGAGGAGTAACACAAATTCCTATAAATTAATCTATATTTTTATCTTTATTCGATGTAAAATTTTATCCCTTAACAATAGAAATGCATCTTTCTTGTCACTATTAACTCTTTTACTTTGTCTTTGTATTATTTCACAACATTTGACATAATTAGTTAAGTTCTCTAAGGTCAAGTAGAAGATTTACTGTACACAGATAACTTATATTGTAGTATCCTTCTAATTTTGAGAAAGAACGTTTCATTCCAATTTCAAGTTACGTTGACACGGACTAGTATTACAATTATCACGCCTGAAAATTATTTAAGAAATGAGACTTGGATGTGCAAAAGCTTATTGCCCTTCAGCCTTTAACAACTTCCAATAAAGAAGCTAGTTTTACGACACATATAGATAGCACAACATTACTTCCAACTGTCTATTGGATTGGCCTGCTTCATGCCTCACTCACTCAAATTCCTACTCCTTTTTCTCTGAACATATTATGTAAAGAACAAAAAAGAAGTGAAATTTCAGAGTATGGGTCAAAGTACTTTTGAAATTCACTTTATTTAACTTGGTTCATCATAATAAAATTCCCAATCCTCACTCTAGCTTTAAGTTCATTTACAATGGAATTAACATGGTATAATGTAATTGCAAATTATTTTATTCTGTTAAAGCCTTCTAATTGAGTTATTTAAGCTCCATCCTTTGTTTCTCTTAAATTCTTAGCAACTAAGGAGGAGAGGTCTATAAGAAAGCTTATCAAAGTTAAGTCGCAAGCAGCAAATCAACTATTAAATATAAGACGAAGAAATTGATAATGATTATAGTTAACTCCAAATGCACTAAGTTCAATTAGTTTATTTGTAACGAGCAAGTTGTTGCTTATCATGTTATAAAAAAAACCAATTTGCAATAAACAGATGATAAAACTTATATCACTTGTTATAAATATTAAAGCAAAGAAAAATATGACAAGATAAAAAAATCATACAAGAATACAAAATTTAACTTGGAAACCCAAATTCTAGAAACCCCGGACAGATGTGGATAATTTAATATAATCAATAGCAAAGAAGTATAAAAGGATCTTGCAAGACTCTCAATTTATTTCAAAATATGCAAGCCTCTTTCTCTATAACCTAGATACTCTCACTTTGATGTTCTCTCAATGTTATACAATGTTTTGCTATCATTACTCAAGCCTATGAAGAGCCTAAACCATGTGGACTATAAATATGAGTCTAATTTTGGTGTTTTGAATGAAGTAAAATACAAGAATCGAGGCAGAAATCAAATTCTGTCCGAACGACGGCGTCGACTCCCAACCTAATCTTCAGCTTGGGCGCATAGGCATCTTGACCCTACACCGGACGCCATCTCTCTGGTCCAAAACCTCCAAAGTTGTTTTTCATCAATTCCAAAGTCCTTCCAATCAAACTCTCAATTCTTGATGAAATTTGATCCATTTTCAAACCAAACTTATTTGGGCTTCCTTTATCAATCAAACACCCAATTCTCATGGAATTTTGGTTGTTCCACAACAAATCTCACTTTGACACAAATTCCATAGCAAGGAATTAGTCTTCACTCTTCAACAAGTAATTCTCTAAATAGAATACTCAAACTCCACCTCTTCCACCATACCCCTCTGGGCATACTCAGCGTTTGTGAACAAAATCTAAGTCCTACTTACTAGCAGGTCTAGCTTGGGCCCCAAACCTACTTGACTTATCCCGTTCACAACCAACTTCACCTAAGTTACCAAACCTACTTGAATTATCCCCCACGAGCAACTCGATCACTACCAGCTCATCTAAGCCAACGCTTATCAAACCATAAGCGAATATATCAGCCTCACCGAACCTCTTATGAAATCTGACATCTCCTTTGGTGACACTTCATCAACTGTGATCGTAAAACCTATAAGATATATAATCGGGACTTTCTCTACCTCTTTATTATAACTCTAGCACTCTTACCAACTTTCAGAACTTTACCTCCACCGGTATATCTTTACCCTTTTGAATCAAAAGTACTCATAGAAATAACATTTCGTTTGAAGTCTGAAACATATCTCACATCACCAAGTGTCTTAATCGTCCTATTGAACATCTTGATTTTGACTTTATCAATACTAGTTATCTTCTAAGGTTAATTATTTTCCATTACCACGTAACCATTTGTAACAGTTTCATATGTTGCAAACTAATCCTATTTGGACACATATGAAATGTGCAAGTCATATAAAAGATCCAATCCTCATCAAGTTTAGAGTCACCACGGGATGTCAAACGGACCGAGAGGCTCGTCAGCTCGATCATTGGGCTCTTTAAAGCTTAGTTCGTGGGCTACTCGGGCTCGTCCGAGCCTAAGCACGAGTCGATTGGGCGGCGCCTGCTACAGTGATCACTTTAATCACTATAAATAGTTCAGTGACCGTTGCTGGCAAGGGTCATCGAACTCTTATTTGTGGCCGTTAGACCTTTATATATATTTTTGTAATATTTTTTACCTCTATAAATAACCTACTACCTTAACATTTTTTCACATAGTAACAACAATTCTTACTCTCTTCAACATTCTATCTCTACATTCTACTACCTTCAATTTCAATATTCATTATATTTTTACATCTTACTCTCTTCACATACTCATATTACTTACCTTACTATAAATCTATAATACACATTACACAATACATATTCTATTATTTATACATATTTTATACACATTGTCATTACAATTCACATTCTTACAAATTACAATTATCAAATTCCTACATATTCATTCAAGTTCATATATTATCAATTCATCACAAATGGATCCACAATCATTTGTTAAGTGATTGTTCGGTATCGGTGGCATTTATGACGACACAAAGTCAATTTCACAATGAATTTAAAGGTTTCAACAACGTACCAATTCTCGAAAATATTCCAGATTTGGATGCTCACGAAAGTAGTAATCTAATTGATTTGGATAACGTTAATATTCTCGAGACGGAACATGAGGAATTAGATATTCCCGATGCAAGGGGAAAAAACAAGCAAAATGTTGGGACCACTTTAAATTGATTCCAAAGGGGTTGTATGGTCGACGGAGTCATAAAGTCTAAAACAGTATGTAAATATGTCAAACACGATTGGCATGACAAAAGGGTATTAGTATTACTCACCTCAATCGTCACTACCACTACGCCAAAAAATGCCTTTTGCAGCGGCCAAAAAACGCTGCAAAAGACATTTTGCAAGGTTTTATCATGTGTTGCAAAGTTCAGTGTTGCCAAAGAAAGAAGAGATACAACAACGTTTAAAAAACGCTGCAAAAAAGTCTTTTGTAGCATTTTTTAAATATTGCAAAAGGCATTTTGCAACATTTTATCATGTGTTGCAAAGTTCAATGTTGCCAAAGAGGGAAGAGATACGGCAACGTTTAAAAAACATTGCAAAAAGGTCTTTTGCAACGTTTCTTAAACGTTGCGGTAGACCCCTTTTGCAGCGTTTTTTCAACGTTGCGGTAGACTTTTTTTTTTTTTTTTTACAAATATGGTAATTGGGTAATTGACCCACAAAATTAAAAATAACACTTTGTGAACACATTTTGGAATTGCATAAAAATTGATAATTTCATTATAATTTTTTGAATCCATACACTAGAACGTTACAATGTGAAACAACACCACCTAAATAAAAAGAAGTTTCAAAATGAAATAAAATTGTAACTCTCCTAGAAGTGAAATAAAAGAAATTTCCTAGACTCTTCCGTGCAGCTGGTGCAACTCCTCCAGAACCCCCTGCTAATGTAGCACCAGTAGGCATCCCTACAGAAACAGGTGCAGTCATTCCAGTCACAACAGTAGAAGAAGAATCCCTCTTAGGCCTCCCCCTGGACCTCTCAACACCACCTGGCTGAGCCCCCAAATTCTTTAGCGGACAACCACGTCCCTTCTTTAGCCCACCTTAGTTCGCCCCACCCTGCTTAGGCGGACGGTCGAGGCCTTTTTTCTTTCCATCTCCAGCACTAGAAGCATCACCATTTACATAACCAATTGGGTGTCAATTCCTAGAAAATCAACCTTGTCCTTGCCATCAAAAATGGTCTTCAGCATGTCATCACAGTAAATCTCTCTCTTATTGTCTGGGTTCTGCAAAATGACGTTGAAATTACGATAACATTCAAATAATCGCAACATACTCAAAAACAAATTACTAATACCTAATAAGTAATAACACAAAATACTCATTGATTTCACACAACAAATGCAATAAAGTAATTGAAACATAAAACTCATAAACCATTAACAAATTCTCAAACAGAAAAAATCACCAAAATTCAATCTCCTACTACTTATAAATTCCTTAGTTTCAAAATTTCCAAGTAACTGAAACTGTGAAATCGTGAGAAGCAAATAATACAACTACAGCCACTTCGAAATTCGAATCAATAAGTTTCAATTAAATTAACTGAAAACACTTCTAATACTTTACATATTATCTGACAGCATTAATCCACCCTAACCCATTACCAGATTTGTAAACACAAAATCATCACAATTCAAAATTACCTTCTCTTGTTAAAATACATAATCAAATACACATAGCAAAATCCATAATCAAATACACAAACACGGAAACTAACCTTAATTCTATTACCGATTAATGGGAGTCGGAGACTCAGAGTCGCACGGATTCGCTTTGCCCAGTCACAGCTTCTTCTTCTAATTGGAATTGTCGAATTGGGAATTGGGAAATAAGGGTTAACTTTGCCTGTTTTGGAATTGGACCATTTCCTCTAATATTGGGCCTAAATTTTTTACACAATAATCAGCCTACTTGCCCAAGTGCCCAACCTAACTGCCCCAATAAAAAAAAAAAAGACAACAGAGCCCATTTCAGTTTCTTCTTCGCGGTTATCTTTTTCGGCGTTTCTCCCTTCCAGTCCGGCTCTGCAATCACTAAAACTTCAAATGATGTTCAAATAACATCAAGCGAGAAGACACAAAAAGTACATAGATATAGAAATTATAAGTATACGACGGTGATTCGAACCTGAAGGTTGTGCGATTTGACGTACTCCCAGATTTTCTTAACGGCACCAGAGTGGGAGACTTCGGAGGAACCGATGAACTTGGCGAGAGCAGGGGAGACATTTTGGACCTTGAGTATCCCAGCGTTGCCAGATTTGGCCTTTGTAACGGTAATGGTTTTAGCTTTAGCAGTGGAGGCGACAACGGAATTGGCCACAGCCATTAGAACTCTGCATTTGTTGCTAAAAACCTTGAATGAAGCCATGATTATTTCAAGTTCAGGGAGAAAGCTGAGCTTGCAGTTCAATAATAAAAACCCTTGAGAGAGAGGGGAGGGGGGGGGGGGGAAGAAAGGGTTTTAGGGGGATGAAGTGAACCCTTTGTCCGGTTTACCCATTAGAATTAGGGATTTCGACTTTGAAGGAATTAGTTTTGGGCTAAATAATGGACTTCTCTTTTGGTTGATTGGGCTAAATAATGGATTTCTCTTTTCGCAACGTTTTTTAAACGTTGCAAAAAGTGATATTCCGCAACGTTTTTTAAACGTTGCAAAAAGTGAGACTTTTCACAGCGTTTAAAAAACGTTGCGAAATGTGACACTTTTCGTAACATTCAATAAACTTTGCGAAAAGTCACTTTTTGCAACGTTTAATTAAAAAATGTTGCCATAGACCCCTTTAGCAACATCTACTCAACCAACCGTTGCAATAGACCCCCTTTAGCAACATTTAATGAATGAATGTTGCCTTTTAATTGTTGCAAAAACCCATTTTTCTTGTAGTGTACAAAGCATGTGTAGCCAAATATGAGCTTGTTGGTGCCTCTCAAATGCAACTGTAAAGTTGGTAGTCTAATCGTCGGTTATGCTTCTACAACACTTAGCACGTGGATATATTCGAAGGAGAAAGTTTGAACGGAAATTGTGAAGTTCGTTGTCGGAGTTGAGTTGCCTTTAGCAATAGCAGACAACTAACATTCTGTCTCCTACGTAAAAGAATATCTTTAACTGAGGTACATCGAGGGTAAGTAGAAACACTATTCGTTTTGATACAATAGAATATTTCCTCAATACAAAGAAACAATTGATTACTGATTTGCAAAAACATGGTGATTTTATATATTTAACTTCGAATTTATAGGAATGGATTAATAAAAGAAGTTATATAACTACAACTACATAGATTCACTTTCGTATATGCATAAAAAAATTATTACTTTTAAAATAATTGAGATCCCTCACAACGCTAGTAATATATTTAACGTTATTATGAGTATTATTAGAGAATATTATTGTAAGAATAAAATTCTTTCTTTTACATTTAATAATGCTAGTGTTAATAAACTAGTTATCGACAAATTGTGTAAGGTATTGCAGTATGATTTCGGTGGTTATTTATTTCATATTCGTTGTGCGTATCTTGTTTTAAATTTAATTATACAAGATGATTGAAACATATTAAAAATGAAATTCAAAAAATTAGGGATGTATTAATATATATCACAATTTCACCTAGTTGAAAACAAGTTTTCGAGGAATTTTGTATTGAATTTGGGGTGAAAAATACGAAAACATTTTCTAGTGACGTAACTCCACATTATTAAAATCATGCGAAAGATTTGACTATTTAGCAACTAAATTTTATATCAATAGACATTAGAAACGATGATGACACTATTTTGAATTAATTTAATTGGTTTTTAGCTTTTAAAATTAAAAAAAAATTACAAGTTTTGATGACTTTAAAAATATTTATCTAGAGTGTACCATTTCACTAACTGTATGGTGTTTGAACGTTTTTATATCATTGCAAGCGCATTTAATATATACAAAAATGACCCTAATTTTAGTGAAATTATATTTTATATGGAATTAAAATTTAGGAAATATTGGGAATACTTGCTTATGTTATTTCCTTTGGCATACATCATGGAACTCGATACAATTTGTCACGTACTAAATATGTAATTGATTAGATTTCAAAAACTTGAACTTTTAATACACCTATCACTTATACAAATTTAGAATAAACTTTGTATGAAATGTATGAATTATATTCACGAATTGGTGCAAATATTAGTCGGGTACCCTTTGCACCTACTCCTCCCGTTAATCTTGAAAAAGATGAAACTAAAATATTAAATTTATTGAAGGCATTAATATGTATAGATATGATGCAATATGTTCTTCTAGTAGTAGTATGTCTATCGCATGTATTCAAACATCGGGTGCAATTCCAAATGCATTGCATGTTGAATTACTTGATACTTCTATTATCATATGCTTAGTAATGCATTAATTAAAAAAAGTTCAAAAGAAGTATGTGACATCTGACGAAATTATGAACGACAATGGCTAGTGGTTACTATGATCGCAAAAGACATACTAACACCTCTGGTTAGCATTGTAACTTCGAAGTCTGCTTTTAGTGCAGGTAAGACGGCTCTATTCGAGATCAGGAGATGGCATACAGAAAATATTTTGGAAGCATTAATATACGTGAAGGTTTGGCAAGAAGCTCATTTTTTATTGAAAGATAAATATGCCGAAATTACATGTCGTCGGTAAGTGTTATTCAATTTAATCATATTAATAAAATTTGTTATTTTAAAATCTTGTTTAAATTTTTTAAAAAAATTGCACATGTAACAAATTGTTCATTTATATTTTTTTAACTCCGCCTACTCAAAATTTAAGTAGTTGGTCCCAAGTCCGAATAAACGAGGAGAGTTTTATCTAAAAAAAATAAAAAATAAATCAGGAGCTCGCGTGCCAAAGCTCGGCTCGTAGCTCGAGAGCCGAACCGAGCTTGGACATCGAGAAACGATCCCCAAACGAGCCACAAGCTCAGCTTGGCTGGCCCATTACCACCACTAGAGTTGTCGTAAGAAAAAAAATCAAAAGATCTCCATCACTATAATCCTCTTTAGGGATGGCAAAAAAACCCGATAAACCCGATACCCGCGGGGCTCCGCCCCGAACGGGACGGGGAAAATCCGCTTAAATGGGTAACAGGGTGGGGACGAGGCGGGGAATTTTTTTATTTTTTATTTTAGAATTCAATACTTTAAATGAAAATTTTCATTAGTTCTAATAGAAAATAGCAACTAAAATTATTTGTCTAAATCTAATGAATATAGACAATAAAAATAAATTATCAAAAACTAAAAAAAAAAAATTTAAACGGGGAATAAAACGGGGAAATGACCTACCCCAGCCCCGCCCCGCCCCGCCTTAAACGGGTAACGGGGTGGGGAATTTCTTAGCGGGACGGGGGGCGAGGAGGGCTTCGCCGCCCCGCCCCGTTGCCATCCCTAATCTTCTTCTACAAGACTAGTTTCACCAAAATTACCTGATTGTCCCTTAAGATCTGTAACAACTAATTTATTCCTGTTCAGCCACTTCGGGCAGTCTTTCTTTTTGTGTCCCTTCTTTTTGCAGAAATAGCCGACTATATCACAAGCATTCGCCTTAGACCTGCCTCTTTTTATGACCACCCGAATCCCTCTCACGAACAACAAGACCCTCTGTCAAGCCTTCAATCTGACGACCAACTGTTTCATCTTCTCTCTAGAATAAAAAGCGTTATAAACCTCGTTAATGGTGAGAGTATCTTGACTATACAAGATGATGTCTCTGAATGTCATATATGAAGCTAGCAACGAACATAGAAAAATCAACCCTAAGTCCTTTTCATCGTATTGACCTCCATGATCTCCAAATTAGCAACGATTTCCTTGAATACAAGTAGATGATCTTCCAAAGATCTACCTTCTAACAAACGATGAGAATATAAACACTGCTTTAGATGCAGTTTCCTGGTTAGACTCCGAGTCATGCATAATTTCTCCAACTTCAACCATAATAAAGCGGTCATATTCTCCTTTACCACGTCTTGGAAAATTTGATTCGATGGATGAAGATGTATTTGTGATAGGGCCTTCCGATCCTTACATTATTTTTCCTCCAGTGTCAAAGTTGAGGGCATTTTATCCGACCCCAACAGAGCATCATCCAAATTTAATTGGGCAAAAATTGCTCGCATCTTGATCAGCACAAAGAAAATATGTTGTTGCGATCCAAAAGTGAACTTTCAAATCTCATACTTGTCATCTTGATACAATCAAACTTCGTTATGAGTAAATTGGCTCTCCAAAGAACTTCGATTCTTGGCTTTGATACTACTTGTTAGAATTAAAGTGATACCAATTGCTTCGATACCACTTGTTATAAAACAAGCTAATTTGCAATAATTCGGTTACAGAACTTATACCACTTGTTATAAATATTAATGCCAAGAAAAATATATCAAGCTAAAAAGAATCACACAAAAACACAAAATATAACGTGGAAACCCAAATTCGAGAAATCCAAAGGCAGATGCAGAGAATTTACTATAATCAATAGTAAATAAGTATAAACGGATCTCGCAAGACTCTCAACCTATCTCAAAATATGTGAGTCTCTCTCTATAAACTAGATCCTCTCACTTTGATATTCTCTCAATGCTATACAATATTTTGTTATCATTACCCAAGTCTATGAAGAGCCTAAACCATATGGAGTATATATAGGAGCCTAATTTTGATATTTTGAATAAGTAAAATACAAGAATTGTGGGAAAAATCAAATTCTGTCCAAATAGGTAGCGCCGGGCGCCACTAGTCAATGCCAAGCGCCTGCTCCCGATCCAATCTTCAGCTTTGGGTGCCATCTTCCTGCTCCAAGACGTTTTTCGTTCATTGCAAAGTCCTTCCAATCAAACTACCAATACTTGATGAAATTTGATCACATTTTAAATCAGACTTCCAAACCAAACTTATTTAGACTTCATTTATCAATTAAGCACTCAATTCTCATGGATCATACCACAATATATCATAATTAAAGAAGATGCGGATTCTGAGTCTTACCTCCAATGACTCATTCGAATTAACATGAGTCCAGCTACACATTTTATTGCTATTATCCATTTTAGATATTTGAAAGGAGTCGACCTCTATACATGCCAAGCATTTTAACATTTTAAATTAGTTTAATAATTTATTATTTTTAATTTCATATTACTTTATTAAATAATTAAAATTTCAGCCGTTATCCTCTCAATCTCTCGTGTGAATTTGTTAACCCTCATCTAATATCTGAACATGAATTAATGGCATGTTCTCCTTATTATTTGGGCCGGGGCTACCTCATATTTAGGGGAGCACCCTCAATATTAAGAACATTTTTTTAATAGTCTTACGTACAAAATTTTCAAATCAGATTTTTCCTTTTTTTTTTTGTAATATTAAATCCGATGCTTTTTTTTTTATTATTTCAATGATTAAAAACCTTACTTTATAAATTTAATTTATCTACAAAAATTCTATAATAAGCTAAATAATAAAAATAGAAATTAATATCTCCAATAGAAAAGTTCATAGGTAACAATAATAATTTAAGATTAACCATTGATTTTTGTCAGTGATTTTTTCTTTGGGGATAATTTAAGAAAAAAATATACTTTCAGATTGTAAGGCTAAAAAAATAAAAATCTGGAATTTATTAACCAAAATTCTGTCTATAAAAAAAAATAAAACTAATAAAATTTTATATTAAAGATGAAAATTTTTTTTTTTCAAAAATAATATATAAGTTAACTTACATGTCAATAATATTATAATGAGAAAATAAATCTAAAGTTATCGACGAAATTTCATTCAATAAATTATTTTAAAAATAAAAAGTTACGAAAAAATAAACTTCCATTACACAATCACTTCTTCATCGATGCTCAGAGAGCGAAGCACTGTCGTTAATTGACAATGACATCGCTGTTGGAAATCAATACGGAGATGCGTGGATTGTAATCGATTGTGTTGTTGTCAGTAATTTCGTTCGAATCACTCACAATTATAAAGTAGGGTTGAGGATCATCGACAAAAATTTATGTCAGTATTTAATTTCTCTATTTAAAATTTTATTATTATTTTAGAAAATGCCCCTTCCGAAATTGTGTAAAGGTCCCACACATCATGAGTCGCCTCTCTAACCATTGCAAGCATTGACTGCATTTTCATAAGTTTCATATCTTGAAGTCCTTTCTGCAATAAAAATGAAAAAAAAAAAATAGTCCATAGGGAATAAAGGAATATTTAAAGGGATTTGACCAGTTAGTCGTACAAAGATATGGTTAAATATATCAATTACCACTAAACTTTCTCAAATATTTTTTAATTCCCATTGAACTTTAAAAACTCGCCGAACCACTAAACATACTTAAAACATTATTACTTCACCATCGTGTTACTCCCTTTTTAATGTTAACGGTATAGATAACATGGTAGTTGAAGGGATGGATGAGATAATATTTTGATATGTTCATGAAGCCTGTTAACATTTAAAATGGTGAGTGGCGGAGTGATGAATGTGATAACATTTTAGTAAGTCCAGTGGCAACTCAAAGAACTTTTAAAGTTCAATGGCAAATAAAAAAATATTTATAAAAGTTTAGTGGCAACTCAAATAGCTTTCAAAATTTAATGGCAGTTGAAAACATTTCGAAAAATTGAGTAACAATATTAGAGGGTTCATCATTTGAATAACTAATGTAGAATTCTCCTCCTCAATTCCTGCCCTCGCCTTCTTTCTTTTCGTCTTTCCTTTGCCTTTTATTGTTACTATGTTCATAGATTCTGCATATTACAATTTTATTTGTCTTTTCATCTTTAGGAACTAAACCCTAATCTAGAAGGAATTATTGTGAAATCTAGTTGGTCTCGGACCCAATTCCTCTTCGATGTTTTGTTCTTTGGAAGGAAACAATGAAGTGATGAAATCAAGGTTCTAAAATACATAATGCACGACAATGCGTTTCGATGGAGCATCAAGCATTTCAGCATATGCATGCCTTTGCCTAATTATGCATTTTCCAAATTTTAATTATTTTAAATATTCTAAAATAATAAATAAATAAATAATATAATGTATTCTCTAAATTTTATACATGTTTTTCAAATTATATATATATACACTAAAATTACTTGAACTTTATACATATTTTTCAATTTTTTAACAAAACACATTGCTCAAAAATCATAAATAATACAAATACTTGATAATCAATTCATAAAATTACATTAGACATGAACACGGGCTTAAAAAAAATCATAAATCTTTAAGTTTCTGCAACTTGATGAATATCTCAGTAGTGAAATTAGAGGAAAATCGAAAAAGGAGGCTTGGGCTCGATGTTGATAGTTTGTAACTCTATGAAAAATATGTTTTGAGTTTGGGTGATTTGAGCTACTTTGATATTTGTTGGGCTCAATTTGACATTTTTAAGTTATAAAAATAGGTTGGGCTTTATTTGGCTAATTTGGACACAACTTTTAACACGAATACAAGAGCATTTTGACATTTAAGTGTGCATATGTGGTCAACGAAATAAGTTACCGCATTTCACGCGCATATCCCATATGTGGGACGTTTCGAAAACACACCGAGCATATGTGCATATGTACGAAGCATATGCGTGCATTTCAAAATTCCGATTGAGATTAATACCCAACATAATTGTAATTTATGATTTTCTTAGTTTGTTTATTAAGAAATAATTTTTTTTAAAAAATTTTATTTTACATTGATTATACGTTACATATTTGTTTATGCAATTAAGGGTTATGAATTGTTTTGTGATAATAAAAGTTAAGTGTTTTAGTAGAGAAGAACAAGAGATATATAACTCATTTTTCTACTAAGAATATTTGTCCTAGACCAACTTATTGAGGTTGGGACTCTATTCGGGTCAAAACTGAAAAGGTTCGTTAATCTACAATTGGGGTACGCGATTTGCCTTGATCGTGACATTTTCCATTTGAAAATAACTAGTAGTAAGTATGTGTGTTGCACGTCTTACGTATTGAATAAATGATATGCATAATATTTTTAAAGTACTAATACTGTTTTTTTTTTTAAGTAATCAAGATAATTGATATTATTAAAGGAAAAATTAAAATTGTAAAAAATATGTATATATGATTAAAAGTTTTTATGAAATTATCCATATAATATGAAAATGTTGAATAAGGGTTGATTGCTCTTATTTTTTTAATTTCGAAGTCAATATGTTTTTCATTTCTCTAGCATGGGAAATAACTTTTCAATCGTGTCATTGAACAGCGTAGTTTGAAAATTGCTTCCCTGAAAGCATTATAAAAAATAACGTATTACTTTAATAGTGAAACATTTATTTAAAAAAAATTAGCTAATTCGGCATTATATAATACCTTCAATCACACAAAATTAGTTTAAAAGCTTCAACAAGGTGGTTCTTATTGCTGTAGATTTTAATAGAACTTTTTCGAAATATGGATACTTTTATAATTCACTTCTTCAAATGCATTATGAAAATACGTAGTTTGACCCTAACAACACCTAGAGAGGGGGGGGGGGGGTGAATAGGTGATTATGTAGAATTAATAAATTAGCAACAAGTCACTAATTGATTATCTCTAAATGATTATGCAATCAGTTTAAATAACTTATATTTGAATATCACAAAATATAAAAATAGTAAACAAAGGAATAAACAACACATGATATGATCACGGAGAAACCCCAATTGGGTAAAAATTTCGGGCACTTTGCCAGTCAACAATCAACTATAAATGATTTATAACTTACAGTCTACCAGACTAGACGACGACATGTACTATCTGATTTCTTGACTGCAATTTCAACAGCTCTCCTGGATTATGTGCTCCTGCACCAATTCCCAACTGCAATTTTCAAAACTCTCTTGGATTGCACTCTCCTACAGCAACTCTCAACTTTGTGAAATCGTCTATCTCCTGTGAATTCACGAATAACACCGCGTTCTTCAACGACTGCAACTCTAGTAACATTCTCTTGATTTTCAGAAACTCTAATAGATATGAAGGAAGCAGTAGTTTGGTATTTGGATTCTGAATCTAATGTTTTTCTCACTGTCAAGAACAAATTACTATGTGATTAATGAATGTTGAAAAATAATTGATGAAGAGAATATGAAAAGCTAGGTGTTTGCTTAATGATTAACCTTAGAAAAAATCATTATGTAGCGTTTGGATATTTATATGTAGGTTAGGGAATGAATATGCCGGACAAAGAGTCTTTAAAAAATGAATTAAAAAATTCCTGGATAACACTGTCGCTCGAGCGAATGGTGAGCGACAGTCGAGCCACAAGTTGTCGCTCGAGCGAAGGCGAAGCGACGGTGGGTGACACAGTTTCTGTTTCTGACGCTTGAGTCAAACCTTGGTGATAAGCTAGCAATATTTCGACACCATTTTTCCTTCTTTTCCATTCTCGAACCCTAGACCTAAAATATCACAACTTTTATTAATTGCACACTACTCCTTGACTTTTTACAACATATCAATTTTAGTCCTTTTTGTTCACAAACTTGCCAATTACATTAAATATCTAACACATTCAATTGTCTTATAAATATATAATTGTAATCTTTATTTGATGAAATCAATCCTACAAAGATGAAAACAAAATAAGATACGACAATAAAAATATACATTAACAACTAACATCCGGAAAAAATTTAATATTTTTCAAATTAAACTGACGACTTGACTTATTTTGTTGATCTATTGATTAATCAGATTTTGTTTCTGTCAGTATTTTCGACGATGATGTATTCATATGTAATGTTTCTAACATACAAAATAAAAAAGTTATTGATATATTAGTTTAGTAATGTATTTATCAATGTTAAAAAAAAATCATATAGTAAATATATGACATATAATGCAAATATGATAACATACAATACATGTTTTTATCAAGAATGTGGTTGCGTTCAGTAACCAATATGATGCAGCAACATGCCAATTATAATTAATACATCAAAATTTGTTTAATACCAAAAATTGGTAAAATATGAAAAAAAAAAAATTCTCAAATGATTTAATCTAATATAAAAATTAATCAAAAACCAATACAAAGTGGTATTGTTCACGTTTCAACAAAATCCTAATGGTCAAAGCTCAATATAATTGTACCTATGCTAATGTCCCCTTATCTTTCCTAAAAATAATTATTAAATCATAATTTAATAAATAATAAAACAACTATATAAAAATCATAAAATTAGAAATATTAAAAATATGAATTGTCAGGTCAAAGACGAGTCATAGTGGTGGAAAGAGATCTCACATATAGATGTCCGCCAAAAATGACTCCACAAACTCTTAAATATGAATACAAAAATAATGCGTATTTGTATAAACATAATGAAACAATAATACTGTCGGCCTGCCACATGTTTAGGACACCCCAACCGGAAGTATATATGCAATTAAAGTGATTTGTGGTGATAGATAAATCTAAAATAGAAATTTCATACAATTAAATCCATTATATTTAGAAAGTAATTTAAATGCGAACCAAGCTAACTAATCACGAAAAAAAATCGCAACACTCATCAACTTATAAGTAACTTACGTTTATCATTAGATGGATATTACTAAAAGAATTTAAAAATAAAAATAGAGAGAAAAAGGAATTACATTATTTTTTTATTATAATACAAAATTTTGTCAAAGACCAAAAAATCATTTTTTTTTTGTAAAATTTGTCTCACGCAAATCGACTTCTCCAAAACTCCAATATCCAACATGAACACCAACTAAGCTATTTTCGAGTTTTGAGAAGCTCTAGCCCAAAAAAATTGCTTTCATTGACAACGGCTATTAATTTTATCCCACAACAAATTACTTTCATTAACAACGGTTCTAGACAAATTGCTTTTATTGATAACAATTCACAAAAGGGGAAATGTTCATTTTTATAGCTATAATGATCTTAATTATGTTTATTAGATAGTGTATGTACTAACACAAATCAGCCATGTATCTTCCATCTCATTTATTTACATTGATT
The DNA here is from genome assembly GCA_035079005.1 of Fraxinus americana. Classification (NCBI taxonomy): domain Eukaryota; kingdom Viridiplantae; phylum Streptophyta; class Magnoliopsida; order Lamiales; family Oleaceae; genus Fraxinus; species Fraxinus americana. Next base: position 31,054,952 of record CM068707.1, read on the forward strand.
ATTAATTATAAAAATAATCAATTTTTAATCCATTTCATATGCACTCTGTTTAAAAGAAATTAAAAAACATAGCCTCAACAGACTCTCTCTCCATCTTCCTTCATTTTACGTTCTTTCTATATATTGAAAGTTTTAATCAGTTTATATTGTGTGTGGATGGTTTAGAATTTCAACCCATATTATAAAGTTATATTAATTTTTCATATAAAGATAAGAATATAGCGAAAAATAATTGAGGACTTAAGTGTGAAAATGAACAAAAATTATAAATGTTTATTGCAGTTATAATATTGTGTATTTAATAAAAAATTTAATGGGAATATAATTACCCTATCATTTGGTATTCCCTTTTTATCTAAACTTAGATATCATAGGGATTATATCTAACTATCAATTAAAAAAACTTTAAATAAAGGTAAATATAATATAAAATAAAAATTCGTCAAATTATTTAGTAACATTTTATATGCAATAATTTTAATAAATTAAATATATTATTTAGTTGTTAGGATGTGTAATGAAGCAACCAAATGAAATAGCCGTTTAAATAAGGCAATATGGATGTTATGTTTTTAAAATGACTAATTCAACCTAGGGAAGAAATTTAAATTATATTTTTATAATAAAAGGAGTTAATAAAAATTAATATAACATTAAAAAGATTAATTTAAGGAGTTATTGACAAATGAAAAAGAAAATGATTTTTTTTTAAATTTCACGTTGAATAAATTGAATTAATATTATTAATTACTTATTAACAAAGCTAAAATTACATAATAGTATATTGGGCACATAGTTAAATATGTAAGGAATTAATGTTATTAATTATTAATAAAACTAAAATTAAATAAAGGTGTATTAGGTATATAGCTAAATATGTAAAGGTAAATTGGGTATTCAAATGTTTCTCCCCAGTCCTCCCTTTTAATATAAAAAATATAATATTGTAGATGAGTTGATTCACTGGAATTGTATTGGACAGGACAAAGTAAATTGTTAATTAATTTATAACAAAATCGTGCTAAAGAATTAACAACACGTGATTGTCTTATGAATTACATAAAATCGTTACAAGATAGTAGTTGCTATTCGGGAAATTGATATTCATTGATATGTAATGAGAGATCATTCGATTACAATCATCATATTGGTATGCTAGAAGGTAATAGGAATCGAAGTAGTGAGCACGTGTTTGTGTCCGAAATCTGTCACCTTATTAAATAGGTAAATGAGTTTACTTTAGTATTTTTCTAGAGAACAATTTGAAATAGAACTCGATATTTGGGGACTCTTGATCATTAATTCTGTAATCGCCTCTCATTAAAACCTTTTTAAAAAAAAAATGAGAGCCACAAGTGCGAAAATAATTAGAAGGGCAAAATAATAATTTGGCTCTGATATAATTATTCGATGTTCGATGATACACATATAGATGACAAATCAAGAGGATATAAATTACCGGGATTATTTCATATTGTTTTTGTGATTTTTATATAGTTTATGAGTTCAATTTCTCTTTGTTGGTGGTATAAGTGAAAACTAATAATGATACAGGGTTAGGGGCGGAGCCAGCCTGTTGGACTTGGGGGGTCCAGAATTGTGAAGGGGTAAATTTTTTTTTTTTTTTTGATACCTTATTAACCAAATAGTACGAACTATAACTGCAATATTTTGATCCAGATTCGACAAAAAGTATAGCCCCTTCATTGTCTCCTCGGCTGGAGGAACCAGAGTAGGCTGGCCTTGTTTAACAGCAAGCTCAAACACATGGATACTACCATTTGCCATCTTTCAAACTCCTCAACGTCGAAAACCTTGAATCAGAAAAAAGAAAAAAAAAATTGTAAGAGAGTAAGACTGAGGACACAAAATCAGAATATGCATTCATCCACGTAAAATAAAGCATTAAAACATAAGAAACTAGAAAGATGCCTGTTAAGTAGAAGTATATGACAACAGCTCAGATTCGAAAACTGAGATTAATGTATTAACAAGATTAGGATTACAGCAATTATATAGAGAAGCATGATTCAAGAAAATTTAATATGGTTAAGTTTTGGTTAACAAAGACCAAGTGAAAGTGACTGGTGGCAATACTTGTTCATACACAATGCTATTAAAAAGGAAAAGTCCTGAGAAAGAAAAATGAGTTATTTTGAATAAGTCCTCGAAAGATTCTGCAAATTAAAAAAAAAATTGTCAAAAAACTGGGGGGGTCCAGGACCCCCCCCCCCCTCCCTCCGCCCCTGTACAGGGTAGTCTCGAATTGACGTGACTGGGTATAATTCCTGCAGCATACATAATATAAGTTCGATCGAGTCCCTTTGATATCTTAAGTAAATGTTTTGGACTTAATTGCATAAGTAACAATAATTCACGGACTGCATGTGAAAAAAGGACAAAATATGAATAGAGATTAATTGATATTGGAGGGACATGACCTAAGCCTAGGTCTAGGGTCGGTTTAGACCATTATCCTACTCTGGTAATCCATTGTATAGAGAACATGGAGATTTGGTATCTTATTTTCTTTTTATGTCCCATACTCTTGAAGTTCTTGATAGGGGCGTGCTATTTAATCGGAATCAAACATCTCGAATCAAAATCGAAAATCGATTGGGTCCAAGTTAGTTCTCGTTCTTGAACCGAAACCATGAGTACCCGACTCTCGAATTGAATTTATCATTTTTTATAAGTTTTATATTTTTACAACTTATTCATCGTGATTCAATGACCTGACCCAACAAAAAGCATTTGGAAAGCCTGGTAAGTAGCAGATTGGCAAAGCTCATGTAGTAAGTACACTAATCAATCAGAGCCATTCTTCTAAATATTTGAATAATGTCATTTTCATTCATAGCTGCTCCTTGCACTTCACGAAATGGTTGCCCCATAAATCCTTTTTGAGGGTGTCGTAAGTAGAGCTACATTCGAAATTATATGCTATTATGCTAGATATTGGATGTTATTGGTGGCATATTTTCAATGTATTAAAAAAGTATTGAAATATGTATTTGATTACCTATTTTATTTATTCTAGTTTTACTAGACACTGGGAAGCTAATTTATATTGTCAATTCACGATTTTGTATTAAAAATATTATGTGTAGAATCAAGCGAAATCGACGATTTGGATTTGGTTCCAGTAGTTAATTGGACTCTAATGGTTTCATTAGCAAAATACTCGAAGTATAATGGATGGTTCAAAATATATAATATCCACTGACCTACCCGACTCTCAAGCCTATTTTTTGAGGCGTCTACTCATTTACTAAAGCTCATATGTTGGAAGAATACCCAAAAAAAAAAAGGGAGTTGGAAGCTTCAAGATTGAATATCGGTATTCAAGATCAACATCAATATCAAGATCAAGATTTAAGAATGAGATTGAAGCAATTGCCAATTAGATAAAGAATTCAAGATTCAAGTTTGATTACGCTTCAAGTTTAATTTTGCAATTCTTTCTGTGCTTGATTTTTGTTGCAATGTGAATCAGATTATTTAGTAAAGATCTTGGGTCAAGTTTTGTGAAAAAGGAAAAATTTTATTGTCTAATTTTACTAGTTTTTCCAACAAAGTGTTCTTTCTATCCCTTCATACCTAAAATTTTCTTGGCTTGACCTTTATTTCAAATTCAGATGTTAATTTTGACTTTATTTTATCTATTTCTTTTCTATCATGGCAAGCCGTAGCATATTATCAACATAAAGTAACAGATAAATTGATTTATAACCTAAGATTTGAATATATGAATTAAACATTTTATATCACCGCCTAGGAGGTTGTTCTAAACTATATAAAGATCTTTTAACGAACAAACTTTTTCAAATTTGAATTTTATCTCAAAACCTTTAGGCTGATTCATATATGTAATTTCATGTAGATCACCATTCATGAAAGTTGTTTTAACATCAAGCTAATCCCAATCAAAATGGGCAGTTTAGGCAAATAAATTTTTGATAGACGTATATTTTTACAACAAGTGAAAACATTTCATTATAATTTGTCCCTTCCCTTTTTATAAAATCATTTGCTAATAGTCTAGCTTTATAAATCTTATTTTCAGCATTAGGCTTGGCTTCTTTATTTTTATAAATCCATTTGCAATCAAACACTTTCTGATTTTTAGGCTTGCTAGTAAGAAGTCAATTTTTATTTTCTTTGAGGAATCCATTTCATGTCTCACGGCTTCATTAAAAAAAAAATAGAAATAGATTCTTTATAACTTAGTGCTTCTTCATAAGTATTTGGTTCAAATCAAATGATTCTAAAAAAGATAAAGGGTATTTTAAAACAAACAAGATACCAGAATATATTTGATACCACTTGTTGTGGAATAAACCATTGGATTGAGATGTTGAAATTATATGGCAAATAATAATGAAGTATTTGATCAAACAAAAGAATAAAGAAGACAAGAATATGTTAGATGAATTAAGAGATTTTATTGACTCAAAAACAATAGAGAAGAGAGAAAATTAAAATTGATCCTATAATTCTAGTAATCTATTTTCTCACCTTATAAAATTGTATGAAGAGCCTAGTATTTATAGGGAATAAGTAGGGGATGTCCAAACCCACCTAGTAGAGTTATTGATGAAGTAGGATACCATAAAATTGAGTCCAAAACAAATTTCAACTCCCAATGGGTTTTCAAAATAGAATTTCAACATGACATATGACTCCAATAATATTTCAAATTTGAATTCTTCATGACGTGCACTTCAATTAGAATTTTTCAATTACTTTTACAAAAAATTCGGGTCACACCCAAATTCTAACAATCTCCACCTTGACACGAATTCCACCAAGGAATGAACTGACTTCTTCAACAATAACCAAAAAATTAATTTTTTCAACCAAAAACAAAATACTCCACATTTTCAAATGAATCCAAGCACTACTCTGCAGAATTACCTCAGATTCCAAAAAATCATAATGATTTTATAATTTACCAAAATGGGTTGTAACACACCCCAAAGTAGAATCAATACCAAATGCTTTTATAGAAGGCTCATTGTTAGATTGTACACATTCTACTCCACTTAAAGCATGCTCAACAAAATCAGCATCCACATACCATTTTCCATTGGGTTCGTCCCTAACAATTGAATACAATGGCACCGCAGGTGATGGTGGCAAAGTGGCATTATCCATATCTCCTGAACTTCACTGAACCGTATTCTTCAAATCCCTCCCTTTATGAGATCCTAAAGGTATTGTACCAAATTGAATGTCCACCATAGTCCTGAATTTGTGCTGATTGACTCTTCTAAATTCTGCACAACTCTACAAGATGTATAACCGAGACCTTTTCTGTCCCTCTAATACAACTTGGGTACCCTTACAAACCTTCAAAACTCCACCTCTACCAAAGAACTCATAACCTTTTGAATCAAGGATAGACAACGAGATGAGATTTTTCTTCAAATCTGGAACATGTCGAACCTGGCCAAGTGTTCTAATTGTCCCATCCAAAAGCTTTAATCTAACTGTACCAATTCCAACAACCCAACAAGATGCGTTGTTTTCCATAACCACGACACCTTTGGAAATAGTTTCATATGTAGCAAAGAAGTCCTTATTAGGTTACAACGTTTCATATGTAGGAAACAAGTCCTTATTAGTTTCATATGAAACCCACATGCTGAATCAAGAATCCAATCATCTTCCGTTTTAGACTCAATGTCAAAAATAGCTAAGAGTTCCATATCACTTACAACGTTCTCCACGAGGTCTACTTTGCCCGAAGTATCTAAAATCTACTTGCAGCTATCCTTTCTTTATTCTGTAATTTGTAGCAATCCTTCTTTAAGTGCCCCTTATTCTTGTAGTAGTTACAAATTTGATTACTGAACTTAGATTTCGATATGCCCCTTCCAGAACTACCATGAGCAACCAGGCCTTCTCCATCTTTGGCTTCAGAAACCAGATGCTTCATCTTCTCTTTTGAATACAAAGCATCATACACTTCCTCTATGGTGAGAGTATCACGACTATACAAAATCGTGTCTCTAAATGAAGAAAACGAAGTGGGCAACGAACACAATAGGATCAAGGCCAAATCTTCTTCATCATACTCTACTTCCAAAATTTCCAAATTAGCGACGATCTCATTAAATACAGCCAGGTAATCTTCCAATGATACTCATTCTGTCATTTGATGAGAGTATAAACACTTCTTGAGGTTCAAATTGCTTGTCGACTTTTAGTCGTGCACAATTGCTTCAACCTCAACCATAAAACAGCTGCTGAATTCTCCTTCAAAACGGCTTGAAGAATAGTATTTGATAGATGAAGATGAATGTGAAAAACTGTTTTCTTATCCTTCTGTAATTTCTCCTCTACAGTCAAAGTTTCGGGCATCCTGTCAATTCCCATCAACGCATCATCCAAATCCACGTGTGCGAGTATTGCACGCATCTTAACCTACCATAGTGAAAATCTAGTGCTTCGATTCAAAAGCGTAACATCATACTTCATGGAAGCCATCCACTCAAGATTTACAGAGAAGAACTAAAGATCAGAGATTACAAAATGAGAGAGAAAATCAGATGAAAAATAAAATTTGTGCACACATACTATGTGTAGAGTATAGTTAAACCCAATTTATAAAAGACAATAGTTTACTCTACATCCAACGCTTACGATTCCACCACGTGTAAGGATGATATCAATTCCCCTACGTGAGACAAAGTCAAAGTCCCACTTTTAAAGAAACAAACTTTTAACAATTAAAAGCAATAGTCAAAATTAGTAAGGTACCATATTTGATCAACAACCCACGACCACGACCACGACCAGAATGGAAGTATAATTGTTGAGTAAATTGTTGATCTACCTAAAACTTCATCCTGGCACTAACTATTTGGAATTTACTTAACATGAACAGTTGAAAATAAAATAATTTCAATTCCCACCAAGGATCTACTTTGTGTTTACATAGAAAATGTGATAGAAAATTATACCTTTTGTAGATTCTACAAACTCCCTTGCTGATTTTGGAACACAAATAATCACAATCTGCAATCCACGGCTGTCCAATTGTCCAGTCTCCAATGAAAATCTACACGGGGAACAAGAATGAGAGAATTAGAACTTCTCTTTTCTTGTGCTAGCAAGATAATGAATTGTATTCTGTTCATTTTTTTCTAAAACCCTAATAACTTGTTAATATAAGTCTAAGTGGGATTGGTCTGTCTCTTAAACTTAACTCGATCCAATATTTAATTAATCTAATTAATTCATTCGGACATGTTAAGAAGCAGCCCAATTAATTAATTGTCCAATACTTATGGTGAATCTCATTCTTCTGATTCTTCTTTTGTGTGTGACCCATTAGATTCTCAATCATGATGTCTAATAACGTGGATTATTATTTTGATCTATTCAAAATCGATAAATTAAAAATACTTTTTTCAGTTTATCACTAATTCACATATGTCATACTAAATTGACATATAGCAATATGTTAGTGCAATACATGTGACGAAAAATATTACGCGGTATGACAAAATCAAACTTGTTCATTTATCTTATCAATTACGAATATGAATTTGTCAATATAAATTATCGATCATATCTTTTATCCCATTACTAAGTCAATATAAGTCAAAAACTCCATTTCGACTTATGAGTACACCTCGACCAAGAATTTCGTTATCAACTTAATTGAATGAAATGTGGATAATAATATATTACTATCTAAGAGTGACGAATTCTCTATTGATCATTCACAACCTTCATATAATTCTTGACATATCGAAACGATGTTGTATTAGTGACCATTGGCAGAGCAACATCCAACATTACCAAAGTATGACCTCAAGTCAAAGGACCAATTTCACTACCGAACGTTAGAGATTAACCCCTAACACTCGTATAGTTATCCATATGGAATCTTCCTAGCAAGTCTCTAATGTTTTGTTCTATAACAAAATATCCACGCGTTCATTTAAGTGACACCACACTTTTCTTTTAAGATCAATCACTTACTTTACAAGTAAGAATTGTCAAATATGATAGTCTATCTATAATAACAATATTTGTATATCGTTATTATTTATGACCATTGATGATTTAAGATTTAGTCATTTGTAATTTACATTTTACAATCACAACTCTTTATAATTAATAAATTACCAAGATTTGAATCATGGACTCTATTATTTAATTTAATTGAATATTAATTAAATAATAGATCTGTCATAAAAATGCATCAATTATATATTAAAAGTGTTTATATCCAAAGTCGATTGGACCTAAAGTATAATACTTACGAACCCTCACGTGCACTAGATCCAATCACTTATGTAAGAGTAAGAATCTACTTAACGATCATGTTTATACGGTGACAACTCTTTGTCAGTGGATTTGTAATATTATCAATTATGGGAATTCGTTATTTCTTTAAGCCATTTCTTTGTATTATCTCTCTTATGAAATGATACCGTCTTAATACATATTTGGATCATTGATGAGACATTAGTTCATTCACTTGCGCAATGGCTCCAATGTTATCATAATATAAAGGTATGTGATCAACAATGTTAGGAACTACTCCAAATTCATTAATGAACTTCTTAATCCACACCGCAACTTTTTGTTGCTTCTGAAGTAATAGTATAATAGGTTTTCAATGATTATTACATACTTGGAACATTTACAACTAATCGCTCAATTATTAAGAGTAAACAATATCTTGATTGAGATTCACTGTCATTTTAGTCTGACTCGAAGTTAACATCAGTGAATTCATCAACTCTCAGTTCATTTTTCATATAAAACCTTCTCAAAATTTTATCTATGTAGATTGTGATGAGTTAAGCAATCTTCTAAACTATAAATATCAAGTTGATTCTCCCATATTTTTCATGAAGAAATTATTTGACAACCATAATTTCAACGATTCAAATACAGAGACGTTGTTTCCTATTAATAATATGTCTTATAAATATAATATGATGAATACGATAATGCTCTCACTATCTTCTTATAAATACACGAACCATCTTTGTTTTTGATAAAATAAACCCTTCTGATTTTCTCATCAAAGCATAAATTCTAGCTCCAAGAGGCTTGTTTCAATCCATAAATAGATTGATCAAACTTGCATACCTTGTAAGTATATTTGGATTCAAAACTTTTGAGTGTCATGTACACTTCTTCTTGTAAGTTCCTCTTAAGGTATGCAGTTTTGACATCTATTTGCCATAACTAATAGTCATGGTATGCATCTATTGCAAATAAAATCCGAATGAACTATAGCATGGCTATAGGCTAAGAGATTTCATCGAAGCCAACTAACTGTCTTTGTTTATAACCTTTTTCTATTAACCTTACTTTACATGTATGGATGTTTCCATCTATGTCGACCTTTTCATGTAAACCCATTTACAACCTATGGGTTTTATCACATCAAGCTTGTCGATCAAGGTCTAAAACTTGTTCACATACATCGAATTCATCTCGAATTCCATGGCCTCCTGCCATTTTTTGAGTCAACACTTGATTTTGTTTCTGCGCAATTAGTAGATTCCTCATCCTCGATTAGTAGTGCTCGATTAGTAATCATGGATTCATACCTTCTAGGGGTCGAATGATCCTACAAGATTTATACAGAGCGACGTGTCCTCATCAAGAGTATGTCACTCAGCATGTGTGGGACCAAACTCAGGTTCATCTACTTGATCAACTATATCTATGGATTCTTGAACTCCTTCAAGTTCTATTTTGCTCCCACTGTCCTCTCCTAGAATAAACTTTTTCTTTAGCAATATGACATGTCTTGAAATGAACATTTTCTTCTCAACAAGATTATAGAATTGAGGTTGAACTAGACTAGCTTAGCGTAGAGGACTAGGAGAGGAGGTGTAGGCTTGACCACTTATATACATTTATCGGATTTAATCTCAAACTTATCTGATTCCATGTTTTTATTATAGTAGCCACTTCCTTAGTCGAGTTATCAACAAGTGTTTATGGAAAGGGCTACTCAAGAATATAACCAATTTTTGCATGACTGATAACAATTTTCAGATTGCGCCGTGAATGAAGAAAATTTGGTTTAGTTGTTGGCATCCAACATGCCCCTCAAATACGTAGGTTACTCATAATTAATAAACATAAATAATGGAAAATAAAAGAATAATATATAAAATACATCGTTTATTTTCACATGGTTTTTTATTAAATTAGTTATGCTCCTATTTTTTAACTCGAATTTATAACCCTATCACATAAAGTCATATATTCCATACTTGACTCCTAGTGGATTGTGACCCAATTTATTATATTAAGATCTTAAATGTACTCAACAAGCCTTAATAAAATATTTGGGTAGATATTATTATTAATTGTATCTCCATACAACTCCCAAATAATTAAGTTGACATCCCTTTATCTTCACACATCTTATGTGTAAGCTTAACATGCATCTAAAATTTACGTCCTTGAGTATACTCAACAAAATATAAATTTTAGTTAAGTCGAACCCACCATTCGTAAATATATAATATTTTATACTATCAAACGTATCTCTAATAGATCAACCTTGAGTGTGCTCAACAAGTTGAGATCGATTGGGAACTCTGATTTTTCACTATAATGATGGAAAACAAATATAAATATGACTTAATATTTTGATGAGGGATTTCGCATGCGAAGGTCTCATCAATATAATTATATATATTATCAAGCATCAATTATACAAATAAACATACATATAATAGAGTGGACGATTATGGACTTATACTATCTAGACTTCCCGAGCTATAAGGAAGACTAGTTGGTTAATTCTTATAGGGTACTGCATTAACTCAAACAATGTTCTATCTCTATGATCTCCTCTCATTCTTGCATCCATAATTAATCTAATTGCAACCTGTATCCTATATTAATTGGCATGCAGGCCTATAATAATTACAAAGGACTCGCAGGTCTAAAATATATAAGAGCTCGCAGGCCTAAAATACAACAAAAATAAAACTAACCATTCAACACATTCATATGGTTGAGTCCATAATCATCCACTAAATATACATTCATCACATAAATGCATTCCTATATAATATTTAATATTATATGCAAATGTGTTTCAAATTTCTAGCAATTATGGTCGTCTAAACTAATTTAGACAAATAGAACGGAACAATTAAATAATTAATTAATCAAATTAATTAATTAATTAATTAATTTAACTAGTTGGCTTATTTAATTAAAATCAAATTTCAATTAAATTAAAAATTTGAGTCCAACTCTAATTTCAAAATTATACGGCGGAACTATTTAATTAAAATCAAATTCTAATTAAATACTAAATTAGAGTCGAAATCTAATTCCAAATTTTAGGGCGAACTTATTTAATTAAAATTAAATTTTAATTCAATATCAAATTAGTGTCTAACTCTAATTCCAAAATTTTAGGGCGAGATAATATAATTAAAATCAAATTTTAATTAAATGCCAAATTAGAATCCAACTCTAATTTCAAAATCTTAGGATGTGTATTATTTAATTAAAATCAAATTCTAATTATATACAAAATTAGAGTCAAACTCTAATTTTAAAATAATATGGCAAAAATAATTTAATTAAAATTAAATTTTAATAAAATACTAAATTAGAGTTCAACTCTAATTTAATTGAATTAATATTTTAATTTAGGATAAAATTCCTCTACAAAATAAAATTCAATCTGGGTTCAATGTTTTATGTTTAAGTCAAGATACAATTTTAACGATAATATAAAAATCATCAATTTTAAATAAAATTTTAAATGGTTCAAGATTAAAATTTGGGTCAAACACTTTTGAAATCAGAAATTCTTTAATAATTAAATTCAAAAACCCTTTTGAAATATAAACAAGTCCTTCAATTTCGAAAATTGCAAGAATGTGTCTTTTGTTATAAAATTGCAATTTGACCCATTTTATCATAATTGAATGTGGGGGCCTACAATTCATAAAATTGCATCAGAGGCCCCCGCCTCCAATCCATCACACCTATAACTGAAAACCTTAAAAAAAAGAGGTGCGTCAACACTTCTTTTTGTACCCCTCACCCGGCAGTTGTGCGCTGCTACAACATAGCCCGAAGCTACTGCTATCATAGCAGCAGCTCGCGGTGTTGCTTTATTCAGCAGTGGTACTTCAGGGAGTTGGCCACTCGTGGCGCACACTCTTCCCGTGCTGCATTGGCGTTTCCACCCATCTTCCCACCTGTTGCGGTCGGTGGCGACTGCGGCCTTTCGATCTAATTTTCGATCCAAAAATTAATTTTATTTCAAAACAGTTTTGAAGATAAAAATAATTTTCTAAATTGCTAGATTCAAGAAAAATATGAAAAATCAACTTTTGATTGTTCCAAGATAAAAAAAAAAAAAAAAAAAGGGTTTCTAACAAACACAAAGTTAGCTTTAATACCACTGTTGAGAATTTAATTAACATGAGCTTTAATACCACTGTTAAGAATTTACTTAACATGCACAGTGAAAAATAAAATAATTTCAATTCTCACCAATGTTTTGTTTTGTGTTTAGATTGAAATTGTGATAGAAAATTGTACCTTTTGTAGATTCTGCAAGCTCCTTTGCTAATTTTGGATCACGAACAATCACGATCTACAATCCACAGTTGTCCATTGTCCAGCTTTCAATAGAAATCCACACATGAAACAAGAACGAGAGAATTAGAATTTCTTTTTTCTTGTGCTAGCAAGATAATGAATTGTGTAATTTCCAATTTTTTTGAAACCCTAATATCTTATTAATTTAAGTCTAAGTGAGTTTGGTCAGTCTCTTAAATTTAACCTGGTCCAATATTTAATTAATCTAATTAATTAAATTTGGTCAATAAATTAATTAATTCTAGCATGTTAAAAATCAACCCAATTAATTAATTGCCCAAAACTTGTTATTAATTAATTGATGAATCTCATTCTTCTAGTTCCCCTCTTGTATATGACCCATTAGGTTCCTAGCGACATGAATTATTATTTTGATATAATCAAAATAGATAAATCAAATATCCACTTTTAATTTATCATTAATTCATATTTGTCATCCAGATTAACATCAGGAATGTGTTAGGGCAATACATCAGACGAAAAATGTCACGTGTTATGACAAAACCAAACTTTTTCTTTTACCGTGAAACTATAATTCTTTCATAAATATGATCTGATTAATTACGAGATATAGATATGTGTCAATCTCAATTATCTATCATATCTTTCATCCCACTATTCAGTCAACATAAGTTGAAAACTCCTTTTTGACTTATGAGTACACCTTATGTAACCTATGGTTGATCTCATATTTTGATTATAACTAACAAATTGTTTTATCTCTAACAATTGAATACAAGTCTTTATAGCTATTGTTACCAAATTGATCAATTGAAGACAAAAGGATTGCTACCAAAAGACTCGCTACTTACGATCAAAGAAAATTGAGATGGAAGCCGAGCAATCACGTCAAATCAATCGAAGCATTTGCGACAAATCAAGCATTCATTGGAAATATTAGACTTAGACGCATTGAATCCATATGTAAAGATAAAATACTTTAGTCCTAAGCAATGAATCACTAAAAGCTCATAAGTTAAATTTTTTATGCATGAGATAATTCATAAAAATGCTCCCATACAAATTATTTTTGATATGGCAAAAATTTTCACTACATTTTTAAATCTTGTACCAATGACACTCATTTTAAAAATTGAAGTGAATATGTTTTTAAAAGCCTACACTAGTTAAACTAATTAAGAAAAGAAAAATCTGGAGAAATTTTGTCCTAACAAACGGTTGGTCCAACGATCAAATTTTTAGCCATTCTGATTTCTAACGCACAACGGCTAGTTTAGTCTTCTAGTTCGTGGCGAACGTCTGGGTCTGGTTAGCCAAAAATTTTGGCATTTTGACTTCTATAAATACTATTTCACTTTACATTTAATATACAACTTCAAGAGCCTTTATGTGAGATATTTTTTTAACAAAGAGACATTGATTTTTATCGTTTTCAAATCATTTACTTCGAAAAACAAATAATTGAATTAACTTTTGAAAATCATTTTACTCATCAATATTTTTCTCACCTAATACTTGATTCATTCATTACTATTTATTAAAGTCTTAGCCTATTTCTCTCTTTTGTGCTTAATTTGATTATATCATTTAATAAAAGAGAAGTTCAAATTGTAAGATCACTTTCCTATTAAATTTGTGGGTCTTGGTTGAGGTCCCGTAAATCTCAACATCGTATAAAGATCGGTACTTCTTGATTGTAAGTCATCAGAAGCTTTATAAAGGGTTGGATTACACTATAAGTCAATCAACATAATGAAAATGTCTTACTCGCATCGGAGAGCTTGGTAACGGAGGATGTAGATCATTACTTTGGATCGAACCTCCATAATTATATCATTTGCATCATCTCTATCTATCTCTCTTACTTATTGTATTTTCTATTTGAATTTATTTGATCCTCACTTACTTGTATTTATATTAATTTGTTGAAAAAGTTTCAAATAACCAACTTACCCCCTCGGTTAGCCATTTTGGGACCTTCAATTGGTGTCATAGTGAAGTACTCGTTATATAAATTAAGATTTTACAATTTTGAGCAATGGCTAACTACAATCTTCAAAATCTTGAGGGGCATTCTACTAATCACCCTTCATTCTTTGATGGCACACATTATAATTATTAGAAAGCTAGGATGATGATATACATTCAATCAATAGATTATAATATATGGGAAGTTATTGAATATGGTCCTTATGTGCCTTCCAAGACTATTAAAATTGATGGCCAACCCGATCAAACTGTTCTAAAATTTAGAGAGGAATATGATGAAGATGATAAAAGAAAATTATCTTTGAATGCTAAAGCTAAAAATCTAATTTATTGCGCCTTAGATAAGAATGAGTTTAATCGTATTAGCACGTGTGATTCTACATATGACATTTGGCATAAATTCGAAGTTACTCATATTGGTACTAGTAAAGTAAAAGAAACTAAAATTAATCTCTTGGTTAAAAAATTTGAAAACTTCTTCATGAAACAAGATGAACTAATTGTTGACACGATTACTCGCTTCATCGATATTGTTAATGACCTCAAAGGGTTTGATCGAAAATTTAGTAATGGTAAATTTGTAAGTAAAATGCTCTGGTCACTATCAAAAGAATTATTAAGGATGTTGATAGAAAATACCAAAGATATCAACTCATATGTTTTGGAAGAACTTTATGACACCTTGATGACTTATGAGCTCAACAACACTGAGACTAGGGAAAAAACGAGGAAAAGAAAAGAGGAATCAAATGAGCCTCCTAAGCACTAAATCGCTCTTACATTAGCAATCGAGAAAGGAACTACAAGTGAGAATTTGAGTGATGAAGAGGTTGATGATCTAGTCATTCTCGTCAAAAAAATGAAGACGTTTTCGAAATAATCGGAGATTCCAAAAGATAGAAGAAAATAGCGAGGAAAAGAATAAGAAAATCATTTTCTATGATTGTGACAAACCCGGTCACAAGATAACCGAGTGCCCAAATGAGAAGAGAAATATCAAGAAAAAGACACTTCAAGTAATATGGGATGAAAACGACGATGATGATAGTGATGGAAATGATAGTCAAGAAGAAATCTCCAACATGTGCTTTATGGCAATCGAAGATGAGGTAAATTATATTGAACAATGTTTATATGATGACTTATCTACCTTTTATGATGAAATTCTTGAAAATTTTGAAACACTTGCTCTAAATCACTCTATTTTTAAAAAGAAGTATTACTTGTTGAAAAGTGAAACGAAGAAAATTTTAGAAACTCAAAAAGAAAATGTTGATTATGACTTATTAATTAAAGAAGATTTTTCCTTGAAAGAAAAAGTTGAAGACTTAACTAAAATCATTTATAAATTTACTCAATGTACGAAAAAATTTGATTTAATGCTTGGTGATAAAAAATATGTTTTTGATAGAGGAAGTATTGGATATAAACCATTCTTAAAAGAAAGATCTTTAAAAAAATCTATTTATCCAAACTTCAAACACTCCTTTTTCAAAAAATACTCGTAGCTTTTACAATAAAGATGGACAAATTGCATATAATTGTCTATCCAAAAAGAGGTTACACTTTGAAAGTAATAAAAAGTGGAATCGAGAATCCACTAAAACTAACTTCCAAGGACCCAAACTTATATGGTTACCAAAAATAAAAAAATTGAATTATTTTTGTAGGAACCAAGGAAGATGGAGAGCAAATGGTTCTTGTATAGCAGATGCTCAAAACATATGACTGGGAATAGAATGCTACTATCAAATTTCAAAGTAAAGGATGGAAGTCATGTTATATTCGGAGATAATGCAAAAGGAAAAATTATTGGAATCAGAAGCATTGTAATCATTCTTCTCCTTCTATTGAAAAAAGTATTATGGTAGATAATCTTAAACATAATTTGCCTAATATTAGTCAATTATGTGATAAATGTCATCATATTAAATTTGATTCTTCTAAATGCCTTATTAAGGACGCTACATCGAAAGATGTAATGTTCATAGGGAGCCGTAGCAAAGATGTGTATATTATAAATATCGAATTTGAAAGTGATGAAAAGTGTTTATCAAGTTTAAAGGAGGATACTTGGTTGTGGTATAGGAGATTAGGTATGTTAGCATGGATCTTCTTTAAAAAATCTTCAAAAATTATTTTGTCAAAGGTTTACTAAATTTAAAGTTTGATAAAGATAAAAAATTTTATGCTTGTCAATTTGGTAAACAAGTAAAAATCTCCTTTAAACCCAAATTATATTCTTCGACTACAAAACCATTTCAACTACTCCACATTGATCTTTTTGGACCTTTTTGAACCACTACTTTGGGTGAAAAATATTATACCTTTGTCATTGTTGATGATTTCTCTAGATTCACTTGAATTCTTTTCCTAAACCTCAAATATGAAGCTATAAATACTTTCAAATACTTTTGCAAAAATGTTCAAAATGAAAAATGATACTTGATTACAACTATTAAAAGCGATCATGGTGGAGCATTTGATAATCTCATTTTTGATAATTTTTTCAATGAAAATAAATATGAACATAACTTCTCGACTCCTAAAATTCCTCAACAAAATGGTATAATAGAAAGGAAGAATCGCACATTGCAAGAAATGGATAGGACCATGCTAAATGAAAATAGCATGCCAAAATATTTTTAGGCCGAAGCCGTTTACACTGTTTGCTATATTATAAATAGAGTTTTATTTAGTCGAAAGAAAATTAAAACCTCATATGAGCTTTGGAAAAATAGGACTCCAAATATCTAATATTTTAAAGTTTTGGATGTAAATGCTTTATTTTTAACACAAAAGAAAATTTGGAAAAATTTGATTCAAAATCCGATATTGAAATCTTTCTAAGTTACTCATCGACTAGCAAAGTTTATAAAGTCTTTAATAAAAGAACTCTAGTCGTTGAAAAATCTAAGCATGTTACTTTTGATGAAACTAATCCTCTCGATTGTGAGAAAGGTATTGCTAATGATGTAGGATTGAAATCCCTTTCGAACAAATGAACATTCAAGACCAAAGCAAGGACGATCCAAAAGAGGAACACAAGGAAGAAGTTAACGTTCAACAAAGTGAAGTAGAACCTACCGAATCGTCAAATGATCTCACTCTACCAAAAGAATGGAGGTTTGTTCCCTTTCACCCAAAAGAACTCATCATTTGTGATCCATCCAAAGGTATTACTACTACAACTTCTACTAGGAATCACCTAAATAATTGTGCTTTCATCTTACAAATTGAACCTAAAATTTCAAGGAAGTCGAATTTGATTAGTCTTGGATTCTAGCTATTTAAGAAAAATTAAATCAATTTGAAATAAATCATGTTTAGGATTTAGTTGTTAGACCAAATGATCAAACCGTTCATCAATACAAAATGAGTTTTTAGAAATAAACAGGACGAAAATGAGATTATTGTGCCTAACAAGGTTAGATTAGTGGCTCAATGTTACAATCAAGAAGAATGTATTGATTTTGAGGAAACATTCGCATCGGTTGCTAGATTAGAATTCAGTCGCATACTTCTATCATTTGCTTGTTATAAATGATTTACTCTTTATCAAATGGATGTCAAAAGTGCATTTCTAAATTGTTTCATTCAAGAAGAATTTTTTGTCGAGCAACCGCCTGGCTTTAAAGATCACAAGTATCCGGACTATATTTTCAAATTCAGAAAATATCTTATGATTTAAAACAAGCTCCTAGGGCTTGACATGAAAGATGGAACAAATTTCTAATTTGAAATGATTTTTCAATAGGAAAAGTAGATACTACCCTATATGTCAAACCCCAAAATAATGATATGATTATTGTTCAAATCTATGTTGATGATATTATATTTGGTGCAACTAATATCTATCTTTGTGAAGAATTCTCATAATGCATGAGTATGAAATTTGAAATGAGTATATGATGTGAGAACTCAAATTGTTCCTTGGTCTTCAAAATAAGCAAACTAGAGATGGTATATTTATCAATTAAAATAAGTATATATTAGACATGCTCAAGAGGTTCGAAACGGATGACTTGAAGCCTATGAACACTCCCATGAATACATCCGTAAAATTGGATAAGGATGACCAAGATATTTCCGTTGGTGTTACAAAATATCGAAGTATGATTGGATCCCTTCTCCACTTAACCGCTATTAGACACGATATTATGTTTAGAGTGTGTTTATGTGCTAGATTTCAATCGAACTCTAAAGAATCTTATCTTAGTGCCGTAAAATGATTTTTTAGATAATTTAGTGGCACTAGAACCTTAGGGCTTTGGTATCCAAAGGGTACTTATATTGATCTTTTTAACTATTCGGATGCTGATTGGGTCAGTTGCATAATCGATCACAAAAGTACTAGCGGAACTTATCATTTTCTAGGCTTTGCACTTGTGTCGTGGTTGAACAAAAAACAAAAGTTCGTTTCATTATCAACTGTCAAAGCCGAATATATCTCGACCGTGAGTTGTTGTGTCCAAGTGTTATGGATGAAGCAAACTCTTAGTGATTATCACCTATCATTTGATCATACACCAATCATGTGTGATAACACTAGTGTCATAAATTTGTCTAAAAATCCCATCTTGCACTCTCAAACGAAACACATTGAAATTAGACATCACTTCCTAAAAGATCACGCACAAAAGAAAGATATCGTGTTAGAATTTGTGAACACGGAAAATCAATTAACCGATATCTTCACTAAACCTCTTGCACTTGATCGATTCTCACATATTCGACGAGGCTTAGGCATCATTGATGAATTGGAAGTACTCAACTAATTTATACTATGTGCTAAGACATACTTTACTTCTATATGTGACATTTTTATTTAATTCATTAAAAAAATAGGGGACCGAACGAGTCAACCAGACGTCCAGAATCCCTGTCCAGTTTAACAGAGAATTTTAGCTCTGCCTACTGGACGTCCGATTCATGGCGAATGGAGGTCCTTAAATCGCGACCAGACCTTTATTTTTCCCATTTCTTCTCCATGTCTCTCAATTCTCTCCCCAAATCTCCTCTACACCCTTCATTCTTCCAACTCAAATCATCAATTATCCATCAAAATAAAAAAAATAACCCATTACCTCTACACTTCAAATTCATCCAAAAATCTCAAACTTTCATCCCTCAAATCTCACATTTCCCAAAATCCGAACCCTAGTCTATTTCTTCCCTACCTCATCCAATTTCTACAATGTCGGGGTTAAAAAGAGCAGACAAGAGACTCAAGAGTATCGTGTGACGATCTCCACCACCTTCTTTGACGCCAGGCAGAATAGTGATTATTCTGCAGACTGGAACCAATTGACAAATACAGAGAAGAACGCAAGAGAAACACCAAGAGAAACGAGAAAATTCTTTATTATTCAACAACTGAACGAAAATAACCCACAAGCTGGGTTAAATAGTTAGAAAATATTAATTATCGAAATTTTGCCCAAAATAGCAAAATTCTATTATTTATACCAAAACGAAATATGTAATGAAAGGAAGAAGATCCCCAAAATCTGACTAAATTTGATATCGTAATCTATGTCAACAAGGAAAATGGCAAAAAATAACTTAAATTGATGATTCGAACTGGAAAATAGCTAAATTTGGCCTCGAAACTGATGTAGACTGAGCATATTTGGGTGCCCACGACATGCACGCTAGAAAGAGCTTTCCGAATTGGGGTCATGGGCGTGATTCTGACAACCGTAGCCAAAGTTATGGCCAAAATACCAAAATATGTCCAAAAGCGGCCCCAATTAGGAAAGATCGATGATTACTTGCCATTCTTGCACTGATCCGCCAACTCATGATATCTCAGTGCCATTAACGAACTATCAGATAGCTCGGCCTCATCTGGCTCGGATCCCCCTGCATCATTCTTCCAACGAAGAATTCGACACCCAAGGTGCTGCCAACCCGTTTGAAAAACCCCCCATTTTAATAAGTAAAAATGTTAACTTTGGCAATTTTACTATTGAAGGACCCGCATTTCATGTTGAAGAGTATTTTGAAAACATGGGATGGGTGTCTATAGCTACTCTAAAAGAACATGCATATCCTCGTTTTATGAAATAATCTTTAAAAAACATGGTTATTATTCCTCGCTCAGATGAGGTTTTGTGTTTACTTAAAATGTTCGTATGACCATCAACAAGTCTCTCGTTCGTAATATTCTTGAGCTCGAGACGTATGATATTCATTTTTTTCTTCACAAAACTCATCTCACTTTAAAAGGGTATGACCCTTCCGAGGCATGTTGTTGAGTAACCGGGAAGAATTTTCAGAATATCACAAAATTTAGGGCAAGTCAATTAACCCTTCCTTGTAAAGTTTTACAAAATATCATTGCACATGTCATTTTTCCTCGAAAGAGTCATGAGACTAGGTGAACTTTTTGATATTTTGATTCTTGATTTCTTTCTTGTCGGGCGGAAACTAGATTTTTCAACTATTACATTAAGTTTCATGAAACTTGTGCATTCCACGCGTCATGTTAAAACTTTACCTTACGGAATGTTTCTTACGAAAAATTTTAAACATTTTGATATTTCACTACACGATGAGACATTTTTTAAACTTTTCCATACATATACTATCAATATCTAAACCCTTAAACAGATGAAGATAGTAAAAGAACATGGTCAATGGGTGGCATAAAGAAAAGGGTTTGACCCTACCTCGGGTTCATCGACTCTACCATTTGAAGGTGATGATGATGACGATGTTGATGATATACCGCAAGTTCCGCACCCTCGTCATGATGTTCCAGCCTCGAGTGCTCATTGTTCTTCGGTTGGCAGCTTCGCATTTACCGATGATCACTACAATCTTTTTAACGGCCTCATCGATTCTCTTACATCCTCAGTTGATGGCCTTGGTGGGATGCTTCAGGAGTTTCAAGTTCAGTAGGTTGCTATACAAGCTCAACAGGATGTCATTCAAGCACAATAGACGACTTCTATGCACATTCTCCTCATCTGCCTCCTCCGGAGCCATAATCATAGGTTTTGTTGCTATTTAGGATAACGGTGTCAACGAGCCGAGCCGAAAAACAAAAGCTTGAGCCAAGCCCGAACTTTTTTGGACCGAGCTTTTTTTGGCCCGAGCTTTTTTTGGCCCGACCAAAAAAAATGAGGCTCGGCCCCAGCCTTAACGGGCTAGCCTAGCCCGGGTCGAGCTGGCTCGAATTTTTTGGTTTTTTTTTTCCTGAGCTACAGGTAGGCAGCTTGCAACCTACCTGCAATAGGCAGGTTGCAAACAAGTGCTTTGGAGGCGACAAGGCCGCTTCGCTGCGACGACAAGCCGTGCAGGCGGCTCTTTGCTGGCATGCGGGCGGCTCTTCTTGTGCAAGCTGCCTGCTTTCAATTTTTTTTTAAATAGTAGCCTCGCCCAAGCCACGAGCGGGCCCGAGCTCGAGTCGACTCTCCAAAGTGGGGCTCGGTGCAGCAGCAAGCTGCCTGCAGTTTTCACAGGCTTACCTGCCTTCAAATTTTTTTTTTTTAAATAGTAGGCTCGCCCGGGCCACGGCCGGCCCTAGCTCGAGCCGACTCCCCAAAGTGGGGCTCAGTTCCACTGAGCTCGAGCCGGGCCCGGCTCTGGCTTTTTCCGAGCCGAGCTCGAGCCGTCCAAGCCTCCGAGCTTTTTTGCCACCACTAATTTAGGACATGTCTTTATTTTTCTATGACTTGTCTACACTCACTTCGTTTAGCCTTTTTTTTTATGCTGTGGGCTTTTTGGACATCATTATCTATGGTTATTTCTTTATACTTAATGCTATGCTTATCGTGTAATCCATGTTTTGTCTTGTGCTTTTTACTTATGCCAAAGGGGAGAAATGGAGTGAGATGATTATACATGATTTGATTTGACAATAATATGAATGTAGTGTATGAAAAAGAGGGAAAGAGAAAAATCATCTATATACCTTGAATGTATGGTTACTAATGTGTAAAAGATAGGGGGATTACGAATTACGTGAAAAATTTACAATATATATTCCTTTATTATTATGATATCAATTATTCAATCCTACTTTACAAATCATATTGTTTGTCATAATCAAAAAGGGAGAAATTGTTTCTCGTGTTTTGATTATAACAAACGAATTGTTTTATTTCTAACAATTGAATTCAAATCTTCATAACTATTTTGGCCAAATTGATCAATTGAAGACAAAAGAATTGCTACCAAAAGACTCGTTACTTATGATTAAAGGAAATTGAGATGGAAGCCGAGCAATCACACCAAATCTATCGGAGCATTCGTGACGAACCAAGCATTCATTGAAGATATTAGATTTAGATGATTTGAATCCATATGTAAATGTAAAATACTTTAATCCTTAGCAATGAATCACTAGAAACTCATAAGTTAAAATTTTTATGCACGAAATAAATTATTCATAAAAACACTCTTATAAAAATTATTTTCGATATGACAAAAATGTTCACTTGATTTTTAAATCTTGTACCAATGACACTCATTTTGAAAAGTTAAGTGGATATATTCTTCAAAAGCCTACACTTGTTAAATTAATCAAGAAAAGAAAAATTCAGAGAAATTTTGTCCTAGTGGATGTTCGGTTGGTCCAACGGTCAAATTTTAACTTTTTTGTTTCTGATGCAAAATGACTAGTTCAATCCCCTACTCCAGTGGTAGACGTCTGGTAGGGTCGTCCGCTTGGCTAGAAATTTTGGCGTTTTGGCTGTTATAAATACCATTTCACTTTACATTTAATATACAACTTTAAGAGCCCTTATGTGAGATATTCTTGAGTAAAGCTACATTGATTTATCTTTTTCAAATCATTTACTATGAAAAACATTTGATTGAATTAAATTTTGAAAATCATTTTACTCATTTAAGTTTTTCTAACACTTGAGCTTCATTCATTACTATTTATTAAAGTGTTAGCCTATTTCTATTTTAGTACTTAATTTGATTATATCATTTATTAAGAGAGAAGTTTTAAATTATAAAATCACTTCCCTATTAAATTTGAGGGTCGTGGTTGAGGTCCCATAAGAATAGATGCTTCTTGGTTGTAAGTCACCGAAAGCGTTGTAAAGGGTTGGATTGCACCATAAGTCAATCAATATAGTGAAAAGACTTTGTTCGTACCGAAGAGGTTGGTAAGGGATGACGTAGATCATTGTTTTGGTTCGAACCTCCATAGTTGTCTCTCTCTCTCTCTCTCACCCTCTCTCTCTCTCTCTCTCTCTCTCTCTCTCTCTCTCTCTTACTTATTGTATTTGCTATTTGAATTTATTTGATCCTTACTTGCTTGTATTTATATTAATTTTTTGAAAAAGTTTCAGAAAACCAATTCACCCACTTCTTGGTTAGCCATTCTTGGGCCTTCACACACCTTGGTTAATGATTTTGTTATCAACTTAATTGAATGAAATGTAAATCATAATATCTTATTATCTAAATGTGATGAATTCTCTATTAACCATTCACAACATTTTTATGATTTTTGACATACCCAAAAGATGTCGTATTAGTGACCATTGACAGAGCGACGTCTAACATCACCAAAGTATAATTGTCCTCATATAAAGCACTATAATGATCTCAAATCAAAGGACCGATTCCACTACCGAAGGTTAGAGATTAACCATCGACCTCAAATAGTTATTCATGTGGAATCTTCCGAGTGGATCTCCAATGTTTTGTTCTATAAACAAACATCCATATATTCATTTAAATGTCATCACACTTTAATATATGAGATCAGTTACTTACTTCACAAATAAGAATTGATACACGTGATAATCTATCCATAATAACGATCTTCGTATCTCGTTACTACTTATGACCATTGATGATTTAAGATTCAATCATATGTAATTTGTATTTCACAATCACAACTCCTTGTGATTAAAAAATTACTAAGATTTGAATTTATGAAATCTCTTATTTAATTTAATCGAATATTAATTAAATAATAGATATGTCATAAAAATACATTAATTATATATTAAAAGTGTTTATATCCAAAGTTGATTGTAATTAGGACATAACACTTACACCAACACCATGGCATCGTATTTGTTGCACAACCACTACCACGATCTGATATTTCAAATCTTGATTTTGATTTCTTTGAAAAAATTTCAGGTTTGTTGAAGGTGTTTGTGTCAATATAGGTGAAATAGGCCAGTGGTGTTGGAGTGATGGAGATGGTAGCTTTTTTGTCATGGTTTTTGATGGTGGTAAAATGATAGTGTTTGACGTCATTTGTGTTGGTGGCGGCGATGGCGGTGATAATTGTTATCGGTTGTGGTGGTGTAAAACTAGTGTTGGTGTAGGTGGCAATTGTGGTGGTGGAAACAGGCATGAAATGATGGTTTCAACCCATGTTCTAAAATGCACGAAAATGCACCGCCTAGGCGCGATGCGGGTGGAAAACGCGTCGAATTCGGGGTATGCGCGAAAAATGTGTTTCTGTTCTAAAATGCGGGATAATGCGCCGCCTAGGCGCGCCTAAGCGAAGGCGGCGCATTATCCCACCTAATCCTTTCTTTTTTTTTTTTGGTAAATTTTTATTTATGATATATTAAAAAATCTATTTTTTTTTTATATAAAAATATATTTAATACCTTAAAAATAATTAAAATAATATTAAAAATACGAAAAGCATTATGGCGCTTATTATTCGCATTGACACGTCTAAACTTGTGATTCTTGATTCTCGACATCGACGTCTCGTAACACATTACGTCTTTTAGAACGTTGGTTTCAACAACCACATTGGTGAAAACTTGCAGAATTTGTGTACCATAACATTATGTAACATAATTTTTTACAAAAACATGATGTATAGAATAATTAAAAACCATAAATAAAACAGTATTTCGATTATTAAAAATGATGAACAATATTTTGAAAAAGAAAAATATTTTTTCAAGGCTTTTTGCGAACTTTTCCATATATATTCAAAAGAGGAAATTACACCCTCGCATGTTTTTAAACTTTCATTTTCATAAATCCAAAAACAACTTTAATAATACATAAATCAGGTTTTATTTAATGATTTTTAAATTAATTTCTATTTAAATCAATCATATACCATTTCAAACCCTAATTCTCTCATTTTCTCTCCCATTTCTCTCTCCTGCCATCCGTTCTCTCCCCTCTCTCCCAATTCCCTCCGCCGCCACCTGTCGGCGCACCACCTCGCCGGCACCTAAGCCGACGATCGATAGTTGCAGCACGGGCATCGTAGCTGCCCACGGCGTGAACGTCGCTGCTGTGTGGCCCAAATGTCGCCCAAATGCCCACGGCGTGAACGTTGCCCAAATGTCGCTGCTGTGTGGTGTGAGCAGCAGCGAGTCTTCGATCGTGGTGCAGCCATCGGAGCCGAAGGAAGGCAAGGTCAAGCAGAAACATTTGGTGGGGAAGAGGAAGGTGAAGAAGACGGGTTGAGATTTCTGATTTTTGGATCTGATTTTCTGATTCGGTGGGAAAGAGGTAGACGAGGAAGACGACGTTCTAGTTGTGGTGGTGAGGCAGTGGTGGTAGTGGTGTTGGAGGTTGTGGTGGTGAGGCAGTGGTGGCAGCGGTTTTGTTGGTGGTTGGGCAGTGGTTTTTTTGATTTTTGGGAGGCCATTTTGTTGATTTTTAGGCCGTGGTGGCGGTTCAATGGTGTTGATTGTGGTGAGGGTTGTGGCGAGGGTTGTGGCGAGGAATGAAGAAGACGATGGTGTGGTTTGAAGGGAGTGGTGGTGCCGACGATAATGGCTGTCAGTGAGGTGGTTGTGGTTTTGGTGGTGTTGTGGCGGGGGCAGCTGTGGCGGTTTTTGTTGGTGGTGTGGTGCTGAAGGCAATGGTAGTAGTTGGGGTAATTTGTGACCCATCTAGAAATAATTTGTGACCCACAAATTTATTAATTTGTGACCATTGTGACCAATAAATTGGTTGGTGTGTACCAATAAATAATAAACTGTGACCTACAAATTTATTAATTTGTGACCAATAAAAGTAATATGTGACCTATAATTTGATGTTCTGTGACCATAAAATAAGTTGTGTGACTTATAAATTTTGTGATTCGTGACTGATGAACAATTGTGAGTTTTAAATTTTTAATTTGTGACCGATGAACGAACCGTGACCTATAAATTTTTTGAATTGTGACCTTAAAATTTTTGGATTGTGACCCTAAACCTATAAAATTTATGAATTGTGACTTTAAATTTTTTGAATTGTGATCAAATTGCATAGATCTGTGACATTTATATATTTATTAATTAAATATATAATTAATTAATTAAATTATAAATAAATTTTAATGAAAACCTGATTTTTGAAATTTAAAACCTCAAACCTTAATTTTGAAATGATAATTCTTACATACCTTATTTATCTATTATTCCCTATTCAAAACTCAAACTCACACGTGTTCCATTCAAAATAGGCCCATTAATTTATACCGGCCCATTTTTTTTTTTTTTTTTACCACTTTTGATCTAAAGAGTTTTTTTTTTAAATAATAAAAACAAAGATTTTATTTATTGTCATAATGAATTGAGAGAAAATTAAAAGAAACATATTAAAATAAAGTTTTTTTTGAGTAAAAAAGTATTAAATTATCTCTATAATAATATATAAATTTTTGTATTACAACTGCAGCTACAGAAAAAAATACCACTACTATTTCTATAGTTTTCCAATATTTCCAATAGTTCTTTCGACTGAATTGAGTATTTAGCTATGAAATTTATTATATAAAATTAAAGTTGTTGGAAAATGCAAAGTTTTATACAAAATATTACCAAATATAAGCATAATTTACACATGAAAAAATATTGTACTAACAATACTATACCTATGCAGTGATTTCTCAAATAAAATAATTTTTACAGAATTAACTCTCTCAGTTTGACATTAATTATTCTAAGATAAATATCGTCTCACCAAAATATGCAAAAATTATATTAATATAGGTTGGTAATTGAAGTAATGCCCATATATATTAAAAAATTAAATAAGAAAAAAAACACGAAAATTTAGAAGATATTTAGAGACATAATCTTCATAATTCAAACATTCACTTGCCCTTCCCTGCATGGCTAATTTCTTAGATCATTTAATTAATAACGATTTTCAAAACATTTTTGAACTTAATGGTTGATTTCGTTGAATATAGTGGTGAATAGTAGATTATTGGACGCTATTAAATATAAAAAAAGAAGCTCAAAACTTTTTTTTTACTGCAAATATATTAAAATAGTATCTAAAGTCTAATCAAGACACTTGCTATCTCATCCATACGTGTCTAGAACATGTCTTCAGTTTAAGGTTTGCTGATTACTTCGTGTTTATTTAAGGTTTTTAATGCAAAATGCATGTGTCCACTTGAGAGCTTCAACTAGTCGATTTTTTCCACTAATCATTTTTTAAGGGGAAAAAAATATTGTTGGGGATCTGAAATTGTCATCAAAAGCCAAAGTGTCCAGCTATCTTATGCACATGATCCCAGATTGATCTTGAAAAAAAAAATATTAGCATAAACAATTTCTCATAGGATTCTTGTTTGTT
The DNA here is from genome assembly GCA_035079005.1 of Fraxinus americana. Taxonomy (NCBI): domain Eukaryota; kingdom Viridiplantae; phylum Streptophyta; class Magnoliopsida; order Lamiales; family Oleaceae; genus Fraxinus; species Fraxinus americana. The sequence continues at coordinate 31,083,068 of CM068707.1, forward strand.
TATATTATTGGATCACCCTCAGAATGGGAATCTAGTTATCTTCACGACAGATGTTTCCAAATGATTAATAAAATAAGATTTATAAATATGTTATTTGATGGTTATTGATGAGATTCAAATAGATATAACTAATCGAAACACTATTGACTTGGTTTAAAATTCTTATATTTATAAGAAGTGATGGTATCTTCTTCCATTTTTTAAAAAAATTTCTTTTTTAAATACATGATGAGATTCATTTACAATTCAAATATGATTTCAAGGAACAAATGCTTGTGACTTTTCCATTCAAAATACAACTTCTATTCAACTTCATATCTTTGGTTAAGAACATCCTTGTATAAAATAGAAGAAATATAACATTCTAAGTACATCGAAGATGCGATAGTAAACATTTAGTTGTGTAAAGAAGTGGCGTGTCTAAAATGTTGTTGCAGTAAATATTTATAACAATATACTCTTAGTCCATGTTTGGTACTTGAAAATTACGTAGTTCGTTCCTAACAATACCTAGAGGGGGGTGAAAATGTATATTATGCGGAATTAAAAATATTTTACGAATTAAATAGCAACAAGTCACTTTTAATTCTTTTTTAGATGATCAAACATGCAAGTCATTTCATTCCTAAGTTTGAATGCCGCAATTTATATGATCAATCAATAAACAATAACAAAAGCAGTAAATCAACACCAAGATGATCATGGAGAAATCCAACTGAAAAAAACTCCGGACACTTTGCCAGGCAATCCACTATAAACAATTCAAACAACCTACAGCCTATCAGGCTAGACAACCCATACTATCTGATCTCTCGACTGCACTCCTTACAGCTCTCCCTAGATCCCGTGCTCCCCTGAACCAATCCTTAAGTGTTGTTGCCAAAACTCTCAGTGGAATCTGCTACAGTGTAGCACTCATAGCCTTGTGGAATCTTTTATTTCCCGTGAATCAACGAAGAACATCTTGTTCTTCACATACTGGAACTCCAGTCAAATTTTCTCGATCTTCAGAACTTTGACCAGATGTAGAGGAAAGCAGTTTGATATTTGAATTATAGGAACGATTTTTTTTTACCAAAATAATCAAAGTAGACGAAAGTTGAAAGATAAAATAGAATGAATCTCTCACAGATGAAGCTCTCTCAATGTTCAACATCTACAATTTTCGTACAGATGTGTTTTGGTGTATATATGTAGGTTAGAAAACGAATGGGCCGGGTAAAAAGCTTTTAAATCGTGAAATAAAAATTTTCCGGATAACCACGTCACTCAACCGAGGGCTCAGCGACGGTCGAGAGCGAAGGAGGGACGATAATCCAGCGACGATATTTCTGCTTTTATAGCTCAAGTCAAACCTTGACGACAGGCGAAAATCCTTGCCATTTTCCTATTTTTGCCATTCTCGAACCCTAAACTTAATAACCCTATTTTCATCTATTTGCACATTACTTCTTGATTTTTTTAAACATAGTACAATTCAATCATTTTGTTTACAGAATTGTCAATTAAAAAACATCTAAAACATAACAATACTGTTAAAAAATCTGATTAAATCTAAGTCGAAATTAACAATTAATTTTAATCACATATTTCATAGGATCCACAATTTTTTAACTACATATTCCATTAACTTTTATCAAAATTTGAAGGGGAAAAAAATCTGATTTTAATCCCCTATCAAACTGGGCTTAAATTTGTGTACTTGTGTTTACCTATACATTTTGGATTCAGTGTCTATCAATTTTCAAGGTGGGTATCAAAAGTCAAAGCTAAGAGAAAAAAAAAGCCCTAATTGGCATCATCTTTTCTACACCAACTACCATTGTCCATGGGTTCAAACACCAGGATTACACAACCACCATTCCCTCTTTCTCTATTCTCTACATATTTTTGGGTATTTAACAAATTTATATTCAATAATTGAAAAACACTTGTCGAGATGAACTTTACCTATATAAGTGTATATACGTATTTAGCTATGATTACAGTTAATATAAAATTTAGTGTTGAAATTAATTAAATCAAGCAGTGAGCTAATTTTTTGCCACTTTACCCTATTGATCGAACTATAAAACAAAAATGTAAACCCCAAATTACACCCTAGATCTAGCAAAGGCTAACGTAGACACACACATGGCAGCAAAGGCCACGTGGTATTTCAGCAGGGAGATGCGTGGTAGGACAGCATGTGTGCCACCCTCATAGGCAAAGGCCAACACATTTACCTTCGTCATCGTCATTATTGTCATCCCTTCGATCTTCGCGTGGCACCTCCAAAGAGGAATCTTCTGTGATCTATCTCTACAAAAATAATTTGATTGTACAAGTAAACCTACAATAACTAAATAGTGACTCGCACGAACCAATGAGAGCTTGACTTGTGAAATAGGGCTACATGCCTAATATCTTGTTCCACAAGTATCCTCGTACAAATATAACACATCGATAAAGAAAAAGGTACACTTTTGATTTTACTGATCTTTAAAATTTCGAACAAATCTATGGTAGCTTGTCTTTTCCACACCCAATTCTCCATGAATTGATTTGACCATCGGAGGGCCAATTGTCATCGGCCCGTTCTCCTTGGCTAGATGATCTTGACGCCTAACAGTGTGTGTCCAAATTGTGGAAGAACGTGGTTATAGACAGGTTAATAGCTAGGTTGTAGTGATTTTTGAGGTTAATACCCTAGTCAGTGTGTTGGAAAGAAATACCTAATAGCCTTCGGTATGGAAAATCATATAGTATTGTGAAAGAAAAAGAAACTGAAATTTTGTTTTACATATATAGGTAGATGTCAAGACTTGAAATGCCACTTTGCTGGTACATAAAACCAAGTGGAACAAAACCTATTGAGTGAAAAATTATAATTTAAAACTATTACATCATTCATTCATACAATTGCATACATCAAAATTAAGATTTAGTGTGTGTTTGATAGGGATTTTTTGGGGGAAGAATTGATTTTGAATAGTGATATAATGGGAAATGTGTGGTTGAAAAAGAAGATAAGATTATTGATGTGATAGAAAATATTATTTTATTGAAGAATGTGTAGTTGAAAATGAGAATTAATTTACTATTAAAAATGAGAATTGGTACCAAACATAGCCTTAGATTAATTTATCATTTATATTTGCAATATAATTTAATATCTGTCCAAAATCCTTTTCCTATATCCATAATCCTAATTAATTTGTGATTATATATCTTATTTTCACAAGAATTATAACCGTAGCATTTATTCCTTTTTAAAAGTAATTAGTTTTTTCATTAGATTTAAGTAAAACACCATATACCAAGTAGGGTTAGAGAAATGAAAAATAAAAAATTTGACAAAGTAACACAGGCAATTCCACCTCTCTCTCTCTCTCTCACAGACAGACAGTGGAACAGTGTAAAATGTTCTAATAGGAAAATAAGAAAAGATTCAGCAAGGAAATAAAACATTGTATGGAGTCAGTGGTTGAGAAATCACTTTCAAAAGGAAGAAAGGGAGAAAAAAGAGTGACGTAAAGCACCGAAAAGCACAGCGGATCAGTTTCTCTTAAGCTAAATCACCAGATCAATTATCATATATGAAGGCATGTGGGAACATTCATTTCTTTATTTGAAAAATTAAAATTTATTCTTCTGTAATATGCACATATAATTATAGAATGCATTATTCCATCAAAATGCATACTTGAACGGTGATTTGGCCTCACTTCAATCACACATTTTTCAATAAAATAATCTTACACGTGAACCCAAAAATTTTTCTTATTTTTTAACCACAGATCCTCCATCGTAACAGTATTCCAAAATGCATTTTTTTTGGAAAAAAAAGGGGCTCAAATAACCCCATAGAATATGGATTTATGCATGTAGAATACAGAATGGAATGTATATTTTCTACATTATATTACTTTTATGTGCATGTTGCAGAAGATTTCATTTAATTTTCAAATACAGAAAACAATTCAAATTTTAGCAGCCAAGAACATGGATGGGAAAGCCCTCTAGCTTTATTCCAACTAATAAAGTCCTGGGATGCACTGTCTTTGGCCTGTGTAAATATGAAATGTAGGTCTTTCGTCCCCACTATCACCCCTATTTCAAGATTGGTAGGCCCATTATTCATATCGTGTCTGTTAAGTACTCCTTACTCCAAATGATTGCACGATATAATGAATGAGAACTTAGGCTCTGTTTGATAGTCTTAGTTTTTCATGAAAAAGGAAAATATTTTCCGTTTCCACCCTTAAAAAGCTGTTTGATAGGCAAATTTTTCCATGGAAAACGTTTTCCACCTTTTTCTAGGTACAATCATTTGATACACAAAAACTTGATTTTGTTTTCCCACCTATTAGTTGGAAAAATATTTTTCACCTTTTTTTTTAGCAAAGGCAACCATTTCTATCAACTATTGTAAAAAGAATTTTCATTTTTGTTGACAATTTCTATGTAAAATAAAGTCAAACGAATAGGTAATTTTTTCTAATTGTTTAAATTTTTTTTTTTTTTTTTTACTTTTTGATAATTAGAACAAATTCTAGACGTATTGGTAGAAAAATTATCACTTTAATGGACAATTTTTATAAAAAAATGAAGCCAAACGGACACCAAACTTTCAACATTTTTCAGGTAAAAAATTATACCAATCAAACACAATTAATTACAATTCCCAGGAAAACATTTTCTAGGAAAAATTTTTCCCTGTAAAACATTTTCTTTCCACCCTTGTAATCAAACGGACCCTTAGGGCCTATTTGATTATACTGATTTTCCATGGAAACTAGAAAATGGTTTCCATTTTTCAACTTTAATTCTGTTTGATTGCAAAACAATTGCCTGGAATTTTTTTTCCCCACAGTAATCGACGCGCCTCCTTTTCCATGAATTCATGAAATTGTTTTCTTTTGGTTTTGTTGGTTTTTCATTTTCCATCTTTTTTTTTTTTTCTTTTTTTGCTTTTTTTGTTTTTTTGGCAATTGGAGAAAATTCTAGACACAATGGTAAAAAAACTTATCACTTTTATTGACAAATTTCATGCAAAACAAAGTTAAATGAATGGTATTCGGTATTATAATTGTTTTAAAAAAATAATTTTTTGTTTTATTTATTTATTTATTTTATTTATTTTATTTTATTTTATTATTATTATTTTTTTTTGCAATGGAACCAATTCTAAATCTCATGGTAGAAAAAATTATCAATTTAATGGACAATTTCCATGAAAAACAAAATCAAACGGATACCAAACTTTCAACATTTTTCAGGTGAAAAATTATATCAATCAAATACAATTAATTACAATTCCCAATAAAAACAAATTCTAGGCAATTCAATTCCCAGTAAAACATTTTCTTTCCACTCATTTTCCACGTTTGCAATCAAACGGATCCTTAGTTTTTTCTTTCCTTTCTTGATAGTGTCAAGTGATATCTAGACTTCACTATCCACATACCAGTTGGGTCATAGATACAATGATACATGTACATAAATATTGCCATTCTGAAATTAGTATGGCAATTGTAATGATTTTTTCGAGAAAATTAGAGATTCTATCGTGTAACACATGTACATAAAACACATTTTTTATGACGTGAATATACAAATATTTACTAGAAAAAGCTGTGTTTTAGAATGACTTAAGTTGGAAGAAGAAATAAAAATGGTGCAAATATAATAATTAGAATACTTCATTACAATATACATGGATATTTTTTGTTGATTGTTTAACAATGTGTTTATTCTGTCACATCTGTAATATTTTCATCTACACCCACAAGAAAGTTTGATATTATTAATTTATTTGGCATGATATACTATTAAGCAGATTTCAAGCCAAGAAAAATTATCCTATATTGGAAAGTATAAAATGAATCTAAATCAAACATTAATATGATAGGGAAAATTTGATCAATTTGTTCTCATGTTCAAATTTCAAAAGTTGAAAATGTGTAGGCTTATTTCCTTAAAAGTGTCCCTATGTTGTTCCCCTCTCCTAGAAATGTAAGAACGTATAATCTAGTCCATGTTTGGCCCCCCATTTTCTAAAAGTCACTTTTCATCAAATTCGTTTTCAGTCACAGTACATTTCATCAACTTTTATAAAAAATTACTAAAAATATGATTTTTATCGAAACAGATGAAGAGAGTAATCTATGTAAAAAGGTTCTAGAAATCACCGGTAAGCAAAAACACAAAACAAAATCCCCTTTTCAAGGCTTAAAAACGTGTATTACCTAAATCCTTCGTAAAAGAAATGACGCAATAAACTAAAGTTAACATGGGGTGAAAAATAGAGGAGGTAAATTAAGAGAAGAGTTAGGAAGATGGCATGGAAATGGACAGTTGTGTGGTGGTGCCATGACAAGACCAGCTCGGTGGGGTTATGAAAGAAAGGTATTTGGGCTTTTCTTTATTTGCCTTTCTATCTTTATCTGAATGCTTGCTCATGAGAAGGGAAATGAGGCTGTGTCCTGTTGCACACTACCTGTTGGTAGGTTGGGTGGCATCTCCTGCCTCCTCCGTAGATTCCTGCCTATCCCCTCTCTCTTGCTTTTGTCTACTAGCGCTTAACGTGCGGGTACTTAAGTTTCTTTGACATTGTGTTAAAGATGAATTAACAATGTAATGAACAAAATTTTATAGATTTAATGAAATTGATGCAGGGGAAGCTTATAGGAAAGACAAAAATCTCACAAAAAGAATTTCAATCAAGAGAAATTCAATAAAACTTTATTTCATTCAAAAACTAAGCTGCCTCAAATGGCTTACAATGTTTAAATAGCGAAAAAACTAAGAAAATTCGGAAATATTACATATTAATAAGAAAATATTATTTTTTCCAAAAATGGAAAAAATTCAGATAATCACGGATCTTGATTCTCCTAATTACCAGGATCATCCCCCAACAAACGGAAATCAAATCCGAGTTTATTTGACTAAGATATTGCCAAAACAAAAATTACCATAAACGGCAAAAACGCTTAATTGATGGCCTAAACGACGGAATTTGCCCAAAATTTGACGTGCATCAGGGCCAAAGGCCCTGAGTTGTGATCATTGGCCCGTTTCCAATCAAATTAGACTAGTAATTCGCTAAAAACGAACAAACCCGAAATTAAATGGAATTATTATTTTGCCTTCATCATTCTCCACGAGTTGAGAAAAATTCGTCCTCGAATTTGACGGGGAAGAACCCTCATCATCATCAGAATTAACACAACGAAATGGTGGCTCCGACGGCAATCCATCTGGAAGCTCTTCTGGGAAGTCCTCATGAAACTCCTCTAGCGATGGCTGAACCCTACGAGTGACATCCTGCTCACTGTCAACTAACTTTTCCACCTGCACATACACAACCCCATATCCTTCCATATTTGTCTCGAACTCCACTGGTCGCATAAATTGGCGCCATCCCCAACTGTTTTTATCGAGCCTTTATCCGGAAGCAACACACTGTTCTTTCCCCATACAAACGTCGATCGGAAGATATTATTACACAACCGGTGTTATTTTCAGGGGAGTCCGAAAATTCCGCCTCACCACCAATGCCTGGCCCATTTCACCAACCACAAACTCTTCATTCTCTCTGCTTCTTCTACACCTTCACCGTCGAATACGGGTGGACCGTAATAATCAAACTCTTCCTCCTCTATTACTTCTTCAAGTATTTTCATCAAATACGGCGGACCGTAATAATCAAACTCTTCTTCCTCTCGTTGCTTCTTCAATATCTTCATTGTCAAATACAAACGGACCTTCATAATCAAATTCTCCCTCCTGTTGCTTCTTCAATGTCTTCATTGTCAAAAATAGGCGGGCCTTCATAATCAAACCATTCCCCCTCTGTTGCTTCTTCAATGTCTTCAATCGTAACATCCTGAATATCACGATCATGGTGTTGGACTTCCTCAATCGGAACCTGCCCATGACGACCACGACCTCCAGGCGCATGTTGCTGCGGCATAAGTGCACGACTTGTGTGTCGCAACTCCACTTGTTGACGCGGTGCGATTTTATCACGTCTATTTATCTCCTCTACTAGGGCTTCACGGGCTTCTTGACGTCTCCTTGACGGCATGGTGAAGGAACGACTTCGGCTCTGATACCAACTGATGCAGGGGAAGCTTATAGGAAAGACAAAAATCTCACAAAAAGAATTTCAATCAAGAGAAATTCAATAAAACTTTATTTCATTCAAAAACTAAGCTGCCTCAAATGGCTTACAATGTTTAAATAGCGAAAAAACTAAGAAAATTCGGAAATATTACATATTAATAAGAAAATATTATTTTTTCCAAAAATGGAAAAAATTCAGATAATCACGGATCTTGATTCTCCTAATTACCAGGATCATCCCCCAACAAACGGAAATCAAATCCGAGTTTATTTGACTAAGATATTGCCAAAACAAAAATTACCATAAACGGCAAAAACGCTTAATTGATGGCCTAAACGACGGAATTTGCCCAAAATTTGACGTGCATCAGGGCCAAAGGCCCTGAGTTGTGATCATTGGCCCGTTTCCAATCAAATTAGACTAGTAATTCGCTAAAAACGAACAAACCCGAAATTAAATGGAATTATTATTTTGCCTTCATCAGAAATCAAAAGGAAATAACATTAAGATATATCGTCCCGTACAAACGAAGAATAAATAGGACAAGAATCAGCCCAGTACAAATACTCGATATCGAAGTCTCCTTAAAAGCTAAGTTGTGACCACCTTATTGCCATGGAATGAAGTGACAAGATCACAATTAGCCACAACAAGGAGAGCTGTAATATCATCAACGAGAACAGCAACACAAAAGTCGCCTTGTTCATGCATTGCATTGCTCAAATCAGCATCCAACGCGGAGACTCGCGCCTTTCCGTGACCTTCTCATAGAGCAATCAACTCGGCTGTTTTGGATTTGAATGTTCCTATCCACCAAATAGCACTAGATCTAGATGTAGCCACAAAGCTGTTAATACCGCATTGAAATGAAAGGACAGCGTTTTGTATATTAATTGATCGCTCGATGTGGCATGATTTATTAATATCAAGAACAAATAAAGTACAAATTAGGAGGGGTTGAACTTAATTAAGCTAGCAAAGAATCATTAAAATGAGTACTAAATTTTGTATGCTCGGATCTTACTGTGTATCATCATGCGCCTAGTTAGGTACTTGATACACTCTTTATCGCTGTCTAAACTAACTTATGATGATCACTGACCATATTCAAACCAGGATAGTCCATCGAATCATCTATTTCCCCATTGATGTGTCCATAAAGCATAAAACACCTCCTCTACCCTGAATTCTATAACCTGCATTGGGAAGGCCCTAGTGCTCCATCTCTTAGAAGCTTTGGTTGCAGACGACGTTGAATCCATGTAACCCACATCGATTTCAATTAGGCTCGTAATTGGATCCTTTTTTGAATGACAAACCAACCCCATGTTATTAATTCATATCTTTTGTAGGATCAATTCTCCTCTATTCAAAGTGCTAGTAACTTCATGCCTTCCATTTGAAGACTTGCTTGAACCAGAGATAACTTCATGAACTAATTCGTCCACGGGAAATTTGAATTGGCAAGTGATTCTCACTCTTCAATTCCTCAAATGGTCAATTAAGCCGGTTCCACCACGTTTGCTTTAAAAGAAAAAAAAATGAACTTACTATGTCTTCAAAATAAAGGCAGTTAGTTATGTTCATGCTCCAAAAAACCCGACCAATTCTATGTTCTCGTGCTTTCTTTCTTCGTTCCACGGTCCAACATTGATACATTGATTCGAGAATCATGTAATACGGATGTCGAAACATCCCGCTACAAACGTTACAACAAAAAGCTTAATAGGCATACTATCCAATATAATAGATAACATTAATCGTATTTTTCATCATTAGTCGTCTCTTATACTATTCAAGTGCTATGTGTGAGTTTCAAGACTCTTCTCTAAATTATTAACTAATCATTTAAGCATTCTAAGAACAGTCCACCAATCGTAATTAAACTTTAAAATTAAATTCAACCATCAAGGACTATAAACTATTATAATAATCATTTATTACTACTACTTTTTTTTCTCAGTACGTCACCCACTTCCCTTTCACACACACAGTTTGAGCCCATTTTCTCCACTTTAGCAAAGGAATCAACATATAAAAGAATGTGCTTGTCCTCTTTACTTAAATTCAATGACAACTGTCCATGTAGAAAACTTTGCACCACACTTCACGCAATAAATTTAACTTTTCAAAAACTTTGCCACTTTTTTTATATCCCCTCCTAGACGGTGGATTGTGACATGTACTCTTCCATGTTCATCAAACGCTAACATGAGGATAAAAGGGGCATTAGAAATTAAGGGGTAGGAAAACTATACGAAAAACATGAAATGACGAAAGAGACGTGTCTCACTCATACACATGCTCACATAAAAAAAACATAAAAAGAAAAAAAGATATAAGGTATATAAGCTACCTATTAGAGCAATGAATGAGTCTCCTTCCAACTTGCCACATTATTTTTCTCTTTGATGTTAACTAGGAACTGTGTATGAAAGGATATATCGAGTCTATACATATATACAGCTCTCTCTCTCTCTCTCTCTCTCTCTCTCTCACACACACACACACACACATACAATTTTTCTTCCTTTCTCTCTCTAAAAGTATGACAGGTAGATCGTGATTGCATGGAAATGGCCTTCTTCCCCGCCAATTTTACGCTACAAACTCATAATGAAGATGAACATCAGCCCTCCACTTCTCTCAATCCAATTCTTCCCCATTGCAACCCTCAAGACTTTCATTGTCCTCTCTCTCTCTCTCTCTCTACATATACTTACATGAACTGTGTACATATGTTTCAACATCTAAATTGGATTTTTGACATTTCTTGAACTGATGCAGGTGTGGTTTCACTTGAGGGGAAGAGATCGTCGGTGTTTCCTGATGTTTGTGAAGAAAATCATGCGGAGGACTATATGTCGGACGATGGATTACAAGGGGGAGAGAAGAAGAGAAGGCTTAACATGGATCAAGTGAAGACACTTGAGAAGAACTTCGAGTTGGGGAATAAGCTCGAGCCCGAGAGGAAAATGCAGCTGGCTCGGGCTTTGGGCCTGCAACCGAGGCAGATTGCGATATGGTTTCAAAACAGGAGGGCAAGGTGGAAGACAAAGCAATTGGAGAAAGATTATGACGTTCTTAAGAGACAATTTGAAGATGTTAAAGCAGATAATGATGCCCTTCAAGCACAGAATCAGAAACTTCAAGCTGAGGTATGTAAAAAATATAACTATTCTATGCGTGTGTAACATTAGATCCAAAAAACATGAAACGTGAAAATGGATTGGTACTAATCACAGAGCATCTGGTTTCGACTGCTGAACAATACGGTAAACAAGAATTTAACCTCTTTTTCAACTGTACCAAACAAATCATGAGACACAATTATTAGATTATGATTATCTTAATTTATTATCAATCTAAATATGAGAATATGCTAGACTTAAAATCTTGGAAGCATCATAATTTACACTTAAAGATTTTAAACTTCGTATTAGATTAATAAATTTATTGTTGCAGATAATGGCACTAAAGAAAAGGGAACCGACAGAAATCAATCTGAACAAAGAAATGGAAGGTTCTTGCAGTATCAGAAGTGAAAACAGTTCTGATATTAAGCTAGACATTTCAAGAACACCAGCAAATGACAGCCCTTTATCTGCACACCCCTCAATAAGAACCCTCTTTGCACCTTCAATGAGGCCTACTGGTGCAGCACAACTTTTCCAGACGTCGTGCAGACCTGATATTCAGTGCCAGAAACCGGACCAAACTGTGAAAGAAGAAAGCTTTTGCGGAATGTTATGTGGCATGGACGATCAAACTGGATTTTGGCCATGGCTAGACCAACATCATTTCAGTTAATCTGAAACTCCTAATGGCCCTATAAATAAGTATAATCGATATGGATATAATCATGATATTTATGAGTTAATTTGAATTCTTGATTTTGGTACTTAGGCTGGTATACAAATGAAGGTATATTGACCATCTTCGCTTTACATGTTTTTGCAAATTATGTTAATCATGGTGATGTCCCCAATTCCAATGATTATGTACAAGAAAACAGAATTAATGCTTTCAAATTTATCTTAAGCAAAGTCATTCTCTCTTTTTCTTGAATGAATTTCACACTCAGAAAGAGAGGGAATCAAATACATCTTTCGAGATAGAAAAAGGACAGAAAGATGGAAGAGTAGAAAACAAGGAGGGTTGGAAGATGTCATTTTCATGAAGGGAACAGAGACAAAAGTTTGTCCTGACGAGTGAAAAAGAAATGGGTGTTGTATCATGGTTTCAAAAGTTTTTCTATACACACGCATTTTCCCTTGTTCTAATGACTTGGAATCAAAGAAAAATGTCACCGCCCCCTTTTCGGACTTTCAAAGAAAGAATTCATGTGACCTTCTGTCACCCATCCCCTAGCATCTAGGTAGCAAGCTCATCATAAAAGGTTTGCGTTGCACTTGGCACTAAACTGATAGAACAATGAATTAAGCCACTTTAATCTTGACAGATGCAATGTTGACAGCAAATGATTTAATGTAAAAATAGATTGTTTTTTAAACAATAAAATGATAACAAGGAAGCTATAAGTAATACAACTATGAATCTCATGGAGAGTTCGACAAGAAAGTGGACAAAAATTTCTGGCAATGCAGCATAATTGTAGAATAATAGACAAATTTTATCTTCTTTTAAAAAGATTAAAATATTATGCAATCTTGCTTTTACCCAAAGAAACTATTATGCACTGTGTAGCATGGAGTATTAGATGAGTCTGAATAATTTACTGAATAAGATTTTTAACCTTACCAAGTCAATAGGAGTGAAACCTTACCAAGTCATTGACATTGACTTGGATTCGAGTCTCCTATATATATATAAAATAAAATAAAATAAAGCGAGGTTTATGTTGTTTTGGTATGCACAAATAATTATCATATATAAATAGAGCAGTGTGGATATCCATCAGAAAGGAACGCCAAAATAACTAAAACAATAAAGTTCAGTGCATCTGAAACTTTATTTATACACAAGAAAAAGCGACGAATGAGGTGCTATACGAAACAGAATATACCCGTTTAGGCCAATATTCATTTTTCATTATCACGTTTACCCAAATCAGCAGCAACTTGAGCAGCTCGACTTAAAGCACCCGACACCCAAAGGGCTCCCTTAGAGAAGTAGCTACTATTAACCACGGCATTTGCAGCAGAAGCAGCTGCTCTTCCAGTAGCCAACACAGCTGATTTAGTAGTATCTGATATGTGATACTGTTGATCCATGGATCTTGCTGTTTCAACCCCAGCAACAATCTTATCAGTAAGTCCAATTCTCTCGCTCAATTCAGCAACCTTAGCAACTGCAGTTGCTGAAAATTGACGAGATTCGTCGAAGGCTTTTGCTCTGCCTAATGCATCTTTTCCCAGTACATATCCTTTAGCTACCATTGTTTTGACAACATCTTGAGTAATGGTCACAGCTTCCCCAGCAGATGAAACAAACAAGTGTTCGTGCGATTGCTGCTAAAATAGTAAATGAATTGATGGAAAGTAGCAAGAGGAAAAACAAATTGAACAACAAAATAAAGCAAATATGCATACATTTGGACAACTTACATCTTCAAGGTTCCATGAAGTCTGATTCCAGAGATCACCACCATCCTCGTAATGTCCCCATTTGGTTATGCATACAGGTTGATCCACAATGGTGGCTCCCTGAGATAGATGACGAAAGCATTCAACTTGACATAAAATTGATGAGAATAATGAAATGTAACAGTAAAACCTTGCAAAAACGATGAAGATCCACGTAACAGTATAAATGCTTGCCAAAATGGGAAACAATAAAACGTGAAGCAGGCTTCACTAATAGCAAAACCACCAGTCATAAAACATGTTCTCAATATTGTCCTGGAACAATGTACTAATCCATATCAAGTATTGCGGTTACTTCTACAAGACAATTTTGACTACAAGATAGAACGGTGCAGATAGTTTTCACCTAAATGACCTTAATTAGCATTTTTTTTCCCATTTTGGAAGCAAAATATCATTCATAAGAAAAGAGAGCTAATGTTCTCATGGTGAAGTGCATATGCCAAAAGAAAAGAAATGATAAACAAAAAGTTCATACCAACATGATGGTAAAATAGCCCTTATGGACGATAAATAGGGCAGACAACCTCAAATGTGAATGAAAAGCTCAAAGGCAGCCCAGTATTGGTCGATAAACAAAATATGTCAGGAGACAAATCATGAAAGTAGTAAAGAACTAAAATTACCAACTTGGATGTAAGCATCCCTATTACATACCAAACCCTGCATGCCTGTGCCATCAAGAATGAGTGACAAAATACAAACCAACAGAACTCACACTGAGAAAAACTGCTGTTTCCAGAGCATGATGATCTTTGAATGTCACGTAGGCTGTACATGCATATTCACCAACTCTGTTTTAACACAACCCACAAACATCACTTCTAATTACGAATTATTAGAGTTCCAAAAAAGTTAAGATAAAAGCAAGAACATCCAAAAAATATAGCATAGATGCTAATGAGAATGGAGCTATGATATGCATAATTACTTTTTTATTCCAAATTTTAAAAAAATGCAGAAACAATGTCCAGAATCCAATTGTATACCGTGTGTGTGATGTATCAACTCTCCAGTTTTCAGGTTGAGATAATCAGGCATTAAATAATTTATTACCTCTCTATACAAGGGACGCTCCAGCAATTTATCTGAAGCTAATCCATTTCATAATTATATCAACAGAGAAGAAAAGAGTACTGCCACCTAGCAGTATAAGCAGTCCAGTTTGGGCAGCTTTTGACACATTTCCAAACCTAAAAAAAACCCTTGATAACAGTTTGTGCAAAACTCAAACCCAAACCAAATGGTTTGGTATGGTTTTAAACTGTTCTGGGCCTATTTTTGTATTTTCAGTAAAGCTACTTTTATTTTAGAATTGTAAGATTTGTTTTTAATTTTGTAGTTAGAATGATTCAAGGTAACTATACTTCATCTCAACATTTCTTGCTAATTATTTGGCATAGTATGTCAGGAGGTTTGTGGGATTATGTATATTCTATATCTCTACTTAGAAATTTACTTCCACAAATGTATTGTTTGTATTTAGGCGGTTTTTTGGTTCCTCAAAATACCAAATAATTCAAGGTTAGATTTCCTCGAATTGTTCTACAAATTTCACTGTTCTTTTCCTATTTTGTTTTATTCTTAGTTAAAAACAATTCATTTTCGTAACATATGGTATTAGAGTCGGCAAGAAAGCAAGAAGTGAATCTGAATACTCGAGCAACGACTTGCGAATATGGTGCAATATATGATTTTTGAACAAAAAGAGTTTGTCAAGAAATTTTCGAGCAAGATAGATGATATATCAAAAAAATTGGATGCAAAATTGAATCAATCACTAAGTGATCGCGATACCAAACATGCTGAACAAAATTTTACATCTTTGATTGAAACTCGAATTGTGGCGATTCGAACACATGATGAAACTGTATAATAATGAGAAAATATTGTGATGCCATTTCAAATTCAAAGTGCTCAACAAATTCGCGTTATAAAGAATTCTAGGAGATCGCCTATGATGAAGAGCGTAGTAGTGCAAGATTTCCTTCCTCGTGGCTCTGGTATTGTAACAAGGCGACTTCTGGTGCTGCAAGTTCACAAACTCAGCTAGGGCAGCAAGAATATGCAAGGAAATTCAGACTTATGCAGCGGAATAGATTCACTCATTTATCCTTGGTTCACAAGGAAATTGGTGAGGAAAGTGATAAAATCATGAGGAAGACAAATCAAACCTCCCATGTTCCCATCTCCCTTAATATTTACTTTCCCAATGGGGTCAACTTCCCTCTATCCCAGTTTACCAAAAGTTTGTGTTGAGGGGCAACCAAAAATCTCTTGAAACTTGAAGATGAAAAATACGATTGATTCAAATGAGCATCTTCAAAAGAGGTTCAAAGAATTGTCAAATTTAATTATAAATTGGAAACAGACGGGGGTGTTGTCAAGGGGATGACTGCTATGGGTCTATTTTGTGTTTTTAGTAAAGAAAATTTTATTTTAGGATTGTAAGATTTCAGTTTTACATTTGTAATTAGAATGAATAAATGTAGTTACATGTCATATCTGTATTTCTTGCTAACTATTTGGCGTTATGTGTTAGTTGGGTTAGTGGAATTACGTATTTTAAATCTCCATTTAAAGAAAGCAAAAGAAAAGAAATGAGAAGAGAAGAGAAGAGGGAGAAATAACTACAAAAGTATTGTTGTATCTCGGAGGTTTGTTTCCTTGAAATACTAAACTATTCGGAGGTTTAGGTTTCCACGAATTAACCTACAAATTTCATTATGCTTTTCCTATTTTTGGTTTATTCTTCGTTACGAACAATTCTTGTTCGTAATATAAACTAACCATATATTTTTTTCCTTCCTATTCACTTTAGTGTGACTAGTTCATTTATTACTAATTTTTTATACTTTATTGACAATGAAATAAAACAAAGTATAAAAGTAAATACAAACAAAACCACAATAAAGACTAACAGCAAAGTGACCATTTACCTTTTTAGGCTAAATCTACACAAAATAAAAGATAATATAAAATCATAATAAATTAAACAAAATATGAATTACACGTATTTAGTTTAAAACATATATAGTCATAACTTTATTTGAAGATTAAAATTGAAATTTAGGATTCTAACACTTGTACAATTTTCCCATAAATTCTATTGTTTCATTTTTATTATTTTTCCAATTCTTCAAAGGTTCAGTTTGATTTCAAACTGCAGTTAAAATGGTGAATCCCAAACCAAACAATTTTGTTTGGTTTAAAACCGTTTCATCGACTGTCCACGTGGCACAAAATCGACAATTTCAAAACAGTGATTTGGGTTTTATGTTCTAGTTTGACGATTTTTGCTTACAACCCTACCACCAGCCCCAAAAAATTAAAAATCAAACTTGAGCTACCAAGGAAATTATGAAACCTCAAAGCTACTCTGCCTTTCACTATCACTAAATTTTACCCTTTGAACCTCTACTCAATGACCTTGTAGTATTGTGCTCCTAGGGAGAATGACTAAAAAAGAAAGAACAAACATCTTTTGGCAAACATATCGGTATAATAGTCAGAATTTGTTACTGTGGAATATGGATGGCAATTTTCCCAGCCAAACCTGAGCCAGTGGTGCTCCATCCCATTTGGGAAGGGGATTCCCCTCTTACTTGAGGTGAGGGGGCAATTTTGAGGCAAAAATTGTTGTCCCGGGATGGGATGGTGCAGGGACGGGGAATCCTTGCCTTGCCCCCTTTTTTTAATTATTTAAAAAAAAATCAAAATTTGTTTGAGATCACCCCAGCCCAACTTTCTTGTACCCAGGCCCAAGGTCCCAAACCAATTGCCCAATCCCATTAACCTAAGTTTTAAATTACCTACTTTCTCACAGAATGAAAAACCTTCAAGAATAATTTTAAAAAAGAAATTATAACCGAAAAAAAAAGAGTAAACGGGCACCCCCCAACCCATCCCCGAACCGCCCTTTTGTCATCCTTAATTTGGAAAGACGGGAAAAGGTAATATGAAGTGGGGCTGCAAGCGCCAAGGTGAATGTTTTAAAATATGTCTACAAAGTAAAAACAAATCTAAAAACATGCACAACATGAGAGAAACGGATAGAAAGGGCACAGAGGTTTTGTTCCATAAACAGGAAGAGAGTCAAGTGTTGACATATAAAGGTGCAAAGGGAGTAACTAATTAGAAATTTTTCTTATTGCTTTGATGGAACTCAGAAGTGTCAGGAATGATCGTAAAAATATTATACCAAGTAATGCAGTGTTACTAAGTCTGATTATACCTGATAATTTCAACATGTTGGATTGCACCACAGAAAGCGAAGAAATCGTGGACATCCTTCTCTGTTGCTCTAGGAGACAGGCTTGTAACTTCTGCTGTATAACCATCTGATCTCATTTCTATCAAAGTGATCACACCTCTCTGAACAAAGCAAGTTGATACATAATCGTTACAAGTTGGCAGATATAGCATATTTTCATAACATTAATTCACCACCTAAAAATGAAGCCAAAATAAGTCTTCACCTTGAAAAGAAAGGCCACGCAATTCTATGGCTCTCAAAGTTAGAATATCAAAGATTCTAGAATTCTAAACATACATTAAGTAATAATCATCTTCCTTAAAGAAGTAGTTTCCTTCAGAGTGTAGGACTAAGGTAATCTCTCACTTGTGGTTGATTCGGATTTCACTCGAGTGCTCTATGTGAATTTAAATACACATAAACATAATTTGGTGAGGTGATTTCCTGATACCAATTTCATTGCGACTAGATTATAGAATCCCATTCATAGAACCATCTTAAAACTAACTAGTACACCACAAATACAGATAATGATTAAATCATTATAAAATTAATTATTGAAATTTAAATCTTAATTAAGCAACAAAAAAGGTGTTTCCTATTGCGATGTAATTTGCAGGTGAAAACCTGGCTTAAAAAAAATAAGCAAATCAAGACCTCCATGGAAACAAGTAATCCTATGCTTGGCTCATGTTTATAAGATCATCTCCAAAAGACTCTCAATTTATAAAAAGCATCTTATGCATATTGGAAAACGTTTTTAAATTTAGAAAGCATATTTTTTTATGCACTCCAACAATGGTCTCTATTTTGACTCTTCATTTTGTTTTTTCCATTAAACATTAATTGATTTCTCCTCATCTCATATTTAGGGGGTGTTTGACACCCCTTTTAGTAGAAAATTTATTTTTGAATAGTGATTGATAGAAAAATGTGTGATTAAAATGTAAAGAGAATTTTTGGGTTTATGTGTAATATTATTTTATTGATAGAATGTGTGGTTAAAATGAAAGGAGAGAAAAAGAATGAGAATGAGAATTTGAAAAAAATGGGTGCCAAACGGGGGCTTAACATAATTTTTTTATATGTTAATGGTCAATCAATTCAAATGTGATTTGAGTAAATTAAATTGTAGAGTAGAAAAAGTTTGAACTTATTAAATGCAATCATTGTTAATTAAGAATAGAGAGTGAGTTTGAATCTCCAAATTGATTAATTATTTAAAAAAGTTATAATAAAGAGTCTCTTGTAACTTATTTTGAAGCATTAACTCTCTATAATAGAGAGTAATTTGTATTTAGAGAGTCTTTGAAGATGCTCTAAAATGTTTATAAACACTCGAGTCACATTTTATCTAATATTTTGAGAAATCGACAAGTACATCACTCCTTTTTATCAATTTATATTTTAAATCATTAATAAGCACCTCCTGAAGATGCTTTACATAGAACGGAGGACAAGATTGAAATTGAGAGCATGTTTGGTAAGGATTTTTGGAGGAAGAATTAATTTTTGAATAGTGATATGATGGGAAATGTGTGGTTGAAAAAGAAGAAAAAATTATTGATGTGATGGAAAATATTATTTTATTGAAGAATGTGTGGTTGAAAATGAGAATTGATTTACTGTAGAAAATCAAAATCCATACCAAACAGCCCTGAATTTCCTCACATATTCCTCAATTTAACTCTTCTTATACAATGGATTCAATTGACATCATGGATGTAATGCACTATTTGGGCAGCAAGTCTACTTAAGTAAATTTGTTTGCTAGCACACTCGATGAAAATCAAAGACAAATAGGCGTCGTCTTTGACACACAGTTTTTCACCTTCTTTTTTTCTTACAAAAATTTAATAATGACTAATGAGAAAACATTCACACTGTCACAGTTATTCATCTGTCGACAGTGATTCCAGGTAAAAAATGAAAAAGAAAGAAAAAGGGGTAAAGCGTCAATGATGCTAAGAACTTCAATACATACTCACACAATATCCAACTAAAAGCATATTTTGCAAAACTTAAAAAAAACCTAAAACATGCTTTTATGTTTCTTTTTGCAGACATAGTCTCAAAAACTTACTAAAACGACCTTATTTTATACAAAGTAAGGTTTTAAACTTACCCAAACATGCTCTAAAATTCTGCAGTATATACATAGAAATTCGCTTAAATCATCTTAATTTTTCAGCAAGCAAAGACGACCCAGGGCTAAAAATCAAACTACCAAAGATTACAGAACTTCAACCAATCAAATACTCATTTTTCTTTAGATAATAAAAACACATAAGCTACAACTAAATTGAAAAATGAAGGAAAAATCCCGATTATTATTATATCCTGCTTACACAGTTAAAAGAAAGCATAAATAAATTTATCTACAATGAAGAATGACGTACCCTCGGTTTCTATGAAAATAGAAAGTGTGCAAATTGAGAAAGAAGCTTCGGGAAGAAAATAACGAGCAATTTGATCTGCTGCTTCGTGTATTTCAATTCTGGCCGTGAAGTTCCCCATATGGGAAAATTGCAACTGGGTCCCTAATATTTAAAAAAATGAAAATATGAGTCAAACCTTTCATGTTTGACAGTGTGAGCGTTAATCTTTTGGTAAATATTAGAAAAAAGACTTTTAGCCGACTTTTAGTCAACGGTTGATTAAAATTTTAAGAAAGGCAAAATGTCTTTTCATATTAACAACTTAAATAATTAAATAATTTTAAAAAATTAAGCCCTTATTTGATTCTTATTTTTTTTCAAAATGCATTTTTCTACATTTTTTTCAATCACACATTTTTCAATAAAATAATATTATACGAAACCCAAAAAAATTCCTTCATTTTTAATTATATATTATTCATCAATCTAATATTTCAAAATAAATTCTATATTAAAAAATGGGGCTCAAATAGGTCCAAAAACAAAAACTAAAGAAAAATATTCATCTTCCTCACCATCTAACTCTATTATTTGGCCCTTTGCGTACGCATTGATTCAATTAGATAAAAGCATGGTTTATGTGTTTATAATGGGCTAAAATGAAAATGTGTGGAAAATGTCTAGTACTTGTTAATGAATTTGCTCATAAATTTGTTATGTAAATTAGCGTGAAAGAAATGGTGAAGAAATTTTTTTTAAAAAAAATGATTGTAATTACGGTGAGGGTTTGATGTCGTGTAGGGGTGGAGGGCTATGGATTGATTGTGGGCTTGGCTGTGGTAGTAATTATGGTAGTGAAGTTTAGTACTGATGAAAAAATTGAATAATGCTATGTGTACAATACATTTGACAACTTGGTTGACATGAAAACCTACGTAGAGAAAATTTGTGAAGTGATATGATAGATGTGTTCAAAATCAAGAATATAGATGTTGTCATATGAAAAGTGTAAAGATAAGTGTAAAAGAGAGTGTACATATAATATGATTGGAAGAAATTTCATCTAAAATTGAGGATGATGCCAGCTAGTTGTGGGGTGGATAGGGGTTAGGAAAATGAATAGTTTCTTATTTCTTTTTATTAAATTATTTTAATTGTTTAAGTAAAAAAATTGCCGAATGTCGATTTTGCACCTCTAATCAGCCTTTGACTTAATGAACTTCTGGATGCAAATTGTCTAAAGGTCCTTTTGCTACTTATCATCAAAAGGATATCGATCACATCGTAAAAAATGAAATATTCTAGGTTCATTTGCACTTTCCAGAAAGGTCAGAGACCCACCCACAATTCTGCAGCACGAGGTATCTTTATTTCCTTTCAATACTATACTTAATTGAGATTTTCACATGTCAAAAAGTTGTGTAAAAATTGAATATAAAATCACAATTATTTTCTCTTCTATAATAACTCTATTAACAATTAATCATCAAGTACATGATTCATTTCACAAAGGCTTACCAGAATACTCACATGGTGGACCACCCCATGTATTAAAAAAATTGTGCGAGACCCACACAGGTGTGAGTGTTCTATGAGTTTTCCCGTGAAATCTTTCATGTACGTTAAGAATCTCTCATCTATTAATAGTATATTTATTAAAATAAGCAATTAGAGATATTCTTTAGTAAATGAATTTCTCGTAAATCAAATAACAAAATATAAAATGAGAAAAGGGTAATTATATTACCACTACAATTTTTAATTATTACACCACATTATAATCACACCACAGTTAAAATATATTTTTAATAAATACTCCATAATGAATTTACAATTATACTCCTAAGTCAATAAAAACAAAAAATTCAAAACAAAAAACACAATATTGTGGTGTACTTATCACCAATATTAATCCTCATTTTCTTAACATTTCCCCTCATTATTTCATAGCCAATGGAAACAAAAGATCGGTGAAGAACACCATGCCATAATAAATTGAATGTTTGTCACAAATAATTAATATGTCTGAATGAATCCTTTGAAATTGTCAGTAATTTGTTTGTGTTGCCATTTTTATTCGAAATATGAATTTTTTATGTATTTGCAATTTCGTTTTTAAGCTTGGAAGTCTATTTTGAAAACACTTTTAAGTGGAAATTAAGAAATTTTATCGACAATAACCTTATAATTTCATGGGTAAAAAGGTTAAATTTAGTAATGAATGGGGTTTTATTTTGATGAAGCGGATTTAGGACTTAAATCATAGAGTTTAATCTCAAAAACTAGAGTAATAAAGTGATATTCAACCAAAAATAAATACAAGAACACTTTTCCAACTAATGGGATAGCTTTTACAGTATTTTGGTTCCCTACCCATGACCTATTTTTGTTGTCCAGAACATCATAGTACTGTTTCGATTGTTTTAAATTCATAATAAATCTGTTCGACATTACAAAAGATCAGATTCTTAATTTTCAAACTTGACAAATAAATTGAAAAAATTCATCTGTAAATCTAATCAAATAAAGTATAAATTCATTTACCGTGAGGAAAATAAAATTATCTTGCCGCTTCTATGACAATGAGATGTTGAGGAAAAAGAAAGAAAGAAATTAGGTTTTATATTTGTGGTGTAACAATAATTTATTTAATTAAAAAGTATATTAAAACCCTAATTATGTAATTTTATTTAGGATATTTAAGTAAATAAAAAAATTGTGGTAAACTTAATAAATTTTGAAGTAGTAATATAATTACCCATGAAAAACTCTAATGATCAGATTATTTAAAATTGTCACTTCGCAAAGTGGATACATTTCCTAAAACACCCATGTCTGTGCCGAGCCAGTCTGACATATTCAATCCATAGAAATAATATATTTCTTTTTACTTTTTATTTTATTTTCTTATTATTAACTTTTTATTAAATCTATTTATATTTATTCATTTTATTCGTCAATCGAGCTTTGATAAATATTGTTAAAATCAAGGGATAATTGCAACAGCGGTACCAAGCATTTCATTTAATAGTAGATTTTGCTTAAACATTTGATTTGCGGCACCCACGGTATCAATCCTTTCAAAATGTCGCAGCTGAAATTCAAATGAATGGTTTATGTTAGTTTGATTGATAGTTGACAAAATAATTGATTTTGACAATAATTTTGACTAATTTTAAAATGTTAAAATTGTAACTTTACATTTTTTATAATAAAATAATTAAAATCAAATAATTAAAGTTAAAAACTCATTTATACCTTATTCTTCTCCATTCACCCCACCCCATTGGAACCTAATATTAAAGACTTATGACTCGTTGGAGCATCCGCTGGTAAACTCAACCAATAAATTCTGGGCAACATTTGTCCTCAAGGAAGAAGGTGTCCAAAAGCTGAAAAAACTAGTTTTGTCCAAGCGGAAATCAGTAACCCACATTGGTGTGCTGTCATAAGCACCCAAAAATAGTCCTTAAATCTCTAAAACTGATGTAGGTAAGGGTCGATTTCACGAAGAGTGTGCAGTTCAACAATTTATATTTCGTATAACAATTGGGAAATTTTGTTTATAACGAAATCAATCTTATAACAAATAATAATGTAAATTAATGAGTTGTATTAAATCAATAAAACTAGTTTGGATCAAAGTCAACTTACACCATTTGAGATTTATAATCATTCATCAATCCTCAAAGAATAATCAATTCACATTCACTATATTCATCGTTGAAATAAATTCATATTTTTCCTTAATTTTTAGTTAATCAGAAACCAACGTTCTAATTAACCCTAATTATCAAATAATTTCAGACCAGCGTTAAAAATTCAATTTAGTAACAACTTTAAATAATAGAGAAATCGATGAACTAGATAATACAAACACCAGCAACCGTATTCAATCTATTTAAATATTCTTCTTAAGATTGAATAACCTCTATCGCAGAAAATTATCAAATCCTAGTACTTCACAAGTTAAATTATTCAAACAATTACGGATTTGAGATTTAACTTAACTATAGATTGCAATATATGAAAAACTAATAGATCTCTTAGCAATCAAACATGACAATCATAAAATTATGTATAGAAAAATATTCAATGCTGAAAATATAAATTAAACAATGAAAATAGATGGATCTCACAGTTATAATGTTTTCCTAGGATTCGATATCCTTCAATCAAACACCAAGAGTTAGTTACGCATGATAGTTTTAAGAAAAATAGAGAGAAAATAGGTTGGTAAATATCAAAATAACTTGTTTCCATAAGTAGTGCAACGGAATTAGGAAAACAGAAAATCGCGTCAACAGTTACTACCATGTGATCGCAAGGTTATAAACCATGTAATCGCATGGTTATGCAGTTTCTAGCCTCCCAATTCTCGGTAAAAGAGTGGGCGACCGCATGGTATTTGTACCATGCGATCGCATGGCTTTGTCATTTTTTTCCACCGAAGAGCGTTCAGTATTTTGACCATAAAGTTCTCTACCAATGTCCAATTGATGTGATTCAAGATGGTTTCGAAGAAAGGGCTACAACTTTATTTCAAAAACTATCTTCAAATTAGATCGTTTTCCATGTCCAAAATCGGTCTCAATACGAGGCTGAAAATCGATGCAAAACTTTTCAACTTGAAAGTTGGTATGTGATAATATCTTGGCTATATTTCATCCATTTAACTTCTTTTTTCATCCAATTGGCTTCTAACACTCTCAATTCTTCATCGTGAGGTTCGATACAACTTTTGATTTTTTACACTTTGGTTCCCGAACTTTCGCTTTCTTTCATTTTGGTCTTTTTCCCCTTATTTTTTCCAAATTACGCCATATTCATCAAATTGCCACCTAAACCGAAATATAATAATACTAAGTACATTTAGGCATAAAATAGTCATATGAGCGCATTAAATAAAGATGTAAAATGTGTATTTTACATTCTTATCACGCGTATCCTCTTTCATGGTCGTATGTGCCCTTGTGTGGATTTGTTTAGCAAAATCAGCTACATCATCCAGTGAAGTGGTGGCGGATAATGAGGTGGAACATTTCAATTTTGTGGCATATTGTAGATCGCGATTGAACCCCCCCCTCCCCCTATAGCTACATAATTTGGTAATTATGTAACACACCGGAGGCGAAATCGAGTCATGGAAAATTGAAGGGAAATGATGGGTTTCTGATTGCGGCAGAATCAATAAATAGAATTTGAGGTTTACAAATTTGGTGTGTGGTACAAATAAAAGGTTTGGACAAAGTCTACTAATAAATGAAAGGTTTGGTACCACTGCTGCAATTATTCCTAAAATCAATGGTAAAATTGTGTATTATGTCAAAGAGTGTAAAAAACTATCAATCATGATATAAGTGTAGCAAAATTCTATTTCAAATATCAAGAAATCTTGAAAACTTATATACATTAAAAAATGATTTAGAACTCAATTTTTCCCTTCAACTAAATGTAATATCGTTTTCTACAATTTCCATCAGCTTATTTGCATAAATGGCTACCAACTTATAGGCTACAGAAACATGACCTATCATTTCATTTTTGACAATAACATCATCTTTTCAACCTTTGACTGCACAATTGGTCATTTTCATCGGTTGTCGTTCAATTTCGTCACTCAAAGGCAGGCGTAGAGTGCACATGGATTCTTTCATAAGGGTAATTTTATCCAAATACTATTATGACTTCTTGGGCATAGATAATAATAAACCAAAAAATACAAAACAAAAAGATATAAGGACAAATAATAGAGAAAAAAATAAGAAGAAGAGGAAGCATATTCGACAATAACAATGTCCCTACCATTTTGGAGATAAACATTTATGATATACAATTGATACATTTTATTTATGACAGATCTATTATTTAATTGAATTAACATTCTAATAAATTAAATAATAGAACCGTAGATTTAAATTTTAATAATTTGTTAATTACAATGAGTTATGATTGTGATATACAAATTACATATAACTGAATATAAAGTCATCCGTAGTTGTAATTAATAACTATATACGAATATTGTTATTACGAATAGACCACACGTGTAGCATTTCTTACTTGTTAAGTAAGTAACTGATCTTACAGGTTAAAGTGTTGTGATTGAGCAAGTGAATGTTGTGATTGATATAAGGACCTGGTTGTCCTACAATTTCTTGCATCATTGGAGCTATAAGTTTCCACAAGTTCTTCTTGATTTAGGTGCTATTGTTAACCTCATGCCTTATGTTATTTACTTCTTTTTAGGCTTAGGTGAGATGTTTTACAATTGCCAGATCGATCCACTATAAGACCAAGAAGAGTAGTTGATGATGTTTTTGTACAACTTGATAAATTTTACTACCCCATTGATTTCTTAGTTCTAGACTTAATGGTTGATGTGAATATCGATTCTAAAATATCTATCATTCTTGGTAGACTTTTTCTTGCCACAACTAATGCTTTTATAAATTGCAGGAATTGTATAACGAAGTTATCTTTTGGGATCATGACTTTAGAAGTTAACATTTTTCCCATCACTAAGCAGCCTAACGAGGATGATGAGTGCTATCAAACATACATGATTGATATACTCACTCAGGAAAAAGCATCTGCAACTGCTGATTTTGACCCCTTGAACTCTGTTCTCTTAAATTCTAAAATTTCAACAAGTTGTGATAATGAGGAATATGCTAACATTTGTGTTGTTTTTGCAAAATTTCAGGATTATAAGACATCACCATGGCAACCTAAGTTTGAAAAATTGTCAGAAAGGAGTGGATGACAGCAACCATCAAACATTGAGAGTCCCAAATCAGAGTTGAAAACGCTATCCCCAGGACTGAAACATGTGTTTCTTGGAAGGTGATACTTTCCCTATAATTATATCTCCATAATTGAATGCATTACAAGGTAAGCAGTTTTTAAATATTCTGAATGAGCATACATTTGCATTATGTTGGACCATGGTTGACATTAAGAGCATTAGTTCGTTAATTTGCTCACACAAGATTCACTTAGAAGATGGAACAAGCCCTAAAAGAGACCCACAGCGTAGGTTAAATCCAACAATGAATAAGTGGTGAAAAATGAAGTAATAAAATTGTTAGATGCGGGTATTATTTACCCAATTGCAGATAGTAAATGGGTTAATCTTGTACAAGTAGTCCCTAAAAAGTCATGTGTAATAGTGGTAAAGAAAGAAGTAGGTGAATTGGTTCTCACATAGACAATGACTAGCGCATGTGCATTGATTATAGAAAGTTAAATGCTACGACTCATAAGGACCATTTTCCTCTTTCCTTTTTGGACGAAATTATAGAGCGCGTGGCTGGCCATTCCTTTTACTGTTTCTTGGATGGCTATTCTAGTTATTACCAAATCGAAATAGCTTTAGAAGATCAGGAAAAGACCACATTTACTTGTCCTTTTGAAACTTATTGTTGCGTTTTTTTATATCGCAAGTGTACGATATCATAACAAGTAATATAGTGGACATTTGAGTCCGAATTATCGTTCCCACGATGACTATACTATAGAACTTAATCTAATTTTTCTTACTCCTATTTGACAAAAGTAAATAAATAATTATGAGGTTGTAATTATTTTTCCTAACCACTTTTAACGAATGAAAAATATAAAATGATTGCAAACAACGGATAATAAAAAATTCAAATATGTGATGAATATTAGGGAATAACAATTTCATCTATTGATCATATTTGTTCTCAATTCAAGATTCATAACCTAATGTAGTGTTCGATCGAATTCTTCTATTGTATTCAATTTCCCCTCTCGAGATCTCATTGAGCCTATTTAACTAATTAAATTTCATATCTCTATGTGAATCAATTTAAGTTAAACGAAACACTGGTTCTAAGAATTCAAATTATGACCGCAATAATCAGTATATGTATCTCTACACGTTATACTAATTTATCGAATTTTATTATATGATCTAAATCTCAAACTAACATCTCGATTTGTAAGAGACTCATATAATCATCAAATTATTGATCAGATAATTTAAGGCATTAAACTCATAATAAAACCAACACATAAATAAATAAATCACATAAATCTTGAATAAAAAAAATAAAGGATTACAAGTCGACTACATTGTTTTTCCTAATATAAAAATTAGTTATTCATATTGTAAAAATAAAAATGCGCAAAAGTGGAAAGAAATCACCAAAAATTGACCAAACGTGAAAAATTTCTGGTATTTGAAGTTTTCTTTTCTTTTCTTCCTCTTTGCGCGTGTTAGTTTTCTTTGTTTTCCTCCTTTGACTTTTCCTACTTTTCTCCTTCTTTTGTCTTTTTCCTTCTCTCTTTTTTTCCGTCTGCAATTATATATATATATATATATATATATATATATATATATATATATATATATATAATCTCCTCCTTTGAGTTCTAGTGTAATTAGAATTTCAAGTGACAATTGAATTGCAAGTCCATGTCCATCTGTAGAATTAATGCAATTTAGTCTTTCAATTTCTATAGTGTAGACTTTAATCCCCACAGCTGTAGATTTCATTCAATTTCGGCATTCTTTCTTTTCCAATTATTTCGAACGAGTCCATTATTAAAACAAAAGAAAATTAACCTAAGTTAACTAAAAAATTAATAATTTGACAACATAAAAGTTTAGTAATTTGATCCAAATAAGTGCACAAATTACATTTATCAAACACCCCCAAATTTGAATCTTTGTTTGTCCTTAAACAAAATTAAAAATTAACAAGCACACAAACAAGCAATGCTAATTACCTAATTGATAGTATGTCAATCAAGTAAAGCAATAAAATTTATCTAGTTAACCTGACTTTTTATCTCAAGATTGAAATTATAATACAAAATCTATGCACAGTTTCAAAATCACAATACATAAATTAAAATTCAATGTTCCAATGTAAAATCGATGTGTGTGTGTGTGTGTGAAGAATCAAGTACAGAATTATGAATTCATAAGTTGTTTCAATTCTCGACTCTCAATGGTCAAATATGTTCTTTTATCACTCGTGAGATTCATACACCCCCAAACTTATTTTTTCACTCTTTTCCATTGTGTGAACTACGATTATTATTATTATTATTTTACTATCCTCACCTCTAATTTGTCAAAATTTCACCAATTGCAGTTCAACATTTCAATAGCAAGGATTTTCCATTAAATTTGATTGATTCAATCTTTAGGATTTAACTAGGCTAACAATCTTTTATCAAAAGTCGATTTTTGTTAAACAAGTGTTTGAGACTTAACCAAGATATTTGGTGCATCTTCTGTTTTGTGCACCTACTTTTTCTAATTTTTTTTTCATAAGAGTAATTTTTTCTTTATTTAAAACATTATCCTCCTTACGCTTTCTAAATAACATATGTAACAAGTTTTCGTTCTATGACTCCCAAATCAGATGATCATAAGGCATCAGATTTTAAAGACCCTTGCAGATTTAATTGCTCGAATGATAAAGGTTACGAATAGAAATTTTCTAATAATTTTTTTCTTATACTTTGATTAATACAATGTCCCTCATTTAATACAAATTCAAGTAAAACGATTTTCAAGTTGAGATTTTCACCCAGTTGCATCCATTGACTTTAGACAATTCACACAAGATTTTTAATTTCACACATGGAATCCCTATTTATCTCAACATCTTTCTACAACAGTGAAATCCCCGCAAACTATTATAGATTTGGTCCAAGAATATAAAATGTAGTGGTTTTTGGTTTAGCATCTATGTTCCACCATTTCAACCTATTAAATTACGAAATCAACTTATTCCTACACAATGCTTAACTTAATTCATGTACTCAATATATATAAAATTTCATATAGAAAAGCAAAAATTAATCTAATCATGCAACTTATCCATCATTTATAGATCAATTCATAATTCAATATATTCGTCATTATCAGCCAAACCAACTAACTCACACAAGCATACAAAAAAATAAAATGTTTTTATTATATTATTTTTTTCAAATTTTTGAATTTTTTTTTTCATTTTTTTTAAAACAATAAAAGCACACAAAACACATAAAGAAAATGAAAACTCATGTTTTCCACCCCAAAATTTAAATTAGACATTATTCTCAATATCTTTAATATTAAATCTGCATATAAAGGGGTGGGGAAGAAAATGACTCCCCTGATATGGCATGTAATTCAATGACTAACTTTCATATTGCTCATGTTGGCTCATTGGTCAATGTTGGTTTAAATGTTCCTCGACGTCATGTTCCTGAAAAATCAAATAAAGCATTAAAGTCAAATAATTGGAACATTTGTTACTTAATTCTAATATCTAATAAACCAACTAACATATCCAATATATAAGGAAAAAGGGGGATATGGATGATAAGTCACAAATAAACTTAAAAATAAATTAAACTATCATAAAATTCAAAAATAAAATAAATAAAAAGGAAAAAAAAAAAAAAAGCTTTGATTGCCTCCCAAGAAACGCTTCTTTAACGTCATTAGCTTGACTTTGTGTCAGTTTGATCATGGTGGCTCGAGTCAAGTAATGTCATCATTGCATTTTGTGCAATTCTCATTTATGCACCTTTTTTTTGCTCTCCATATTTTAATATTTCCATTTTCATCTCTACCAAGAAGTCCACCAAATTTGATTTTCAATTCTGACAGTTTCGTTGATCAGGTGGCTCTTCTTCGTCAATTTTACAGCAATTATTGTTGTTGAAAGATTTCTCAAATGGGGTATAAATATTAAATATCTTTTGCTTGTCCTCCCCCCTCAATATTAGCTTACCCTTCTTCATGTCAATTAGATTTCGACCCGTTGCTAAGAATGGTGGACCCAATATAATTGGAATGCCTCGAACTTTTGGTATGTCCAGCACAATGAAGTTCACATGAAATATTAAATTTCC
Organism: Fraxinus americana; assembly: GCA_035079005.1. Classification (NCBI taxonomy): domain Eukaryota; kingdom Viridiplantae; phylum Streptophyta; class Magnoliopsida; order Lamiales; family Oleaceae; genus Fraxinus; species Fraxinus americana. The sequence goes on from CM068707.1 coordinate 31,114,307, forward strand.
TATTTTTATGAGCACATCCTCAACTTTGCTACGTGGTTTTGAAATTGTTGTAGTAGCTAGTTGTAACTTTATTGATGTTGATTTGATTTCACCCAATCCTAATTTCCTGTAAATAGAATATGACATTAGATTTATACTAGCACCCGTGTCATACAATGCATTAATAGCACAAGAATTTCCAATTGAAATAAGCAAAGTAAAACTCCCTGAATCTTTCAACTTGGGAGGCAATTTGTTTTGCACTCTTGCACTACTTTCCTCCGTTAATGCCACAATTTCAAATTCCGGAAGCTTTCTTTTCTTTGTCAACATCTCTTTCAAAAATTTCGTGTAGCTCGAAATTCGTAATATCGCATCAATCAACAGAATATTGATTTGGAGTTTCTTGAGAACATCAAGAAAATTTTCAAATTTTGTGTCTTGTTTGTTTTTCTTGAGCTTTTGAGGAAAAGGAATGGGAGGTACGTAAGCCTTAACTGGACTTGGTGCCTTGGCAATTGATGGTTTTGTACTTTCTTCATTCTCAATTGAGGCGGGTGCAGATTTGTCCTCCTTTATAGTTTCGTTAATATCTTCCTGGCTATCTTTTCTTTCTGGTCGTTTCACAGTAATCTCTGATAATTGTACCCCACTCCTTGTAGTTATAGTATGAATATTTTCCTCCATTAACTTCTTTCGAAGTTTTTGGGGGAATAGAAGTGGAAGTACATATGCTTTAACTTTTACATGAGCCCTGGGTGGATCACTTTCCACTACTTTTATTGCCATCACTTTTTCTTTAGAATTTGTCATTGTATTACTTGGCAATGCTCCTTGTGGACGTTTTGTAAGTTGTTGAGCTATTTGACCAATCTGTATCTCCAACTTCTTGATAGATACTTGCTCATTTTGAAAATTAGTATCAATATGTTGGAATACTCTGTCTGTTTTCTGCATATATTGATGAAACATCTCCCTCAAACTTGGTTTTTTCTCCTGTCGGGCATTATTCAAACAATTCCCTTGCTGATTATCTGACCATCTGAAGTTCGGGTGCTGTCTCCATCCTGAGTTATATGTTTATGAATATGGGTTAAAATTGCAGGAGTCATTCCGAATGAAAATGACTTGTTCCTCGGGAAGCCCATAGACATAAAATTTTCTATCAAATGGTTAGCTCCACAATTTTCACATAATGGACCACCCATCACTGCATATGCTCCTCTCATTTGTTATTTCACCAATAGCTTTACCTGCTTTATCAAAGTTGTTATCTGCGCGTTCGTAGATGTTGTGCCATCTAATTCATACATCCCAGATATTCTCGATGGTACCCCTCTTTCTGATGAAAACATTGAATGTGTAGTGGAAATTAACTCAAATAAATCCAAGGTTTGCTATACCGATTTTCCTATGATCGATCCACCAGCAGAGGAATCCACCTGAGATTTTGACAGTAGTGAGAGTCCGGTATAGAAGTTTGCACTTGATTTCCTATTGTGATTTCATGATTTGGACACTTTCGTATTAGCTCTTTAAATCTATTACATGCCTTGTGATAGCTCTCTCCATCTTTTTGTTGGAAAGTTTGAATTTCAATTTGATTTTAGTTACTTTCGAAGGTGGGAAGAATTTGTTGCAAAATTTTCTGATCAGTTCTTCCCATGAAGTAATGCTTCCTTGAGGTTCGGCGTCTAACCACTTCAATGCAGCATCTCTCAGTGTATATGGAAATAATCGTAACTTAATAGCGTCTTCATTAACCCTCGGAGCATGGAAATTCTGACAATTTTGAGAAATCTGGAGATATGTGTGTTCAGATTTTCATGAGATAGCCCGTAGAATTGGAGAGTGTTGCTCATCAAATTGATCCACTGTGGCCTTATTTGAAAATTATTTACCCCGATATCTGGATACACAATACTGGAACGCGCAGGCGCGACTATTAGCGTAAAAAACATTGAAATGGGCAAATCTCCTTCGTTTATTTCCCTTCACTCTTACTTTTGATCCGGTAGTCCCACTACTTTTGCGACCACTTGTCCAATTGTATTCAATTTACCCATTTCGAGTTCTCATTGAGCCTATTTAATTAATTAAATTTCATATCTTTATGTGAATCAATTTTAGTTAAACGAAATACTGATTCTAAGTATTCAAATTATGACTGCAATAATCATTATATGTATCCCTACACATTATACTAATTTACCAGATTTTATTATATGGTCTAAATCTCAAACTCACATTTCGATTCGTAGGAGCCTCACATAATCATAAAATTATTGATCAGGTAATTTAAGGTATTAAACGCATAATAAAACCAATACATAAATAAATAAATCACATAAATCTTGAATAAAAAAATAAAGGATCATAAGTCGACTACATTGTTTTCCCTAATATAAAAATTAGTTATTCATATTGTAAAAATAAAAATGCCAAAAGTGGAAAGAAAACACCAAAGATTGACCAAACGTGAAAATTTCTGGTATTTGCAGTTTCCTTTTCTTTTCTTCCTCTCGCGCATGTCAATTTTCTTTGTTTTCCTCCTTTGACTTTTCCCACTTTTCTCTTTCTTTTGTCTTTTTCCTTCTCTCTAATTTTTTCTCTCTTCTTTCTCTGTATCTCTTCTGTCGTTTTATGCCTGAAATTCGTCTCCCCTTCCCCTTTTCTGTGTAATGCGCATATATATAATCTCCCCCTTTGAGTTCTAGTCCAGGCCCATCTGTAGAATTAATGCAATTTAGTCTTTCAATTTCTAGAGTGTAGACTTTAATCCCCACGGTCGTAGATTTCATTCAATTTCAGCATTCTTTCTTTTCCAATTGCTTCGAACGAGTTCATAACTAGAACAAAAGAAAATAACCTAAGTTAAGTAAAAAATAATAATTTGACGACATAAAAGTTTAGTAATTTGATCCAAATAAGTGCACAAATTACATTTATCATTTATGCATTTCACATGATGCCATTTGGACTATGTAACGCTTTTGCTACATTTCAAAGATGTATGATGAGCATATTTAGTGACATGGCAGAAAATTGTATGGAAGTTTTCATGGATGACTTGACTCTTTTTAGGACTTCTTTTAATGTATGCTTGCTGAATTTGGAAAACGTTTTAACCTGATATGAGGAAAATGGGTTAGTTTTGAGTTGTTAGAAGTGTCATTTTATGGTACCTTCATGAATTGTCTTAGGACATGTAATTTTTTTAAAGGGATAAAGGTTGATAAATTTAAGATTAAATTAATCTCTAAATTGCCTAAACCTAAGACAGTAAAAGATATTAGATCATTTCTTGGCCATTCAGGCTTTTACAGGAGGTTCATACAGAATTTTTCATCTATATCTAGACCATTATGTAACTTCATAACCAAATGTGTCACTTTTGAATGGACCTCGGCTTGCCAAGAGGCATTTGAAATGCTGATTGGCATGCTAACTTCAGCACCCATAATGCAGCCAACTGATTGGACATTGTCATTTGAGATTATATGTGATGCAAATGAATATGCGGTAGGTGCTGTCTTTGGGCAACGAAGGGAAGGTAAGCCTTTTGTCATTTACTAAACTAGTAAGACTCTAAATAGTGCTCAAATGAATTACTCCACTATTGAGAAAGAGTTAATGGATGTAGTCTTTGTTGAAGAAAAGTTTCGCTCTTATTTGGTTGGTTTTTCTATTACAATTTTCACAGATCATTTAGCTCTTAAGTACCTTCTCACACAGAAGGATGCTAAGGCACTTTTGATAAGGTGGATTTTACTTTTGTAGGAATTTGATATCACCATCAAAGATAAAAAAAAAAAAAGAGTGAAAAATGTGGTGGCAAACCATTTTCCAATGCTAACTTTTAAGGACAACGCGAACCCTCTGCTAGATGAACATTTATTTTCTATTTCCTCTCTACCATGGTTTGCTCACATTGTAAATTATTTGGTGGCAGGTGAAATTCCAGGAGAGCGGAGTGCACAAATTAAGAGAGAGTTCATGGTTAAGGTATGCAAGTTTTATTGGGATGACCCATTTCTATTTAAATACTGCCCTAATCAGATGTTGAAAGATTGTATCCCTAATGAGGAGATACCTAGCATACTCAATTTCTATCATGCCCAAGCATGTGGAAGCAATTTTCCATGAAAAAGTCTGCTGCGAAAATTCTGCCATGCGGTTTTTATTGGCTCACTTTGTTTAAAAATACTAATGTCTATTGTAGATCTTGTGAGAGGTGCCAAAATCTTGGTGTTTTTTCGTGGCGTAATATCATGCCTTTGAACCCCATTTTAGTGAAAAAAATATTTGATTGTTGGAGAATCGACTTTATGAGACCATTTCCACCTTTCTTTTAGTTACTTATATATCATTATGCCAGTAGACTATGTATATAAATGGGTAGAGGCAGGAGCTTGTATAACCAATGATAATAAAACGGTTGTTAAATTTCTTAAAGAAAATGTCTTGTCTAGTTTTGGCACACCACGAGCTATTATTAGTGACAAAGGCACCCACTTTTTGCAACCGTACATTTGAAGCACTAATGAAAAAGTATAGGGTTATTCATAAGATTTCTACTGCTTATCACTTCCAAACTAATGGACAAGTAGAATTGGTTAATAGGGAAATTAAACAAGTTTTGGAGAAAATGGTGAACCTCAATCGTAAAGATTGGTCTTTAAGACTAAATTATGCAATTTGGGCTTACCGTACAACTTTTAAGATTTCTTTAGGCATGTCACCTTACAGACTTACTTTTAGAAAACCTTGTCATTTACCTGTAGAGCTTGAGCACCAAGCCTATTGGGCTATCAAATATTTTAACTTTGATATAGAAGATGAAGGTAAGTTTAGGAAATTTCAGTTAACTGAGTTGGAGGAGTTAAGAAATGATGCATATAAGAATTCTAAATCTACAAGTCAAAAATGAAAGCATTTCATGATAAAAATATGCTTAGGAAAACATTTGAACCAAATCAAAAGGTATAATTGTACAATTCTAGACTTCACAAACAACCAGGAAAACATTGATCTGGGTGGACTGCCCATTTGTGGTGAAATGAGTGTTTGAAAATGGGGCAATTGAAATTGAGGATTCTAATGACGGCAAAGTATTTAAAGTGAATGGACAGCATCTCAAAATAGTTTATGGGCAACAATGTCTGCAGTGGAAGAAATTCCTCCTGTAGACTCCGTTTACCATCTTTGACATCACTCAAGTACATCTTTCACTTTTTTTTGTATATTAGTTTTTTTAGGTTTAGTTTCATTTGTTACTTCATTTTTAAATTAAGCCCTTCTCAGGTTAGCCATATTTCAAACTCCATGTTGACTTCAATATTCATGTAATGCCCTTCTTTTTCCCTTTGGTGGACATGTTGTGACATGGAGGGCAATCACATTTGGTTGGGGAGATATTTAATTTGGATTATGTTATGAATTTCATAGTCGCCATGGGATTTTAGCTTTGATTTTGCTGATTGGTTCTGAAAAGTCTATGTTTTGCTGCATGTTTAGGTTCTTAAATGACAAAATATGCCACTTGAATTTAATTTTGTTCATCAGAATCAAGATGTCAAGATACTTATTGAATTCTTTTCTTGCACACAAGTTTTGTGGTAAGATGGTAGTTTGTGGCGGTAATAAGCGTTCATTGATTTTTTGAATTGGGAACTTCTTTTGAGAATAACACTATACAGTTTGTGCTAAGATCGTTGTTATTACTTGGAAAAATTCAAACCAACCCTTTTTAATGATTACAAACATTTTTCTTCATGCACCTATGTTATCTATACCTATTGGAGTATAACCTATACATGTATTTCCTCACCTTTTTAATTCCAAGCGTTTGTTAGGTATTTGATATTTAGAAACAAGGAAAATGACAAGAGTTGGTAAGTGTTCAAGTGAAGTGGCCAAAAAGGTAGGGCAAAAATATATTTTAAAAAGGGAAATATAAAAAAAAAAAGAAAAGAAAATGTAGAAGAAAAAAAAGAGAAGATTGATTTTGGGGATTGAAATGTTGAAGAACGCATTGATTAAAGGATGTAGTCTATTGAAATGCTTGATGAGATACCAAGCTATGTACATGGAAATTTTAGAATCCTTATGCCCTTCTTTTCATGTAGCCCAACCTAAGCCTCATTACAACCTTTTGCATTGACTATTTTGATCCCAAGTAAGATTGTGGAAAAAATGGATGAATTCTCATTTGATAGTGTTCCTATCATAAAATCAATGTTTAATTGTTGCTTGTTCATAAGTGTTTAAACCTCCAAGTTTTTTAGAGTACATCTTTTGTGAGCTCTATAGAGAGAACCTTTGCACTAAACACTTTAATACATGTAAGTTATGGAGTTGAACCTTTAGCTTAAGACACACTTGATGTTACATGTGTTAGGGTTGGTGGTATGATGGCTATGACTTGCCACACACTCACAAATTCTGTAAGTACTTTTGATATCATGATATTGATGACACTATTAACTTTTTGTAGTGTTGAGTTCAAAAGGTATGAATTGTGGCTGAATTGGAACTTGGCTATATAAATTGTATTGTGGACCATTCATTGATTGCCTTATTTTGCATAGAATTGTTAGAAACTAGAAATAAGCAAGTTGGGGGGTGTGATAAGTGCATGAAAGTATACTTAAAACACCAAATGACTATGCTAAGATGCAAAAAAAGTGAATAGAAATCATATGAGTTAATTCACGTTCTTGAAGTATTGTTCTATTTACTTTAAGATAATTTCTAATCAAATTCATGTGTTTAATTTAAGGGGTTTTTTTTTTAATATCCAAATGAAGAATGGATCTTTAAAAAATTAAAAAAATAAAATCATAGGTCGGCATCGGAATTTTGCCGAAATGAACAAAATGCTAGGGCCACAACACCAGTAATTGGCATCGCGCACGCCGGTCACGGAGTAAACGAATTTTCAGCTTTTTGGATTCTTTTCTGGCCCATTCAATTTCAACTTTTCTGGAGACTTTAAAGGGACAACCCTGAAGGACTTTGGAAGAGCAATCAATGAGGAAAAACAAGAGGAGATAACAAACAATTCCATGGATAACTAAAAATTTTAGTGAATTTAGGAAGGAACTCAATTGAATTCGGTGATTTCAACATTATTTGATTCATAGAATTAGGTTTTCATTTTAAACAATTCTATGGTTTAGATCTTCTTTTCATAAGGAATTTTAAGATTGGCTGTACTTTTATTAAATTCTTCATAGATTCAATCAATCTTTCTCTATTAAATGATTGAAATACTCGTTAAGTTTTAATCTCATTTATCTATTTTTACTGATGTGATTCATTACTGCTTTATACTTCAAGTATATGGTTGCTTTTGAATTTTATTCTAGTAAATGAAAGTATGAATGCTATGGTAGGGGAGTCAATCTGTAGAATTACAATTGAATTAAACTGATTTTAATGATATTTCTTCCGATTAGAGAAACCAGATTGAGCATCTTTAATTGAGTTATAAGAATCTTTAGAATTACAATTGACTTAAACTGATTTTTTTGACATTTCTTCTGATTAGAGAAACTAGATTGAACATCTCTAATTGAGTTATAAAAATAAATCATTGATGTTAAATGATAGAATCTAATTGAGGGAATTCTAACGCTTCACTACTTCAAACCTTGAATTAATTTTCATTCATTCAAACAAATAAATTATTTTCACACATTCAAAAGAACATTCATCTTTTGGATCCTTTAAGTATTTTTGACTATCTCACTGTGGAATTGACACTCCAAACTTGTGCTACAACTATCGCCTTATTCTTTGGGCATAATCAAGACCTTTGCTTGAAAACCCTTCATTAAAATATTACGTCGGTATTCTTATTCGTCTTCCATCATTATAGTAAAAAAATGAGAGTTGTAAATCAATCTCAACTTGTTGAGTACACTCAGAGCTGATCTATTAGGGATATATATGATATTATGAAATATTAGATATTTCTAAATGAATTCAACCTAACTAAATTTTATCTTTTGTTAAGTACACTCAAGAAGATAAATTTCAAAGACAAGTTAAACTAACACATAAGATGTGTGAAGACAAAAAGTTGTCAACTTAATGATTTGGGAGCTATATTGTGATACAATTAATAATAGTATCTACCCAAATATTTTATTAAGATTTGTTGAGTACACTCAAGGTCTTAATATAAAAAATGGGATCCCAACACACTGGAAATCAAATATAGATTCCATAACTTCATGAAATTGTCATAAATTTGAGTTAAACGGTGGGAGCATGATTAATTTAATTAAAGATCATGTTAAATTAATTGATGCATTTTATATATTATTATTTTACTTTTCGTCGTTTATATTTATTGAATCATGAGTAACTATATGTATTTGAAAGGCATACTAGATGTCAACAACCAAGTCAAATTTTCTTGAATTGCACCGCTATCTAGGAATTGTTTTCAAGCATGAGAAATTTGGTTATATCCTTGAGTAGTCATTTCCAAAGACACATGTAGATGACTTGACTAAGGAAGAAGATGTTGCTATAATAAATACAGTGATGACGATAGTACTGCAACATGTGTGATGCCGCAGCTATATTACTTGAATTATAAAAGCAACATGAAAGTATAAATGTTAACACAATGATTTTCCATCTCAAAGAATTGAATGATGATTAATCACGTGTTGGTAGATATGAGACTTCCAAATAACTATACCAATGCAAAATGACAAATAGATCTTCAGTTAGTACTCATGTACTAAAGATGTTTGGCATAGAAAAGTTGTCTCAATTGGGTTCAGTCATGGAACATAAGCTAAGAATTGACTTGATTCTACAATCTTTGACGGAGAGCTATTTACATTTTATTATGAATTTAAGAAGAATAAGCTCGAATACACACTCACTGAATTGTTGAACATGCTTAAAACTGTTGAGCCCAACATCAAAGTTTGTAGTGAGTAAGTCTTAGCCTTTAATTCCTCTAAGGGCACTAAGAGGAAGTCTAAATGAGGTTTTGGGAAAGCATTTAAGATGGCAAAGGCAATCAAAGCAAATAAGGACATTATCAAGTCTGATGACCCTTGATATCTTGTAGAATGAAAGGTCATTGGAAGAGAAACTGCAAGACTTATTTCTATTTCATTAGCTTCTTGTGTATTAGATACAGATATGAATTTCACATTTGTATAAATATGTAGAAACTAAATAGAAGTAGGCCACTGCAAAAGAGAGAAGTTGACCTGCAAATTGAAAATAAGCAAGGGTTGTAACATTAATTGTAGGAACATACTTCTTGTCATAGCCTTTAGACTTAATATAAGAATTAGAGAAATGTTATTCTGTTCACACCATTACCAAGAACATTATTTATATTTATGCTTGAATATGAATTATTTTAATGTTAAGGACAATTGTTTTTCCTTTTATCTTGATAAGATCTTAACGTTTATGGTAAATTACAAAATAACATTTACATTCTAAATACTGAGTATTCTATAATGAGTACATAAATTGAAGGCATAAAAATGATAATCTGAATAACACATATATTTAGTATTGTAGACTTGGTCACATAAATCAAAATATAATTCCAAAATTACATAGAAATGTATATTTGGGGTCAACTGATTTTGAATCATTTGACAAATGCGAATCATGCCCATTAGACGAGATGACCACATTTTCTTTTATTGGAAAAGGAGAACGAGCTACAAAATTACTAGACATAATACATAGTGATGTATATGGACCTATTTCAATTAATGCTAGATGAGATTTATCTTATTTCATCACATTTATTGATGATTAATTTAGAAATTGTCATGTATATTTGATGAAATTCAAGCATGAATTTCTTGAAAAGTAAAGGAATTTTAGCTAGAAGTAGAGAATCAATTAGTAAATATATTCTCATACTAAGATCTGATCGAAGTGAAGAATATCTTAAAAGTGAGATTTCAGATTATCTAAAGGAGAATGAGATTCTTTCGCAGTAGACTCACTGGCATACACGACATCACAATGATGTATCTAAAATGATGAATCATACACTATTAGATATAGTGTGATGAATAACGAGCCATGCAAACCTCCCAAAATTATTTTTGGGTTCATGCACTGATTACAATGTGTTACGCACTAACTTGTGTCTCATCTAAGGTGGTTGACAAAATTATATACGAGTTATGAAAAGGCAAAGGCCAAACTTGTCTCATATTAAAATTTGAGGCTGTGATACTTATGTGAAGTCCATTGAATAGAATAAACTTGAGACTAAATCCGATAAATGCGTATATGTAAAATATCCAAAAGAAACAATTAGATATCAATTCTATAATCCTATTGAGAAGAAAGTTTTCGGCTCGAAACATACCATCATCCTAGAGAAAGAGTTCATTCTAGGATAGACGGTGGGAGCAAAATAGAACTTGAAAAAGTTCAAGAGTCGATAGATATAGTTGACCAAGTAGATAAACTTAAGTATGATCTCACACTTGCTGAGGACATACTCTTGATCAGAAAGTAGAAACTCCTAAAGACACATCAGTTCCGTGTAAATCTTCTAAGATCATTCGATCTCCTAGTAGATACGAATTTATGATTAATAATCAAGCATTACTAATCGAGGAACATATTAGTTATGCAGAAATAAAATCAAGTGTTGACTCAAAGAGATTGCAAGGGGCCATGGAATCTAGTATGAACTCGATGTATGTGAACAAGGTTTGAACCTTGATCGACCGGCCTAATGGGATTGAAAGTTTTAAATTACCAAATATTTAAACCTAACGTGCGGAATTATATAATTAAAAGTAACAAGTCACTTTTTAATCATTTCTAGATGGTTAGATCAGACAAGTCAATTTATCCTAAATTTGAATACTACAATCAATAATTAAAGTAGTAAAGAACACCAAAAATGATCACAGAGAAATTAGATAAAAACTTTGTGCACTTTACCAATCAATAATCCACTATAAATAGAAGCAAATCATACTACGGTCCAGATTTGTCTACCCCGTAGAATTTTTGACCTTAATTCCTGCAGTATCTGTTGATCCTATTGGAGGTGTGCTCCTTCAAAACAAATCCCGACTCCCTTAGCCCTCTTCGATTGCGTGCTCCTAACGTCGGATCCCGACTCCTGGTATCTTACCTTAATCCTCCTAAATTTGAGCTTCTACAACAGTTCCCGATCCCTAGTATCAATTTATCTTTGGTTGATTAAATTGTTGCTATTTAATAAAAAGATCTTGTGTGTTTTGATATATGGTTCCATATGAAACAATATGGCTTGATCAACAGAATATGATTTAGATGAATTTATGGATCAAGTAATATGTATTGGTTGAATCTTGAAATCAATGAATATTTTGAATCTTTAAATGAATGATCTCTATGGAATAAATATGATTCAATGCACTTTGAACATTCATAAAGTAGGATATATATTAGAAAAAGTGTTTGAGATGAAAAGGGGTTGAAAAATCAAGTGTTTGAAATAAAACAGATTTCTGAATGTCGACATGTCGCTCGAGCGCCAAGCCAGAGACAAGCAAGCAGCAGTTGAGCAGTCGTCAGTATTTTTATCGTAACTTTATCTTTCGATATCCGATTGTGGTGATTCAAAATGAGTTGGAAATCTAAATCAAGGGATTACAATTCTTCTAGAATTAGCCATGGCCGAATTCAAATGTTTTTTATGCGAAAAATGAATTGAGCGATTGAGAATTTGGAACATAATTTATACGGCTCTTTAGACTTTTAATTGCATTCCCTTGATTATATGTGATCTTCTTGACATTTTGGACTCTATCAAGACCTATACAATCAATTTCAACTATTTTACTATACCTAGGACTCAATAACTTCTATTTTGACTTTGATTACAATTTAATAAACTACTAATACAATTTAATTAGGATATGATTTTTACTAAGAAATTGCCAATTGCAAAATTCGAAATTGCCAATAATAATTTGGGTTTAACAGAGATAAAGCCCATAGGTTGTAAATTGGTTTACAAGAAAGATCGACATGGATGAAAACATCTATACATATAAAGCAAGGCTTTTAGCAAAATGTTATAAATAAAGAGAAGGAGTTGGCTTTGATGAAACCTTTTCGCATGCAGTTATGCTAAAGTCTATAAGAATTTTGCTTGCAATAGCTACATACCATGACTTTGAGTTATGGTAAATGGATGTCAAACGCCATTCTTTAGCAAGAACTTGCAGGAGGAAATGTACATGACACAATTTGAAAGTTTTGAATCCAAATATACTTACAATGTATGCAAGCCTAATCAATCCATATATGGATTGAAGCAGACCTCTTGGAACTGAAATATTTGATTTAATTAGAAAGTCAAAAAGTTTGATTTTATCAAAAATGAAGATGAACCATGTGTTTACAAGAAGACAGTGGGAGCATTGTTCTATTCCTAATATTACATGTAGACGACATATTATTAATGAAAAAACGACATCCCTGTATTTAAATAATTGAGATTTTAGTTATCAAATGGTATCTCCATGAAAGATCTAGAAGAAGCAACGTGATCTATACAGATAGTTTAGAAGATTTCTTAACTCATATTAATCTACATAGATAAAATTTTGAGAAGATTTTATATAAAGAAAATAAACTTAGAGTTAATGGATACACTGATCATAACTTCTAGTCAGATTATAATGATAGCATATCTCAATTAGAATATTGTTCACTATTAAGCATGTGTTGGAAAGGTTCCAAGCAACAAACAATCATTGAATCAATAGTAGAACTCTTATACATCATTGTTTTAGAAGTAATACAGGTTGTGATTTGGATTAAGAAGTTCATTAATGAACTGGAGTAGTTCATAACGTTGTTGATCACATTATTCTACATTGTAATAACAATTGAGTCATCGTGTAAGCAAAGAAACTAACATCTCATCAATGATCCAAATATGTGTTAAGGTGGTATCATCTCATCAGAAAGATAATACAAAGAAATGACGTAAAGAAAGAACAAATTCCCACAATTGATAATATTGCAGATCCACTGGTAAAGAGTTGTCGCTGCATAAACATGATCGTCATGTAGACTCTTATAGTAAGTTATATAAGTGATTGAATCTTGTGCAAGTGAAAGTTTGTAAATGTTATGCCCTACGTACAACTGATTTTGTACATGAACATTTTTATAATTGAATTAACATTCTAATGAATTAAGACAGATCTATTATTTAATTGAATTAACATTCTAATGAATTAAATAATAGAGTCCATAAATTTAAATTTTATTAATTTATTAATCACAATGAGTTGTAATTGTGAGATACAAATTGCATATGACTGAGTCTTAAGTCATCCGTGGTTGTAAGTAATAACGAAATACGTATATCGTTATTACGGATAAATCATCACGTGTGATATTTCTTACTTGTGAAGCAAGTAGTTGATGCCGCAACCTAAAGTATAGTGACACTTAAATGAATGCGTGAATGTATGTCTAACGTTCAGTAGTGAAATTGGTCCTTCGACTTGAGATTATTATAGTGTCTTATATGAGAACAGTTATACTTTGTTGATTTTGGATGTTGCTCTGTCAAGGGTCGCTAATACGGTATCGTTCGGGTATGTCAAGAATTATATGAATGTTGTGAATGATTAAGAGGGGATTTGTTACTCTTACACATCAAGAGATTATGATCTACATTTTATTCAATTGAGTTGATAACGGAATCTTTGACCAATACATACTTATAAGTTGGAAAAGGATTTTCGACTTATATTGACTTAAAAGTGATATGAAAGATAAGATTAATAATCAAGATTGACACATATCCATATCTCGTAATTGATCGAATCATGTTGATGAAGGAATTATATTTTCATGGTAAATGAACAAATTTAGTTTTGTCATACAATGTGACATTTCTTCGTCACATATATTGCCCTAACACATTATTAGATGTCAATTTGGGACGATGTATGTAAAATGGGGTATTTTAATTTATCGATTCTAATTAGATCAAAATAATAATTCACATCGTTAATTATCGTGATTGGGAACCTAATGGGTTGCATACAAAAGGAGAAATAGAAGAATGATATTTATTAATTAATTGACAAATGTTGGACAATTAATTATTTGTGTTGCTTGTTAAGATGCTAGAAAAATTAATTGGATTAAATAAATTATGAACCAAATTTAATTAATTAGATAAATTAAATATTGGATCGATTTAAGTTTAAGAGACGGGCTAAACCCACTCATATTAATAAGGGGTTATTGGCGCAAAACGTCCATACGTTTGATTTTTTGGTGTAGAACGTCCCTACCTATGCATTTTCTTGCGCAAAACGTCATTTTCCCTAATTTTTAACTTAAAATGACCTATATACCCTCCAATTGAAATAAAAGGAAAAGGAAAAGGAAAAAAAATAAAGAATAAATTATAATTTGCTCCTAAACTTTTTTAAAATGTAAATCAGTCCAAAACTTATGAATACATTTGCAATTAAAACATTGAAAATAAAAAAAAAGTAAAAATTAAATTAAAAAAAAAAACTAAAAACCCACATAGTACACACACTCTCTCTTCTCAGCCAACAACAGTGTCGGCTCTGTGCCGGCACCACCGCCACCATCAGCCAACAACGGTGCCGGCACCAGCACCACCGCCACCACCATCTTAAAATCCAACCAAAATCCTCAGCAGAGAAAAATCTGGCCATCCACTACCATCATTATCAAAACCAGGAAAGAAAGCATCAGCTTCAACAGAGACAATATAATCAAGAGCATCCTAGAGCAAGTGATGTGCTTGCTCCCGTAAATCAATCGGCGAAGCATCCCAGAGCAAGCGATGTGCAGCCTGGAGAAGGATATAATAGCCAGAAAAAAGTTTAATTTTCCTCATTATAATACAAAACTTACACCTTGGATCCATTTATGTTCTGTTTGAATTCAATTTTGCGAAAAAGTTTTTCGATTTACATAAACAAGATAAAAAGTTGACTGAAAACATCAATTCAATTTAATCATTTTCCTTAAGAAGAAGAAGATATGACACCCAAAATTTCTAGCTATTGATATTTACAGAGCTCAAAGTCGATTGAAGATTCGGCAAGAAAGCACTGTCTATACCCACCTTCCTCCGTCGACATCACCATCCATTTCCGAGAACCCACTTCGATTTCGCCATGCCCATGTTCCTCAAAATCGCTGAGCACGGCGCCGGCATCGTCTTCTTGGGCGTGCAGTGAGTGAGGTTTGAAATCGTGAGTGAGCTTGTGTTGGAAGTGTTGGTTTTGGGAATGGATGTGGGGCAATCGAGGCCGGAGAATCCAGCGATGACGTTTGATGCGGTGTCCAATTGAGGATTTTGGTTGGATTTTGAGGGAGAAATCTCCCATAATTACTGCAAAATTGGGAGGGAGAGGGGGATTTTCTATTGATTTTGCGAATTTAGGGGAATGTGGTGGTGGTGGATGGGTAAATTGCATACGGACTGCGGTGAGATGGTGGTGTCGGTGCCGGCACCGTTGTTTGCTGACGGTGGCGGTGGTGCCGGCACAGAGCCGACACTATTGTTGGCTGAGAAGAGAGAGAGTGTTTGCTGTGTGGGTTTTTAGTTTTTTTTTAAATTTAATTTTTAGTTTTTTTTTATTATTCAATGTTTTAATTGTAAATGTATTCATAAGTTTGGACTGATTTACATTTTAAAAAAGTTTAGGAGCAAATTGTAATTTATTCTTTATTTTTTTTTCCTTTTCCTTTTCCTTTTATTTCAATTGGAGGGTATATATGTCATTTTAAGTTAAAAATTAGGGAAAAGGACGTTTTGCGCAAGAAAATGCATAGGTAGGGACGTTCTGCACCAAAAAATCAAACGTAGGGACGTTTTCCACACAACCCGTCATAGGTAGGGACGTTTTGCGCCAATAACCCTATTAATAAGCTATTAAAGTTTCAAAAAAATAAAAATAAAAAATGAACACAATATATTCTTCCTATCACAAGAAAAAGAGAAACTCTAATTCTCAAATTCTTGCTCCCTGTGTGAATTTTCATTGGAAGTTGGACAATTGGACAGCTGTGGATTGTAGATCGTGATTATTGGTGTTCAAAATAAGCAAATGAGTTTGCAGAATTCAACAAATGTATATTTTCTATTACAGTTTCCATTTAAATACAAAGCAAAAACTTGGTGGGAATTGAAATCTATTTTATTTTCCTCTATGCATGATTAGTAAATTCCCAACATCACCAACCACCACCACTAGTCACCTCATGATTCATCACCAGCCATCGTTAACAGCCATGCATCACCGTATTTTACAATTGTCCTCATGCACCTCTTTATACCATCATTGCCCTCGTCATTCTTAACCATCGATTTCGATTTCGATTTCGACCACCACCAAGCACCAGTCTTAACGCTAATGATTTTCCTCATTATTTTATGACAAAATTGTTGAAGGAAATATCTGAAAGGTGGAAAAGAAACTTTTGGAAACCAACGGGGATTGAGGACTCCATACATAATTTCTCTTTCTTAACCTTTTTAGTTTAAAATATTATCAGTTGAATGAAGTAATTTAAAAAATTGCTTATCGTTTTTTTACTACTCATGGTTTTTAGAAAAACGACTATGGTAGAGTAGAACTCAAACTGAGAATGACGGTGTCCAAAATTACATGGAATATAATGGCGCTTTAACAAAATATCTGAAGTCTAATAGTGATTCTGATTTTTGAAATACTCGGATTGACCCACCTAATGTTCATTACTGGAGGGGGCATCCTCTATCCACCCATGCCCAAAACTCGACATTTCAACTCGACAAGAAGAGAAATTACCATCCCCATTCGAGTAAGGACCCTCTAGGGTTTGAATCGACTCGAATTTTTCTCATCCCTATCTAGCATGTTACAAAAAAGTGTAACATGCGTAACACATATACGTGTTACACTTCTTTAACTCATATAACATACCGTGCTAGGTACATGCCGTCAATTGTTTCCACCACCACATTGTCGCAACCATCGACGCTTAAACCACAATCACCACCAATGTCTCTGCCTATTTTCCCTACCACCACTATATTGAAGTCAACCTGCACTACCACTATTGGATTATACCATATATCTTTCCACCATCCGAAACCTTATATTTACCCAACTAAGCTTGATTTTAGACCGAGTCAAGTGAAGCCCGCGCCTCAAGCCCAACTTTAGAGGGGGAGCATCAGATTGTAGCCTCTTTCATTCATTCATTCATTCATTTTTTTTTGGGAAATTGAGCCCACTAGCACCTAAATTCCTAACATTAGTCCAAACTCTATCACAAGTCTTTTTTTTTTTTTTTTCTGAAAGCCCCATCCAAGACCACACTCATGCCTAAATTCCTAATCGGTCCCAATTTCCTAATTATTAAAACTTACCACTATTGGATTATACCATATATCTTTCCACCATCCTAAACCTTATCTTTTCCCAACTAGGCTTGATTTTAGGCCGAGTTAAGTGAGGCCCACGCCTCAAGCCCATCTTTAGAGGGGGTATCAAATTTTAGCTTCTTTCATTCATTCATTCTTTTTTTATTATTATTATTTTTGGAAATTGAGCCCACTAGCACCTAAATTCCTAACATTAGTCCAAATCCTATTACAAGTCTTTGTTGTTTTTATCTGAAAGCCCCATCCAAGACAGCAAGACCACACTTATGCCTAAATTCCTAATCGGTCCCAATTTCCTAATTATTAAAACTTACCACTATTGGATTATACCATATATCTTTCCACCATCCTAAACCTTATATTTCCCCAACTAGCTTGATTTTAGACCGAGTCAAGTGAAGCCCGCGCCTCAAGCCCAACTTTAGAGGGGGACATCAGATTGTAGCATCTTTTATTCATTCATTCATTTTTTTTTTTGGGAAATTGAGCCCACTAGCACCTAAATTCCTAACATTAGTCCAAACTCTTATCACAAGTCTTTTTTTTTTTTTTTTGAAAGCCCCATCCAAGACCACACTCATGCCTAAATTCCTAATCGGTCCCAATTTCCTAATTATTAAAAATTATACTCTCTAAAAATCAATCAACCTACTGCAAAAATCGGCACTCCAACGACATTCCTGTAGAATTCCGATAGCATCACTGGAGGAAGACGCACTCCAAATTCCACTCCTCACGGTGTTACATTCTGGATGTACAACTTTGTATTTGCAATGCTTCCTTCACCTTGTTCATTGTTTTTTCTTTTCTGGCCAATAATGTTTTGTCTTCTCTTATTTAACGTTTGGATGAGCGATTTAGGATCCCTGCTACCAGTGACATTTTGCTTGTCACTTTTTGGTTCAAAGAAGGGTGTTTTTTATGGCGGGATTGAGTTGCTTAAAGAACAGTATTAAGATATATATGAATTTGTATTATAATTTCATTTTTATTTGCTTCTATAATACAAAAATCATTTCTTACTCTCAAACTTCAGGATATAGATATTATTTGCATGCTTCATCGGGCACTTGGACTTTTCAAAATGTCTAGGCTAAAGATTTGCTCTCGTAGAAGTCAAGACAAGGATAAGAAACTGAATTGTACTGTTGGTGAAGCATATTAATAACTTTAAAAGAGCAAATTATTCTTGAATTCTACTATATATATATATATATATATATATATATATATATATATATATATATGGAGTAGAAAATTATTGTATTATTTGTCAGCTTATATGATTGTGGTCTTGTCAACTTATATAATTGCAAGTAACTACAATTTTATTTTGGAGGGTTGTGGAGCTAATTTATGAAGTTCTCCGCAGGTCCCGAAAATGACAGGACCGACACTATTTCCAACCACACTCGATAGCCGTTGCCACCCTATCCCTCAAAGCCATCGCCTCCTATTTCTTATCACACTTTGAAAACAAGTAAAAGTGGCAAGTGATAAGTAGAATTGCTTGGGTTTCAAAATAAAACAAATGATTCTTTGGTGTTGATACCACAGATTCTTGATAATTCTCAATGAATCTCTTGATATTTATTTATGAAGTGTTTTGAGATTTCAAAATCGTAAAAGAATCAAAAGCAAGATTCAAAATTCCGATTGCCCAAAATTTGAATCTATAGGATATATGCATTTATAGATGGAAAAACACATATATACAAACTCAAATTCGATTGACTTGGAGGTGGATATCATGGTGATGGTAGCCTGTGGCATCGAAAGTCGACGGTGGGGATGGTGATCGGTAGTCGGGGATTGATTGTGATGATGGGTGGGCCAGTGTTGTAGGGAATGAGTGTGAGAAGAAGGGAATATTTTCTAAATCGAAAATCAGTTAACAATATTTTTTAAAACAAAGCCTCTCTTGGGTAGGAATTAAAATTTATATTTTAATTTAAATCAAAATTAATAATAAATTTTGATCAAAATATTTCACTGGACTCACAATTTTTCAACCACACATTTTCATCAACTTTTATCAAAATTTACTAAAAATCTGATTTTAATCCTCATCAAACAAGGACAAAGTGTTTTTAAGCAATATGCCGCGCAATTTCCTTTGAGATTATCATCTTTGCTGTGCTAAACTAGGATCCCTCTTCTCGCCGCAGTTCCATTAAACCCTATCCCTAACTCTGCCACAATCAGGGGCGGATCGGATCTAAGATCGGGCTACAAAATTTCAAATCGGGCTAATACGCGAAAAAAAAATATTTTCTACATGAAAAACTGTTTTAAGAAAAAAAAAAAAAAACCTTATAAAAAATCTTTTTTTGGGCCTTGAGGGGGGGCTATAGCCCAGCCAAGCCCCCCCTTGTATCTGCCCATGGCCACAATGGTCGCTGCCAAGAAACTAGGAAGATTCATGAGAGCATCAACAACAGCTTGTCTTTTACACTATAGAATGCTATCAGAGTGTCCAATAAGGGCGGCCTGGCCCGTTCGTTCCGACTCTATCAAGATTTTCGGTTACGTACACGTCTTTGCTTCGGTGACACGCTGAATTTCTAGACTGTCTGCAAGTCCTTCTCACAAAAACAGTTACAATTGATTTTGTGACATTGATATATATACATTGTTGTGTGAATGATTTGTTTTCAAATCCAAATCAATATTTTTTGTAATCTTTTGATAATTCCAAAAAATTGTTATAAAATTATAATTTCCTGTTCAAAAAAGTCATAGCAATATGCTGAACAACTTGCTCTGAACCGTAACTCTCTGTCTACAATTTTAGATCTAAATTAAATGCCTTATTAAGACACCACAGCCTTTTCATTAATACATTAAAAAAATTATGTGCAATGTTATGTTTAATTTGATGAAGGGTCGTATTACATGTATTTGTGGGGCAACTCCCTTTTCCGTAGTAAATTCTATGATCTAAGCGAAGACTTAAAGAGCCATTTGGTATACATTTTGAGAAGTTAAAAGGAGTTTTTGAAACTTAAAAGCTGTTTCTGGAACCGTTTGGTTAATTTTATTAAAGGTAATTAGGACATAACGTACTTATCTTTCATTGTTATTGTAAAAAAGTTTATACCTTTCATTTTTATTTTTTTTGGCATTTTCACCCTTATTTTTACTTTTCATTGCACAAAATGTCATTTTCATCTATTTTTTCAATTAAAAATTGTGAAATAACAAATATGCCCTTCTCTTTAAATAAAACAAAAAGAAAACGAAAAAATTAATTGCAATCATAATTCCAAAATTTTTTAAAAACCTCAAATGAATCCCAAATATATTATTAAAAGGATAATTAACACATAATGTCCCTACCTTCACTATTATTGCAAAAAAGTCCATACCTTTTTTTTGGCATTTTCATCTTTAATTACCAATTTGATTACGCAGATCATAATTTCTATCCATTTTCATCCAATTTTCAATAAAAGAAACTGTGAAATGACGAATATACCCTCATATTTAAATAAAAAAAGCTAAAAAATTAATTACAATCATAGTCTCAATTTTTTAAAAAAGTGCAAACGAGTCCCCAATAAACTATTAAAAAATTTAATTTTTTTTAAAAAAAGTGCAAACGAGTCCTAAATAAATTATTAAAAAATTATAAAGTAAATTTGTTTATTTTTAAATATGAGGGTATACTCATTATTTCATAGTTCTTTATTGAGAAATTCGATGAAAATTGATGAAAATAATGGTTTGCGCAATCAAAGGTGTAATTAAAGGTGAAAATGTCAAAAAAATGAAAGGTTGGACGTTTTTCGCAATAACGGTGAAAGTTAGGGACATTATGTACTAATTACCTTTTTAATTATTTGTTTGAAACTTATTTGAGCTTTTTTAAAAAAATTGGGACTATTTGCAATTAATTTTTTCTTTTCTTTTTGTTTTATTTAAAAAGAATAGTATATTCGCAATTTCACAATTTTTAATTGAAAAAGTAGATGAAAATGACATTTTTGCGTAATGCAATATGAAATAAGGGTGAAAATATCAAAAAATGAAATGTATAGACGTTTTCCACAATAACAATGAAATGTGGGAACGTTATGCGCCAATTACCCTTTTATTAAAATGCTTCGTTTAATTAAAAGAAGTTTTAGAGGAGGCTAACCCAATGTAACTTTTTCTAAAAGCTCCTATTTTAAAAAATTAGTTTAAAAGCATCAATAAAAGTTCTTCTACAAAAAGCAAAAGCATTGCCAAACTAGCCCTTATATAATTACTGTTGGGCATATGAGATGTGAACACAATTTTTATAATCCAAAATAAGTCCCATCGATGCTTGCACTAAAACATTTCTACGTGTTGTGATCAGAGGTTGCAGAATGTATCCAAGGAAAGAAGTAAACACGTCACATGGTAGAAGACGATATAACTCTGTATAGTAAACTCTCTGTGTGGGTATCATCTTTGACCATTGCTAGATCTATCTACATGGGTGGTCGGGATTTATGCTTGTGACATGTTTTATAGAGTGGATTGAACAATACTAAAGAAGAAGAAGAACAAATATTTGCTTGTGGACAGATAACAAATCTTTTGGATAGGTTGTCTTGAAACTCAACAACACTAATAAAAATGGCACTCGAATCATGTTTAGATTGCAAAAGGGTGTCTTTCACCTTTGGCAGGCGCCTAAGATGGGGCAGGTTTTTCTGGGAGAAAAATGTATTTTCACTAGAACAAGTTCGTTGTGAGCCGAGTAAACAAAAAAATGATTCAACCGGGGCGAACCTCCGACTCTATCATTGATCAAAATCCAAGCCGGGGGAGGCTGATTATGGCATTTACTTGATAGGGCCTCTTTCTCTAAAGATTGTCTTATTCTTCAAGTGTAACCAGTGCAAGGACTACTTAAAATAAATGAAGCTATTCTGATCATGAACTCCATTTTGTAATTATAAATGATCGAGTTTCAATACTTTAAAACTTGTTCACACATGAGCGTTGTGGCTCGTTGTGTGTTATTCTAAAATTGTTTATCTGGTTGTCTAGTTGACAAAACAATGAATGTTTTTTTCAATGTACATCTTCTTTAATTCTGTTTAATTTTAACAAGTTCAAGGTACCAAACTTGCTAGTTACTCTTTCATGCATGATTGAGGAATGCTCTTCAAAGTTTAAACTAGGTGACAGCCCAAGCCCAAGGTAAATTTTGATCCAATTTCTTGACTCAAATTTGATTTAGCCTGCCCAAAAGCTCATGTCGATCTCAATTATAAAATTTAATCTATCTAAACTAAGCTGGCAGCCGCAGTGTGATGATTCGATTTCTGCCTCTTACAACGTATGTAATTGAACTATTTGTGGACACCAGTATGACAGCTCTTGCATCCTGACCTGCTGAGGCACATCCCGTGATTTACCTCATCCACGATGCTCTAGGGGCGAGGTGGGGCCCTCAAGGTTGGGGTTCACCTTTTTTTAAAAAAAAATTTATCTCAAAATTTAATTCTAATACTGATTTTAACGTGCATTAACGTGCATTAAGTCGGCAGAACAGAAGGAAATACAAAAGGGGCCCGGATCAAAACATAGTAGCAAATCTATGTCTAAAAGGCATTAGAGTAGTCTTATCAAAACATTGATTCTGGTTTAACTGTCCCCTCAAGTCTACTAATTTGAATCAGTTCATAAAGTGGATGTTTTGTGGCTAAGCTTAAAAAATTGCTTTTAAGTTAATCTACAAGTAAATAAGTTACTTAAACCAAAATTGCGAAGTAAAAAATGAAAAATCCATCTTCTAATATTACCTATGGGTGATTTATTAATAAATTATCTTGTTTTGAAAAGTCTAATATTACCTATGGGTGATTTATTAATAAATTATGTTGTTTTGAAAAGGACAGGCTAAGTACCTTGACAAATATAAATTTTGTTGTTGATATATGTTTTCTTGTACTAGTCATGACAATTACATAAAGCATAGTTAAGTCGGTCTAAAACATTACGAAACTTATTTTTCGATCACACATTCTCTCAGTAAATTAATTTTGCACGTGAATTCATAATTTTTTTCTATTTTTTTAATTATACATTCTCAAGAAAAAATCATTGTCACTTCAAATAATCTCTCACAAACAAATCATTGTCATTGTTGTAAAATGCACACGATATGCCATGAAAATAACTCCATTTTATATTATGCCCTGTTTGGCTTCATTTTTTAAAAACTGCAATTTTTTTTTTTCAAAACTCATTTTTCACTACACATTCTTTTATAAAATAATATTATACGTAAATTTAAAATTTTTCCTTATTTTTTAACAATACATTCTCCAAAAATCAATATTCTAAAACAAATTTTTTTCCCCAAAATCTCATTTTAGTGGAGTCCAAACATGGGCTATATTTATCATAAATCTTCAAGGAAGATCTAATGAATAATAAATTCTTGTCTTTTACATCTAGAGCCTGTTTGGTAGGGATTTTTGGGGGAAGAATTGATTTTGAATTGTGATATGATGAGAAATGTGTGGTTGAAAAAGAAGAAAAAAGTATTGATGTGATGGAAAATATTATTTTATTGAAGAATGTGTGGTTGAAAATGAGAATTGATTTGAGAATCAGAAACAAACAGGGCCCTAAGATCAAACTTCACTTCACTTCACTTCACATTGACCTGATGTGATTTAAATAATTCTTAATTTTTTATTACCTTAATTTTTATAATATTTCACTGCATATTTTAACAGCATCGTTTGTAATAATAGACAAATAAACAATACCCTACATCTTGACTATAATAATTTGTACATTTGTGTGTCATATGTGAAGATGCATTATTGGCTTGAATATACGTAGTATGAACGAATTACAGGGTAAAATTATTTTCCAAATGGGTTTAAAAAATTTCTTATTTAAATATTTATACCTGTCGAAGAGGGTCTAATCAATTAAGGGAGAAAAAAAAAAAAAAATCAAAACGTTGTATAATTATTTTAGATTTATTTGTTTTATTTTTACTACAAAAATCTTTACAGATCAAATATATGTTTTGAAAACCTAATCTTTCAATGATTTTTCAATGTTTATTTCTTGGAAGAGTAACTAGGGAGGACAGGTGGCCAACTTTTCTAACTATTTTAATTTTGTTGTGAAAATATTCAGATATGTTTGATAGATATTATTGAAGAAAAAATGTAGTATTTTAAATAGTGATATGATGAGAAATATGTGGTTAAAAAGTAAGAAAAAATTATTGCTGTGATGAAAAATATTATTTTATTGAAAAATGTAAATTGAAAATGAATTTTGAAAAAATGTGTACCAAACAGAGGATCGTTCCAAACTAAGACAACTTCATCACGGGGTAACCGTACACTTTTGTTTAAATAATTCTGCCTAGTCAAGACAAGAGAAAGATTTAAAAAAGAGAGAACACACAATGATTAATGCACATATTATTAAATTAATCAATGCAAAAATATTTTTTATTAAGTTTTTTTCACAGTCAAATTTGAAAATAGCCGTTCCCAATGTGCTAAGGTTCGGGACCGACAATCAAACACCACGTAGAACCAAGAAGGCATCATTACCAATTTTATTAGTCCTTTGTTTGATTCTCATTTTGGGATAAAATATCTTATGAAATAGTGATTTTTTAAAAATGTGTGATTAAAAAATAATGAATTTTTTTTGAAAAACATGTAAGTGTATAATTATTTTATGGGAGGATGTATGATTGAATATTGAATTTTGAAAAAAGGTATTCTTGAAAAATGCGGCTTAATTTGAATCAGTACAAAATTAGTACTTTTATTAAAAGATAGATATGCTGATGAACAAATTATTAATTAGTCTTTTTATGCCTTGGCCTACGAAACAAGTCATGTGATAATTAGCTCAATAAGAAGTAATTGAAGAGGCCAATTATGATCATCACTCCGCTTCAACATCGCCTCCATCACGTGACCATGAGGCGACTAGACCATGCCCTTCAACAATTCTCCTGAAATGTTATTATTCGAGGTGAGGTATTACCTTTCTGATATAGTACAATTTCGAGACAAATGAAACTTCTATGATGGACCTCTTCTGCTGGCCTCACCTTGGCCAAGTAGCACGGTACACTAGATTGATTCACGTAACAACTCTACATAAATGCATTCAGTAGGATAATTTCAGCCTATGTTCAAGCTAGGGAAGCCATAGGCTTATAACGACTATGGATAGACACAATTGGCAATTATGGATTGACATAATCGAGTTTGATCAGTGAGTTGTTAGGATGAGCCTACATGTCAAGGATCTAATGGACCTCGCCTCATCTCTTTTGACTATAAATACTCACACCTAGTGATATCTAAAGGTAATTTTAAGTTGAACCTTGAATCCTAATGAAAGATTGGTAATTCTCTCTTCAACCGATACCCGTATTTTCGTTTATTGTGTTTTTTCCACACCCAAAAATCGTTCGACTGTCTGATATAAATGTAGGTGTGTCCATGACAAAAGCTATGGTCATGTGTAGTTTAATGATGGTTTCCAAATATGCAAGCAACAAACATGTGGATAAGAGATCTTAGTCGGGATTTGTTGATTACTGCATCCCCATTGAATTTGAAGGTCAACAAAAGAACCTTATTCTTGAAGTAGGACATCGCCCTCTACAAGAGAGCCTCATCCTTGAAAGGTGGGACTTATCCACTTTAGATTTGTTACCTCAAAGCACCAGCCTCGTTAAATAGTCAAAGTTCATGCCTTAAATAAATATTAATGAAACTAATTACTCTCATCTAATGTCACCTCGAAGTAAATGTCAACAAGTGGTCCATCACTTCATCATTTACCATGATTAAGCTATGATGACCTCGTTATATTCGCCACTGCTCCAAGCATACCACCCTCTTAGTGGTGACAATCGAGCCGAGCGGCTCGTCGGCTCGGCCGCTCGGCTCGTACTGTAGCGGCCCACGAGCCGCTCAGGCTCGTCAAAAAACGAGCCCGAGCACGAGCCGAGCCGAGCCGAGGTTTTTGACGAGCGGCTCGTCCTTTTTTCTTTTTTTATTATTATTATTATAAAGAATGATAGTTAAAAAAAAAATTCAAAAAAAGCGAGCCCGAGCCGAGTAGCTCGGCTCGGCTCGCTACAGTACGAGCTCGTGGGCCGAGCCGAGCTCGCCCACAAGCAAACGAGCCGAGCACAAGCTCGGCTCGTTTTATAACGAGCCACGAGCTCGAGCTCGTGGGCAACGCTCGGCTCGGCTCGTTTGCCACCACTACACCCTCTTATCAGAATTTTACCAAAGATATCTTGTCCAACAAGATAGTTACTCTTGATTCCTCACTTCACCAAATTCTTTGCCCCTATGAGATGATTGTTATTGATATTTCTACAAAGTTCAATGCCTCATATGAATAAGAAGACTCTAGACTTGGGGGATTATTTTTACGCCTCGACCTACGAGATAAGCCACGTAGTGGTCAACCGAGCAAGAAGAAAAGGAAGAGGCCACGTAAGGTCAGCTCTTCGTTTTTATATTGCCTCTACCACATGTGACCACCATGACAATTAGGTCATGCTTTTAGATGTCTAGCCTGAAATGTCATTATCCGAGGTGAGGTGTTACCTTTTTGCTGCAATACAATTTCAAGGTGACTGACATCTTCTGTGATGGGCTTCTTCAACGGGCCTTGCCTCGGCCAACTCACACAATATGTTTGATTGACTGATGTGACAGCTCGACGTAGTGTCGCTCAATCAGATAACTTGTCAAGCTATGTTCAGGTGAGAGGCCACATGCCTTTGACAGCAAAGGATTGACATAATGACAACTATGGATTGACACAATTGAGCTTCACCAGTGAGTTGTTAGGATGATGCCATTTATTAACATTCAATGGACATCAACTCATCTATGTTGACTATAAATACTCACACTTAGTGACATCCAAAGGTAATCTTAAATTGAATACTGAATCCTTATCAAAGATTGATAATTCTCCCTTCACTCTAACATTAACATTTCCATGCATTGTGTGTCTTCCACACTTTAAAATATACTTCCACCGTTTGATTTGAGTGTCAGAGTACCTGCGATTGTCACACCCCTCTGGGGCTATGGTCATGTGCAATCTTGTGTCATTGTCCAAGTGTGCTGATTGTAGAGAATTATAAATCATAATTATATTCCATAAATATCAATCAATTCAAAGAAAGAAAAATAAAAACTAAAAA
Organism: Fraxinus americana; assembly: GCA_035079005.1. Classification (NCBI taxonomy): domain Eukaryota; kingdom Viridiplantae; phylum Streptophyta; class Magnoliopsida; order Lamiales; family Oleaceae; genus Fraxinus; species Fraxinus americana. The sequence continues at coordinate 31,141,951 of CM068707.1, forward strand.
ACAATCAGGATTTACAGAGGTTCGCCTCAATGTAAGACTATATACTCTTTGTCACTGCAATAATTCAAAATAATGAAAAAAAAAATATGATTTACATAAGAAAAATGCACTCTTATCTTCACTAGAGGCTAGTGATGAAAAAATTGATTTGCAAGAGAAAATTGTATTCCTATCTTCTGTAACATCTCTTTCTATTTATTTTTTATGATAATAATAAAGACTGTGGACGGCTCCTTATTTTTAATATAAATTAGGACAAAATTGAATTTTACAAGGAATTCAATTTGTTAATAGAATGTTGTAAGAATACAAATTCTTCCAACTTTCGTCAACAAAATTTTGGTTTGGGGGACTCCGTCCCCTGGAGCCATACCTCTTTAGGAGGGAGACCTCTTATTCCCCTACATCTGTTGACCTATGGTTGATTTCATTCTTAATTTTTTGGTCATAACAAACACAATTAATATTATTTCTAACAATTGATTTTGAGTGATGATAGTTCAATGTTAAATTCAATCAAGCATTGCCAAAATCAACACATCATAAATCAGACTCGAAATGAAGATTAAAGTGAAAGTTAAGTATTCAAGTCAAATCATTCGAGATAAGAGCTTAAAGGATCAAAATCAAGACTATCAAATCGGTATCATGAAGAAGAACAAGATCAAGAGTTTAAGAGTCAAACATGAAAGAATCTTAGAAGCCGATCAAAAACTATGCTTTCGAGATCATATGTAAAGGTGTAACGCTTTGATCTTTAGTAATGAATGACAACACCTCAAAAATCATTTTGTGCACGAATAGTTATTTTCATATCACTTATATAAAATATTTTTGAACAAAAGTAAGATTGATCTTTCAAAGTGTACTTGAACTTAGATCATAACTAAAAAAAAAAAATTGACCAGCGGCGGTTGACCGGACGTCTCCAACGGTTAGATTTTTTACCGTTCTGACCTCTAATTTTTCCTGTACAAACAGTCATTTTGGTCATTCGAAAAGTGGCAGTCGACCGACTGGTCATCCGGTTTGACAGAAACTTTAGCGTTTTTCATCTCTATAAATATCAACTCACTTCTCATTTATTACAAAAACTTTTACAGAATTCAATTGATATTCCTTTGAACTTACATTTTTACATTCATTTCATTTGTTTCTTTATAGGAAAAACTTTGATTATTTGATCAAACTTTTTGAATCATTTCTCTTATCAAAATTTTTCATTTCTTTTTGTGGTTAATTTATCTATATCAATTTTGAAAGAGATATTATTTTAAAGAAGATTTTTACAATTATATTGCATAAACTTTTCTTATTCTTCTTCTTCATATTGAAACTTTGATTCATTGAACTAAACTTGTAAAATCATCATATTCATCAAAGTTTTTCATTTCTCTCTTAGTACTTAATTCATTACAATCGTCCATTAAAGAGAGATATTTTTTGAGAAGATTTTTGAACATATATTGTATTTATTTCTTCATCTTCTCATTGAAATATTTTGATTGATTAAATATAATTTTTGACTTCATATTCATCAAAATTTTTCATCTAACACTTGATCTATCATTCATTACTATTCATTGAAGTGTTTGACTCTCTTAGTACTTAATTTGTTTATTTATCAGAAGAGGAATTTAATTGTAAAATTACTTTGATAAAGTGTGGATTGTGTTGAAATCTCTTAAAGATCAACATTGTATAATGATCGGTGATCATTGTTGTAAGTCACCATGTGGGTCATATTGAAATCCTGTAAAACTCAATAGTTTGGACCGTGTTGAGGTCTCGTAAACCTCAACATTGTATAAGGATCGGTGCTCTTTATTTGTAAGTCACCGGAAGCGTTGTAAATGGTTGGATTGTACCATAAGTCAATTAACATAATGAAAAGGCCTTGATCGAACCATAGAGATTGGTAACGGGGGTCGTAGATCATTGCTTTGAATCGAATCTTCACAAATATATCGTTTGAATCATCTCTCCCTTTTACTTATCACTTTTATATTTGTGCTTACTATTTGAATTAATATATTTAGTTTTTACTTGATTGAACTTAGATTAATTTTTCGAATAAGTTTTAAAAACCAATTTACCCCCTATTGGTTAGTTATTTTTGGGCTATCAATTGGTATCAGAGTTAGGTGCTCAATTTTAAAGATTTTACAATTTTGAGTAATGGCTAACCACATTTTTCAAAATTTTGAGGGGTATTCTACAAATCATCCTCCTTTATTTGATGGTACTCATTATAACTATTGAAAGACTAGGATGACGATATTTATTCAATCAATAGATTATAATATTTGAGAAATTATTGAATTTGGTCTATATGTGCTTAAAATGGTTATTAAAGAGGATGGTAAATCGGATCAAATAATTTCTAAACCTAAAGAGGAATATAATGAAGTGAATAAAAGAAAATTGTTTTTAAATGTTAGAGCAAAATATCTACTATATTGTGCTTTAGATAGAAATAAATTTAATCGTATTAGTACATGTGATTCCGCTTATGATATTTGGCATACTTTAAAAATTATTCATATTGAAATTAGCAAAGTGAGATAAACTAAGATAAATCTCTTAGTTAAATATTTTGAAAATTTCTTCATGAAAGAGAACGAACCTATTGCTGATATGATTACCCGCTTCACCAATGTTGTTAATGGCCTCAAAGACTTTGATCGTAAATTTACTAATGGCGAGATTGTAAGTAAAATGTTTAGATCACTCTCGGAAGAATGGAGCTCATTGAGAATGTTGATAGAAAACACCAAAGATATCAACACATATCCATTGGAAGAGCTCTATGGAACATTGATAACATTTGAGTTAAATCGCACCGAGACAAAGGAGAAAATAATGAAAAGTAAAGAAGATGAAATGCGCCAAATTGCTTTTAAATCCGTAGTTGATGAAGACACTTTAAGTGAAAATATGAATGATAAAGAGCTTGATGATCTAGTTCTTCTTGTTAAGAAATGGAAAGGTTTTTGCAAAAATCATCGATTCCAAAAGAAAGAAGAAAATGACGAAAAGAAGAATAGATCCATCGAAAAGAAAGCCCTTCAATCAATATGGAATGAGAGTGATGACGATGATCATGAAGAAGATGGAAGTCAATAGGAAATTGCCAAAATGTGCTTCATAGCTATTGATGATGAGGTAAATTCGAATGAAAATTGTTCATATGGTGAATTATCTACCTCTTATGATGAAATTCTTGAACAATTTGAAAAACTTGTTTAAAATCATTCAATCCTCAAAAAGAAAAATTCTTTATTGGAAATTGAGGTAAAAGAACTTTTAAAAATTCAAAATGATTTTGAAAAAGGAAAAGTCGATTATGATTCTTTAATCAAGGATAATTCTTATTTACAAGAAATGATTTTAGATTTGACTCAAATTATTCACAAATTTACTCAAGGCAAGAAAAATTTTGATTTAATGTTTGGTGAGCAAAAATGTGTTTTTGATAAATGAGGAATTTGATATAAACCATTTTTGAAACAAAAGTCTCTTAAAAATTTCTTTGTTAAAACTTCCACTTCTCCTATTTCAAATGTCACATGTAATTTTTGCAATAAAAATGGACATGTAGCTTTTTATTGTTCTATAAAAAAGAAATTACATTTTGAAGACAATTATAAGTGGATTCAAAAATCCACTAACACTAACTATCGAGGACTCAAGGATGTATGTGTACCAAAAATAAAAAATTGAATTATTTTTGTAGGTACCAATGAAAATAGAGAGCAAATGGACCTTGGATAATGGATGCTCAAAGTACGTGACCGGAAATCAAACTTTATTGTCAAGTTTCAAAATAAAGGACGGTATTCATGATACTTTTCGAGATAATGCAAAAGGAAAAAGCATTGACATTGAAATAATTGGTAATCATTCATCTCCCTTTATTGAAAATGTCTTTTTAGTAGATAACTTTAGACGTAATTTACATAGTTTTAATCAATTGTGTGATAAATGTTATAATATCAAATTTGATTCTTCCAAGTGCATTATTGAGGATATTACATAAAAAAAGGTGATATTTATCGGAAGTCGAAGTAAGAATGTTTATGTCATTAACACTAAATTTGAATGCGGAGAAAAATGTTTATCGAGTTTAAAATATGACACTTGGTTATGAGATAGATGTTAGCATGGACCTACTTTCAAAATTTTCAAAAATTATTTGGTTAAAGGTTTGTCAAGTTTGAAATTTGAAAAAGACAAAATTTGTGACGCATGGAAAAGGCTGTCCGTGAGTCGGTTCGGTTCGGTTCTGAAGAGACCCGAATCGACCCAAAACTTTCGTGTATTTAATAAATGGACCCTTCGGGTCCAAATATAATTATGGAACCGTTCGGGTTCGGTGCCGTTCGATTCGGGTCGGTTCGGTTCCGTTCGGTTCCGTACCATAATTAAATTTTTTAATATTTTCAACAACACTACATAAATACAACTAATGACGTTTCATTCGTAACTTTTATAAATTAACGTAGCTCAATTCAAAAACATATAAATAAATAGCCATTCAATAAAATTAATTCAATACAAACAAATACCAAAAAGTAAATATTAATATTACAGCAAAACTAGATAAAGTATATTCATTTGCTTCAAATTAAAATGAGTTAAATGGATTTTAAAAATGATTTGGGCTTTAAAATTAAAATTATGAAATAATCTAATTTATTTAATTAATTTGCTAATTGTATAGAAAAAAATAAAATAATTTAATTAATTCAATATAAAAAATAAAAAAATTATTTAGTTTCGGTTCTTATTCGGTTCTTCGGTTCTTGGTCTAGACTCGAGACCCGACCCAAATCCATCGGTTCTCGATTCGGGTACCCGTTCGGGTATTTAATTTATAAAGAACCGCTCTGTTCGGTTCGGTTCGGTTCGGTTCGGGTTCGGTTCGGTTCGGGACTTTTGGACACCCCTATGGAAAACAAGTAAAGGGTTCTTTCAAATTAAAGTAATATTCTTCAACTACAAAATCTTTTTGACTTCTCCACATGAATATTTTTGGATCATCTAGTATCACAAGTTTAAATGATAAACATTATGCTTTCGTCGTTATTAATGACTTTTCTAGATTTATTTGTGCCCTATTTTTGAACCTAAAAATGAAATATTGAATGCATTTGAACATTCTTGTAAAAAAAAGTTCAAAATAAAAAGGATACATTACTACTGCTACCATTAGGAGTGATCATGGTGGAAAATTTGATAATATTGTTTTTAATGATTTGTGCAAACTTATGGTTGTGAACATAATTTCTCGACTTCTAGAACTCCTCAACAAAATGCTGTAGTAAAAAGAAGAATCGCACATTGTAAAAGAATGGCTCGGACTATACTAATTAAAAATAGTTTTCTAAAATATTTTCGGATCGAACCCGTTAACATTACTTGCTATATTGTTTATAGAGTTTCAATTAGTCGAAAGAAAACACAAAAATCCATATGAGATTTGGAAAAGTAGAATTTCAAATATCGGCTATTTCAAAGTTGTTAGTTGTAAATGCTTTATTTGGAAAATTTGATTCGAAATTCGATATTGGAATCTTTCTAGGTTACTCATCGACTAGCAAAACTTATAGAGTCTAACAAGATAACTCTAGTCGTTGAAAAATCTATGGATGTTACTTTTGATAAAACTAATCATCTTAATCAAAAGAAATGTATTGATAATGATATATGTTTCGAGATGACTTTTGACCAAATAAAATTTAAAATCAAAACAAGGAAGATCCTAAAAATGTTGAAAATCAACATGAAGAAGAAGAAAAATTTGCAATTAGATGAAGAAGAATCATCTAAAGTATAATGTAGTCAATCTCTTCCTAACCAATGAAGTCAAACAAAGCACATCATGAACATGCTCAATAAGTTTGAACTGGAAGAGTTGAAATCAATGAACGCTCCAATATGCTTATCAATCAAAAAAGATGATCAAGGTACTTCCATAAACATAACAAAATATCAAGGTCTAATCGAATTTTTTCTTTACTTAATCACAAGTAAACTCAATATTATGTTTACTGTGTGATTATGTGCTATATTTCAACACAACTCAAGAATCACACTTTAGTACCATATAACGAATTTTAGATATCTTAATGGCATTAAGACATTACGTCTATGGTATTCTAAAAGCACCCAAAAGTGGGATATTGTATTAGAATTCGTGAATAAGGAAAATCAACTGACCGATATTCTCACTAAACCTCTTAACACTTGATAAATTTTCATATATTCAAAGTGGTTTAAGAATTATTGATGAAGGTCGTTAAATTGAATTCATACTAAATATTCTAGTATGATTTTATGTGTATAATTAGTTGGAACTTATATAAATTTTACCCAAATGATTATACTTTTATCACTTCATCACTCATGCTTTGATTATTATTTTACTATAAATGTGATGATTATCCTCTTATTCAAAATTGTATCTTGTGCTTAATCGAGGGAGAATATATTACTATTTTTTATGGTTGATTTAAAGTTTTGATCTTATATACAATAATCTTCCTCTCATATGTGCTATCATTTTGCTTATGATAAATGGAGAAATTGAGTAAGATAAATTTGAAAAGCATTAAAAATGAGAATCTTTTATTATTTCTTATGGTTGTCTTTTGATATTAAATGATATACTGTTTTGTTTATGCCAAAATGGGGAAATGACGTGATATGATTATGCATGTTTTGATTTAAAATATAACATGTTTTGAATATATGATTATTGATTTGTAAAAGATAGGGGAAACGTGAATTATACATTTATAATGTATATTCTTTTATGAATATGATATCAATTGTTCAATCTTACCTTACAAATCATCTTATTTGTTATAATAAAAAAGAGGAAAATAGTTGACCTATGGTTGATTTCATCCTTAATGTTTTGATCATAACAAGTAAGATTAATATTATTTCTAACAATTGATTTTGAGTGATGATATTTCAATGTTAAAATCAATCAAGTATTGCCAAAATCAACACTTCATAAATCGGACTCGAAATGAAGATCAAAGTAAAAGTTAAGCATTCAAATCAAATCATTCAAGATGAGAGCTTAAATGATCAAAATCAAGACTATCAAATCGGATTCATGAAGAAGAACAAGATCAAGAGTTTAAAATTCAAACATGAAAGAAACTTCGAAGTCAAATAAAAAACTATGCTTTCGAGATCATATGTAAAGATATAACGCTTTGATCTTTAGTAATGAATGACAATACCTCAAAAATCATTTTGTACACGAAGAGTTATTTTCATATCACTTGCATAAAATATTTTTGAATAAAAGTAAGATTGATATTTCAAAGTGTACTTGAATTTAAATCATATCAAAAAAAAATATTTGGCCGGTGGTCAACCGGCCAAAATTGGAGGTCGACCGGACGTCTCCAACGGTCAGATTTCTGACCGTTCCAACCTCTGATTTTTCTTGTACAAACGGTCATTTTGGTCATCCGAAAAAGGGCGGTCGACCGAACCGATAATCCGGTTTGACAGAAACTTTGGCCTTTTTCATCTCTATAAATATCAACCCACTTTTCCTTTATTACAAGAACTTTTAGAGCATTCAATTGATATTCCTTTTAACTTACATTTTTACATTCATTTCATTTATTTTTTCATAACAAAAACTGTGATTATTGGATCAAACTTCTTGAATCATTTCTCTTATCAAAGTTTTTCATTTCTCTTTGTGTTTAATTTATCTATATCAATTTTGAAATAGATATATTTTTGAAGAAGATTTTTGTACTTACATTGCATAAAATCTTCTTCTTCATATTGAAACTTTGATTGATTGAACTAAACTTATAAAATCATCATATTCATCAATGTTTCTCATTTCTCTTTTAGTACTTAATTCATTACAATCATCCATTAAAAGAGAGATATTTCTTGAGAAGATTTTTGAACATATATTGTATTTATTTCTTCATCTTCTCATTGAAATACTTTGATTGATTGAATCTAATTTTTTACTATCATATTCATATAAGTTTTTCATCTAACTCTTGAGCTATAATTTATTACTATTCGTTGAAGTGTTAGGCTCTCTTAGTACTTAATTTGTTTATTTATCAATAGCGAAATTTCATTGTAAAATCACTTTGATAAATTGTGGGTCGTGTTGAAACCCCTTAAAGATCAACATTGTATAAGGATTGATACTCCTTGTTGTAAGTCACCGTGTGGGTCATATTGAGGTTCCATAAAGCTCAATAGTGTAGATCGTATTGAGATCCCGTAAAGCTCAACATAGGATCGGTACTCCTTATTTGTAAATCACCAAAAGCGTTGTAAATTGTTGGATTGCAACATAAGTCAATTAATATAGTGAAAAGGCCTTGCTCGTGCCGGAGAGTTTGGTAATAGGGGACGTAGATCATTCCTTTGGATCGAACTTCCACAAATACATCGTTTTCATCCTCTCTCCCTTTTACTTATCGTTTTTATATTTGAATTAATCTATTTAGTTTTTACTTGCTTGAATTTAGATTAATTCTTCGAAAAAGTTTTAAAAAACAATTCACCCCTCCCCCCTCTTGGTCAGTTATTTTTGGGCTATCAACGTCCCCTATGATGAGTTCATCGTAGAGGTTGATTTGCAACCAGTTTCGCGAAATGACAATAATTAGATTTCACAACTTAACACAGATAACATACACTTGATAGGACACAAGTTGGGGTCTTTGACCGATGAATTCCGTCGATAGGGCATTTTTTTTACCGTCAATTTAAATTCTTCATTCCCCAGTTATGGATTTAATAATTCGGCTATCTATGATAATAAATTTTAATTTGCAATATATATTTCACAATTTATTCAATAACCGTGCCACTCAATTTAATTTGGACTTCCATCACTTATACTATGCTGTCATGAGCTTCAACGTTTTTCAATCGTAGCCAAACCGAAATTTAAACTAAATCACACAAATAATAAAAGATACAATTGATCATTTACTAGATGTGTACATTATATACGAAGAAGACAAACCACATTGATAATTAATTTACTACATACTTTATTGTCATAAATTATATTTGCAAATAAATAATATATTTGATGTTTGTATAAGATAAAAGTATTGTTATTCTCTGATCTATGTGATATTTTTTCCGCTTCTATGATATTATTATTATTATTATTATTATTTTTTGTTTGAATATTTGATTGTGTATGTAATAAACAAATTTTCCTTTTCGAGTAATTTGTAATTCTTCAAATAAAGTATTTTCCTTCTTAATTCTTAGTATAATTTCTGAAATATATTTGCTTCATTGTTTCTAATAAAAAGTTAGTTGATTTCTCGTCACATATTGAGTAGTTGCAATACTTTCCATAATTTTCTTTAGTGATTATATACTCACGCACACACACCATCTTAATCTCTCGCAGTCTAACTGATATTTATAAATATTATCTTAATTGTCGAATTAATAATTGCAGCTCATTTAAACTATGCTTAGTCGAGCAACAGTAATTCAGAGTTTGCTATATAAATATATACTAGGTGCAAGTAACGTGCAATGCACGTTTGCTTAATTTATATTAATATTTTTGTTTAATAATTAATTTATTATTAATAAAGATGTAATTTTTTTTGGTTAATTAAGGGCGTGTCTGGGCGTGCTGCAAGGAGGAAGGAAAATTGATTCTGTTACCGTTTTTTTTTAAACCTACAACCCTACAGTGAGAGAATTGGTCCAAAATTACAGCTCCCAACGACATGAATTGTGTTGCCAACGGCTTGATTTCTGCTGAAAAGCAGAAACAGACACCCTATAAATAATTAATGATGTAATGTTTATGTAATTGATAAATAATTAGATTTGTGATTTTGATATTGTGATATAGGTTGGTGAGATTGAAGAAAATAAACAAAAGTAGACAAATTTGAAGAAAGAGCTAAATTGTAAGGGATCCAAAGTTTGGGGGCTAAAATGTAAATACTTAAAAGTTGTGCCGAATCTCACGATTAAGATTTGAGAGTGCTCGGAGTCAATTGGATAAAGGAAGTGTCAAGGGGATCAAATTTAGTCCAAAGATGATCACAAATCAATTTCCAACCGAAAAGTTATGTTCCGTGTTTTAGTCTCATATTGAGACCTATTTTTGGCACAGGAAGTGATCGAATTGGAGAATGATGTCTGAATTAAAGTTGTAGCCAGATGAGTTAGCTTTCCAACGCATTTTGCATCGCCTCAACAGGATATCGGAATACAAATTTATGATAAAAACACTGAAAGAATGTGCAACTGCCTGTTTAAAATAAGAAATTCCGTTACATAGTCGGTTATATTGAGACCTATTTTTGGCATATAAAGTGGTCGAATTGGAGAATGATGTCTGAACCAAAGTTGTAACCAAATGAGTTATATTTCCAACGTATTTTGAATTGCCTCAATCGGATATTGAAATACAAAGTTATGATAAAAATACTGAAAGAAGGTGCAGCTGCCTGTTTAAAACAAGAAATTTTGTTACATAATCCGTTATATTGAGACATATTTTTAGCATAAAAAGTGATCAAATTGGAGAATGATGTCTGAATCAATATTGTAACTAGATGAGTTAGTTTTCTAACTCATTTTGAATCGCCTCAATCGGATATCAGAATACAAAGTTATAATAAAAACATTGAAAGAAGGTGCAGCTGCCTGTTTAAAACAAGAAATTTCGTTACATAGTCCGTTATATTGAGACCTATTTTTGGCATATAAAGTGATCCAATTGGAGAATGATGTCTGAATCAAAGTTGTAGTCAGATGATTTAGCTTTCCAACGCATTTTGAATCGCCTCAATTGGACATCGAAATACAAAATTATGATAAAAACACTGAAAAAAAGTGCAGCTGTCTGTTTAAAACAAAACATTCCGTTACATAGTCAATTATATTTAGACATATTTTTGGCATAGAAAGTGATCGAATTGAAAAATGATGTCTGAATCAAAGTTGTAGCCAGATGGGTTAGCTTTCCAACGCATTTTGAATTGCTTCAATCGAATATCGGAATACAAAGTTATGATAAAAACACTAAAAGAAGGTGTAGCTGCCTATTTAAAACAAGAAATTTCGTTACATAATCCGTTAAACCAACAAATTCCGTTAAATAGACACTTTTTATATATAAAAAGATATATATATATATATATATATAAGCAATGGCATTCTTGTATAGTCTCTAGAACGTACTTAAGTAAGTTTTAGTTGAAAAACTAAATTTCTTCCTTAATCGTGTTAAAATTTATATAAATAATGACGTTTTGTTTTTGTTTCTATAAAATTGTATCACATTTGCATCTTCATGCCACATTCCCTAAAATTTTACACAACTTTGATAAAAATTTAAATCAAACTTAAAAAATATAGCCCATGTTTGATCCACCTCCTTCCTGAAATTTATTCTTTTAATACTCATTTTCAACCATATATTCTTTAATAAAATAATATTACACGCAAATTCAAAATTTTCCTTATTTTTTAACCACATATTTTCCATCACATCACATCATAAAATGCATTTTCTTCTCAATAATGGACATCAAACACCCCCATATTTAGTCTTATTAAAACTTTTAGAACAATTAATTTATTCGTTCAATCGACATGATATAATAAGCTAACATGGGATTGCGCGCTTAGACTCGCACAAAGAGGCCCCAAAGTTGGCTAATAAACAACCAAGTCTCTCGCAACCCACCTGAATCCCTAACCCCAGTTTGGCAGTTTGGGGAACATATAGAGAAGGACAGTATGGCCTCTCTCTCTCTCTCTCTCTCTCTCTCTCTCTCTCTCTCTCTCTCTCTCTCTCTCTCTCTCCAATGTTCAATTATGAGTAAAAACTTAGAGAAATGCCACACTTACACACTTGGTACATAACTCTCTCACATGTGTGGGTCCCACAATATGTGTCCCACATTAGTGTGCATAAGTAGCAAATTTGAAAAACTTAAAACTATTAAATAGAAATACATGATTCATATAATTTGAATATTATTTTTAACATGTCCTTTCACGAGTTTTCTGTATTTGTTTTTCCATTCAAGCTTAAGACGCGATCAATCGATTCAAATGGGTAGCCACAAGATTTGAATCTAGGACTCTGTTCTATGTTGAACTAAAAGTTTAACTATTAGATAAGATGGCGTCTTGTCATTTAAATTATGTCTTCAACGTCCATATGTATGTATGTTCTCTCTCTCTCTCTCTCTCTCTTCAAGAGTATATTTTAAAAATATAACCATGGCCTAGTGCTTTCTCCCATGCACTTGTCTTCATCACCTCCAACACTTGTCCATTAGTGTTGCATTTCATTTTAACTGCCCTTCATGCCTCCCTTATCTCTCTGTCCATAACTTGTCTCAAACAGTCACTTTTCTCCTCTAATTTAAATCCTACTTTATCCCCTCCCTCCCATTTTATTTCATACACAATCAAGATCATAAGTTTTCTGACAAATATTCTTAGTTTTCGTCATCCTATTTCTCCCTATCTTGTTCATTATTCCACATTTACTTCCTGACAATGTCTAGCAGAAGATCCCGGACGAGGCAGTCAGGAGTTTCCAGGATAACTGAAGATCAGATTGCCGATCTTGTGTCCAAATTGCAACAGCTTATTCCTGAGATCCGCAATAGGCGTTCAGACAAGGTTAATTACAATTTTTGTTCTTTTCTTTATAATATATGTCTGTGTGCACACGAGCGTGTATACTATTTTCTTTAGTCAGAAATTGTATGTGACTTGTGAGTATGTCCATCAAGCTTGAACTCACTACATGTGAGTATATGCATATATATTTGTGTGCTTTCATTTATTTACTAGATAAGTTAGGTTCTGCTCATCCCCATAAGCCTCAATTAATTTACAAATTGATGTGTGGGACTATGGTGTTCCCTGTGAACATTTCTCTGCATGGCATGCCTAGAGTTTATAAAAGAGAGAGTTTCAATAGAGAGGCTTGCAATATTGATCACTATACTGCTATCAAACATACATTTAAATAAAGCGCGAGAGTGTGTATAAATTTTTTCTCGATCCTCATATCTTGTTCATTATAGTGTTAGTTCTACGTAATACATAGTATCAAACATACAATTAACCTGAGTGTGAGAACATGCATAAAATTTCTCTCAATCCTTATCTAACTAGTTTTGATTAACAATGACAGGTTTCAGCCTCCAAGGTGTTGCAAGAGACTTGCAACTACATTAAGAACTTACACAGGGAGGTGGATGACCTAAGTGATCGACTATCGCAGCTTTTGGAATCGATAGACAGTGACAGTGCTCAAGCAGCCATAATTAGGAGTTTATTAATGTGAACTTAGAGCTTAGATGTTAGTACTTTCTGGGTTGTTATTGTGTAGGGTTTGGTCACTATATTATATAGCCCAACTTAGGAGTTTGATTAGTTTAAGCTCCATTGTATCCCCTATGTATTAATGTTGCATAGACTTGCCTTTGCTAAGTCAAATATATAAATATAATAAGCGATTGAAGATATTATCTAGGATGTGTATATTCAGTTCCAAACTTAGGATATGCCAAATTTGGAATGGTTTTTGTTTTCATTGATTAAAGCTTCCTACTTAATAAGCTGCCCCTCCCCTTCCTCTCCCAAACCACCCACACTACCAATACTATGTACACACTCATATATGCATAAATTGCCCCTATTTGAGCTCCATCATAGTTTTGAGAAAAAAATGTATTCGTGATTTTTTGAAGAATGTGTGGTTAAAAAAATAGTTTTCGATTTATATGTAATATTATTTTCTTAGAGAATGTGTGATTAAAAAAAATAGAGAAAAAATGCATTTTAGAATTAATAGAGCCCAAACAGGGGGCATAAACACACGGGTTGTATATCAAAACTTTCGATAAAAAATTTAATAGACTTTACAAACAAGTCTCGCCACAATAAGTTCAAGATTCATCGGTACCTATTTACCTAGGCATAAGATAGTTATATTAGTACGTGCATCAACTCTTTAACATCCACTGTCCCATGTCGTATCTATTTAATGCAAGCGAGCTTAAAACAAGAAATATATTACACTACACAACATCAACATTAGTGTACCCAAGTCAACCTTGAGTCAATGCACTAACATGTGACTTGGCATCGAATTTACTTGCAAGTAAAAATTCATACATGTACTGTTGTTGACACCTTTTTTTAGTGTATATTTTGGTTTTAACTATAATAGCTATGTCTACCTTATTTGTCTCATCATAATAGCTTGAGGATGACTACATGGATGACATTTTATTATTAATTACTTTGCTTCTCTAGCTACCTTTGACACTTGTACAGACAAGTGTTTTTAGCTTTTAATTGCTATGGAAAATTGAATAAAAAATTTAGCAGTCAATAAAAGAAAAAATGGGGTTAATGGGATATGTATATAATACACAACCGTATTTATGTGAATGCAACATGAATTATAATTGTGCCACAGAATTGTTGATTTTAACTAATATCGATTTAGGATCGACAAATTGGACCAATGTTGGTAGAAAATTTCTCACTGAATTTTATTTCATCAAAAGCTTACTGTATTTAATTAAAGATTACGACCCTTATTTTAAACAAAATAGTGATAATTACTAAAATCTAGGTAGTAACAAAAATTAAAAGTGCTAATCGAGAAATCTGAATTTTGATATATTTAAGAAATACTAACTAAAAGACAATTAAAAACTCTTTATCGTAAATGAAATATAAAAATAGAAATAAATTGTACATAGTAAATTGAAATCACTCATGCATTCAATTTTATCAGGTAGGATAGATTTTGACATGAAATCATCTACAAGAAAATGCCTTCCTAGGGGAAAAGGGAATAAAGGGTAGAAAATGGAAAAATGAATTCTGATGGAGGTTTGCCGATGGCCCGATTGTGGTTCATTGTGGTGCGCAGTCCGAAGCAGTTTGCCATAGGGGTGATGGGCAAATGGGTCCTTAAGAAAAAGGGTCAGACAATTGGCTAAAGCCCAAACATAATTTCGGATAGCAATATCTAGCAGATTTGGAGGTAGAAATTTGCGACAGAAATGGAAGCACATAGTTGGAATTGATAGATCATGCTGTTGCTGGTGCAATTAGCATCGGTTTAGGTGGTGGAGGGATCTAGTGCTTCATTGTCCAATTGAATTAAAGATTAATAATGAACAATAATGGTATTACATAGCTTTATTTCAGTGAATTGAGATGTTTAGCAAGGCTGTGACATCAAGATTTGTACACGGGTTTTATTAATAAAGGAAATTATGCCATCCACTAAGTTTATTTCTCGAATTCCACAATATTGTTCACCTTTTTATATTTCAAAAATACTATTTAGTATAGACACAATCTTCCCAAATACCCTAATCTCTCTAGAATTCCCCTCTGTTTCTCTTTAAAATCCATGGGCCCTTTTTCTCTCTATTATCCCTATACATTGAAAGAGAAACCAATGTGTTTTACACTTTGAATGCCCAATTTCCTTTCCCGCAATTTCATTTAATCTCTCACTCATCGAAACCCTAGCATTTGACTTCGTTTCTCCTTCTCTTTCATTAAACAATATTATTAACCGCATGAGTCGATTGTTTAGAGATTTCAGATCATTCTTTCACATCTTTAGATTTAATGTGGTAATTTTGTTTCATTTTTTTATTTGTTTGATCTTTATTTTATTTTTTTTTCTTCGTGTGATTTCTACATGTTTTGAAAATGTTTTTGGGTTTATTGAACCATCCTTCCCTAATCGTCCTTCTGTTGGTCTTTGATTAGTTCAATTCCAACGTCTTAGTCATGACACTACCACTGTGTGTTCCTCCTAATTCGATAGATTAGATTGTGTTCATGATAATATCTTTCGATTTAAAACAACAGCAAGTGTACAATTCGTTCACAAGTAATAAAATGGATTTGAGTCTAAGTATCGTCCTACATAGATTGATTTAGTTAAATTTTAATTATCGCGACCTCAAATGAAACAATAATAACGTGATGTGATTGTTTGTGACAAAATTATAACTAAAATAGGCTACCTATTCAATTATGAATAAATTAAATAAAATAAATGCAAATTATGTAAAATGCAAGTTAATATGTTTTAACGAATGACAAGCGCACTAGGATCCCGAATTCTCATATAATAATCATTTTTAATCTTAGTTCTACACTTTGACAACACGATTAAATTTTGAAGAATCAACGTTTCTATTTTATTCCACAATCTCTCTCGAGTAATATTAAACATACTCTTGTATATTACTACACTATGTTTTTATGACGAATGCAAACATACAAGAGTGCATGAATTTAATTTTATGAACACTTAAAGATTCATGTAGAGTATAATGATATATTTTTATCTCCTATCGGACCTTATGACAATTTACACTATGTCGAGCCCATCTTCCTTCTTTCGAATGTATAAAATTTATATAACTAACTGGCACAATAATTGTAAAAAAAAGATAATCACGTAAATCATTCAAAATCCAAAAACGTGTTTCAATGTCAAATATATAAAACTAAGGACTAAAAATTCATATTACAAGGTTCATCGCTCTCTTATCACAATGAAACCTATCTTAGCATGTTATGAAGAAAAAAACAAAAGAAATATTGAAGAACCAGCATCACCCAAATAAATCTTGAATTAAATCTTCGGGTCTCGGAATCGATCTTCGTATTTCTTGCCTCCTTCTATCCTCCAAAATATCTTAGAATCTGTCCTCCTTGTTTCTAGACGGCCTTTGGTCTTAAAAGATGTTGTCAATATTGTTTCCATAACAGTTTGATTCAAATAAGGAAATCAAAAAATTTCCTCCGAAAATACACTATGTTGCTACATAGTTCTATCGTAAGCTATACCATATTTCAACCAATTTCAACCCTGGGATTCCCTGAAGCGACCATTGTGACCGCTTGGATAAATGTACTATGCTATAGCATAGTATAGGCAAAAGTCCATTTTTTGCGTTTCAGTCTCTGAACTCCGTTTTCTTGTTTCTTGATTTCTTTTCTCGCGTCTTTTTCTTCCAATACTTCATTCATTCGCATAATTGATCTTGACACTTTCACTTCTTCATTTCTTCATCTTCATAATCTTTTGACTATTTTCATTTTGGTCCCTAAACTTTGATTTTCTTCCATTTTAGTCATTTTTCGCTTGTTTATCCTATATTCCACCATATTCATCAATGTTTTCCCGCGAAACATAATTTATATATAGAATCAAGTCATAATCTAATATATTTACCCACAATTATTGTTGTATAGAACCTATCAATCTTCTAATTGTAGGTTAAGTTGGAAGAGTTGAACAAAAAGGACAGCCCTGAAATTGAAGAAGCATGAACAATGATACCAAAAATAGAACATTTGTTTCAATCTATAGAAGCTTTGTTCATCTGACCTGTGCAAAACACTCATGTAGAACTTGTACAACTAGAACTTAATGTTTGCAACCAACAGACTCTTATGGATTTGGAACATCTTTTACATTTTAGATATTTTTCCATGTAGCAAATTGAACTTAGAGTTGATTCTATTTCTCCTCTTCCTCAGAGAAAGACGATCAAACAATTCCCAATCACGGTCCTTCTGGATCAGATCATCCATATAATATACAAAAAGAAACTCCAGATATTTGAAGATCTCAATTTCAGCGACGGTTTCATTAGATATCTTACAACTAGAATCCCTCTTTTTTTCTGATCCTTCATGAATGCTCTACTTGGCTCGGTGGGATATAGCTCAATTGTTAGAGCTCTGCTCTTGCAATTGGGTCGTTACGGTTATGGGTTGGATGTCTAATTGTCCAAGCGATAATAATAGTATCTTGTACTTGAACTGGTGGCTCACTTTTTCTAAGTAATGGGGAAGAGGACCGAAATATGCCACTGAAGACTCTACTAAGACAAAGATGGGCTGTTAAGAACGTAGAGGAGGTATGATGGGCAGTTGGTCAGATCTAGTATGGATCATACATGGATGGTAGTTGGAGTCGGTAGCTCTACACAAATATATTTTTATCTATCATTAATATTCCCCAAATGAAGAGAAAATTATTTCTTGAATCAACATTACAATAACAAAACAAGTCAATAAATAATTAATAAATAAAAAATCAAAATCCAATTGAGTTTATTTCGACTATGAAAAAGTCACTTTATAATATTAGTAATAGTAAGACAAATTCACATATTTTTTTGACTTATCGTACTTGTCACAAGTATATGTATTTTACAAATTATCACAAGCTCAAGTTATTAACTTGTATAAATTAAAATCAGTTCTTCAATATCAAGGAATCCCTTTTTTTTTCTTAAGCCTGAACTAAAGGATTCTTTTGAAACACTAGGAATAATTCATTCTAAATTAAGGGATAACAGACTTTCGGGTTTTGAAATGAATCAATGGAAAAACTGGTTAAGAGGGCATTATCAATACAATTTTTCTCAGATCAGATGGTCTAGATTAATATCACAACAATGGTGGAATAGAGTTTATCAACGTCGTATCGTTAAAAGTAAAATCTGATTTTTTTTTTTTTTTTTGTGAATTATTTCATTGAAAATTAAATCTATGCTAAAGATCAGCTGAGAGTCAATGACATTGCTCAAAGTTTATGGTAGTGGCCTCTTTTGGTAGAAAGTTGATTTTAGCTGTACACACACACACACACACACACACACACACACATATATATATATATATATATATATATATATATATACATGTGTGTGTGTGTGTGTATTTTTGTGTTGACATAAAAAAATTGGCGTTTTTGTTATGTGGAAAAGTGAAAATAAAAATTTTTTTTGCTATTAAGATTTTACAATCCCAAACCTTTGTTTGCTCATAAACAACAAAGGTACATGCATATTTTCAAAAACAAAAAAACATAGGATATCTATCTTTAGTTTGGTATAAATACTTTTTTTTTTTTGTTGGGAATGTTAACTACATCCCGAAAAAGTTGATAAACAGCGAAGAAATCCAGGTTCTGTAGCATATTTTGGCCAATTCTTTTGTTAGATTCTAGGTAGGAATCCTGGAAGTAGAAGAATAGAGGATAGAGAATGGGATTCCAGAGAGAAAAGAAATTTAAATAGGCAAGATATAGAGGAAAAATATGATAAATGTGATAAAATTAATGAATTAGTATGTAATTATCTAAGAGATAAAGTAGCGAACTTGGGACTGTGCACTTTTCACAGTTATTACATCAATAGAAATTGCTAATGCACCAAACGTAGATATGTGAAGAATGATTTTATTTGTTTCAATTGGAACACATGGTGAACAACAAATTGTGGATGTTAAAGATTTCAACTTTACTCAGGGTGTTGGACGTGGGGCCGTTGATGTGAATCCGCTGACGTCAATGTGACTCAATAGCTACATAACGAAGGTTTTAGTGGCACGTTTGTTCCACTGAAAGGAAATTAGCTAAAAAGAAAAAAATGTGTGTAGGATTATTTGTTGCGCGACATGAATTTCAGCCCGGTTATGTAATGCGGACGAGGAAATGTAGAAGTGTTGCAATGTTAAGAGGTAAACTTCTTCTATTGGAGGCATAATTCTTGTTTTTTATCTATTATAAAAAGATTTGACTTTATTTTTTTTTGCTATGTCCAACTCAAGAGCATGGTGGACACCAACTAGTTGGTCCTGAACGTCTAAGTTCCACAGATAATATTTCAAATCGGGATGGTTTTGAGCCTGAAAGAGGTAAGTTTACGGTCGGCCCAGATCATTTAACAGTCAGCCTAGAGACACCAGTCTCTGCACACGCGGAGACAGCTCTATCCGCATAGTCCGCCACTTAACCGAACGATTGAACTAGCCGTTGTGCGTAAAAAATCAGAACGATTAAAAAATGACAGTCGTGGGCCCCACCCCCTATGTGAGGGGGCTTCGTAGATTTTAGCCATTTGGTTACATATGTCTGTTAACTTGAATTCACCGCATGAGCTGTCTTCACCCCTCATTGCTGAAACTCTATTTGTGTTTCTCAATATTTATGATGACTCATTTTATTGTAGCTGCCGATTGTAGTTATAGTGTAATTGTAGTTATAGTGTATCTTTGAGAACTGAATTTAGTACAACGAAACGTGGAGTCAATGGTCTGTATGACTATGAACATGATCTATTTAAAACTGATGAAGTTGTACAAAATAATGAGCATACTACAATATTTAATTTGGAAAACATTTCAACTAAATCCCATGTGCTTGTGCGTCAACTATTTTTGAATGTTGTGGTGCTAAAATATTTCATAGAAAGAGTATGTTGTTTAGATGGCAACGTTAAATTGCGTATACATAGTCTACCTAATGAATTATATGGATTATTTACTTCAAATTCACCCGAAGCATTGAATTTCAAAAAAAAATTCAAGAACCTATAACAATCATTTTGTATTCACATCATTTGGTGTCAAGTATGACAAAGATTTGTGTAAGATGAAAGGCGTCTATGTATTTAGGGTTCAAGGACAAATTTATCATTAAATAAACTAACTTTTACAATCTAATAATAATCCAACTTATATACAATTATACTTTTATGATATTGAAAATGAACTACAAACTCAATTGTACATTTTAGATAAATTTTGTGAATCAATTTTACGAATTTTGATTATATCCTAAGGATTAATCCTTACTCTAGATTATTTTGTTCATTGAACAATATTGACAATTTACATACATTCGAATAAAAATAAGATGTGATCCTGATCTAGACCAAAAAGTCTATAACACACCAACGACTTCACAAATAGCCGTAGTTTGGGTTGATGTGGATCCATTTGCAAATAATAGAGTTTGTGATATATCGATATATGGTCATTATGGCACTTTGCATAGAATGTATTATTATTTTGGTTGTTATGATCCCCTTCAATACCTATTGTTCTTTTCTTACGATGAGTCTGGATGGCATGAGGGTATTGAAAGATTCAATTAAGAGGCACATCATCATTGAAGAGGTCCTTTTAAATATTAATAGCATATATTCTGCAAGTTAATTGATTGAAAGAGAGACTTAAGGTTAATAACATGAAAATTATTTTTCCATTTCTTTTTTTTCCGAATTTATTATGTTGAATTTTTTTTATCTTGTTGTTATGAAGAAGGGAAAGAAAATGTCACATGTGTCTTGTCGTGAGTATTATTGGTACAAATTACAAGTTCGAAATTCAAGTAATTGTAATTTTCTCCATCCTGGTAGGCTCTTACAATAATATGTTGTTGATATGTATGTGAAAGTTGAAACTGCTAGATTACATTACTTTTGTAATAACCAAAAACAAATACGGGCATAACTTTATCAAGGAATTGTTGATAGTGTTGAAATAGGGGAAAGTAGAGGTTATAAGATTGGTCGAAAAATTAATTTACTATAGTCATTCACTGGTGGATCTAGGGATAATAAAAAAGATACATGGATACAATGGCGTTGGTTCAAAGATATGGTAAACGTGATGTGTTTTTAATAATTTGTAACCCTAATTGGCCAGAAATAAATCAAAACTAAGGTAGAATTATGAAAAGCAAAATAGACTTTATTTGCTTGCATGAATATTTAGAGCTAAATAGATTTATTTAGAATACAGATTTAGGACTCGTTGCTGCATACATATACGTAATCAAATTCCAAAATAGAGATATTCAACATGCTCATGTTTTGTTAATTTTTAAATCTGAATCAAAAGTTACTTCAGTTGATTTAGCTGATAAAATTGTCTGTTGTTCCAGACAAAAACCATTGTCCCTATTTACATACTATTGTTGTAAAACATATGTTGCATGGTCCTTACGGAACATTAAATCTGAATAATGCTTGTATGGAAAATAATAAAATATGTAGAAATAAGTATCCCATAGAATATGCAATGACAACTTCACTTGGCGACGATTCATATATACGATATACACGTTGCAATGATGGTCAAAAGGTTAATGTTAGAGGACATTTATTAGATAATAGATAGGTTATACTTTACAATCCTTATTTAACAACTAAATATGATTGCCATATCAATGTAGAAATATGATCAACTATTAAAACTGTGAAATATTTATATAAATATGTTTATTAAGGACATGGTCGAATAACATTTTCCACAAATGCAATGAACAAGATGATGATACTAATGAAATTACATGTTTGAAGATTTCATACAATAAAATATGCCATTTAGTGCTGCTCAAATAAAAGTATTACAGTGTATAAATTCTATATTATAACCATTGAACCAAAATATAAACGATTACCAATTGGTGTCGTTTTATATAAGCATGGGCGAAGATGAAATATTGGCTGCCATGATTTATGCAGAGATGAGAAATGGTGGTAATCAAAATAACAATTTTGATACAAACACTTTGAATAAAGAGAAAATGCATGCTTATAATACAATTTTACACCGAGTTTTAAATGATCAAAGTGGCATTTTTTTGTCAAAAGGCCTAGTGGGATAGGTAAAACATATTTGTACAAGGTTTTATTGGAGAAGAAGTAATAATATTGACAATCTTGTCTAAATGAGAAAAGAAATTCCAAATGACAGGAGTATCTTTAGCTGCTGCGACCAATGTCAACTGTAATCGATGAGCAAAATAATGGACGTAGTATGCATATTCATAATCTTTAAGAAATAATGCTTGAAGTCCGTTCCAAGCACCGCGCATATTACTCGCACCGTCATAACCTTGTCCTCTCATTTTGTTCACCTGAAGTTCATATTGAGCAAGAACATCACATATTTTGCTTTTGAGATTCAACGACGTGGTGTCACTAACTCTTTTGATTGCAAAGAAACATTCTATCAAACGGCCATGACTATTCACCAACCTCAAGATAATCCCCATCTGTTCTCGATTTGATGCATCTTGTGCTTCATCAACAAGAATGCAAAATCATTCATCCCCAACTTCCTCTCGAATTATTCGTCATACTCTATTGGCCATAATATGTAAAATTTCTTTTTGAAAAGTTGGAACAATGTATTGTGCATTTTGTGGTGCATTTTCCAATACAATTTTTCTAATTTCTGTACTCAAATCTACCGCGTACTTTATTAGTTGTATAAAATTCTCACGATTAAGAGAAGATGGTGATTCGTTGTTACCTCTTAACCCTAAACCTTGAAATGTCAGCCATTGAACACTTTTAATTGAAGTCATTATACGCAAACAACGTTTTTGAAGTTCCTCTTCCAATACAGTATGAATCACATTATCAATATGATGAAACAATCTGATTAAATCTTTAGCTATAGTCTCACACAGTTTGTGATGTGTTGAAATAGCATGAATAAGAAATGCACACTTGTTTCCATCCTTAAACCTCTTCCATTTATTATATCCTTTGGTAACTAATCTTGAACATTCAGACGAATTGTCATCTTCCTGAAAAAGAAAACAGTAAAAACAATATGCTATTTCAGTTGAAGGAGAATATTCCAACCAAGAAAATTTATCGACCACTTTTTCTGAAAGCGACGCGCCTGTTTTTTTCCTTCTATCATTGGATACTCGTTAAGCTTCAGCTGATAAGGTCTGACTTTTATAAATGAAATTCTAATCTCATCTTGTTGATTGACGGGATAATCAAACATTTGCTTTCGTTTTCCCGGATCCCGTTCAATACTAGTACATGATTGCAATTCAGGAATTGAAACGGATGAATGTTCAATTTTTGGAGATGAAATTGGAGGATGTTGAATAGGAGTTGGGACTGACAGATGTTCAATTTTTGGAGATGAAATTGGAGGATGTTGCATATGAGTTGGAACTGACACATGTTCAATTTCTGAAAATGTAGATATACTTTCACTAGATTGCCCCGTCTTTTTAAAGAATGAAAATATCGTGTTCATTCTCTTTAACGAAGTTGACCTTCTATTTGTAAAGGCTGAAAATAGTGAAAAGAATAAAAAAAGTTGAGACTAAAAGATCAAATACTTACAGCCATTGTTATGAAAAAAAGAATCCAAGAAAATAGTTTTAAGGAGTCTTTTGTTTGATTCCTCTGATAAGGATCTCACTGTGTTTTTTTTTTTGGTTTCTGGGGTCCATTTATTGCTTTTGATGGGTGACTTTTTGCTTTTGTTGTTTCATTTTGCATTCAAAATGATTGGCTTTTGATTAATGGTGTGGTTCATTTTGTTTAGTATTAAGTATTATGATCTTTAATTTGCTTTTACTAAAAACGTAATATTTAAAAATTAAACAAACCATTTATGGAAATTAAAGACTATTATATTTGGTACTAATCATACCTGTGGGAAATTTGAAGGGAATAATGGAATTGGTTGCAGGCTGCTCCTGCTTGGCGCCTCCACTACTCCAGGTAATGAAGATTTCGAATTGATTTTGTGGTGTGATTCGTATGAATGAGTGTGATAGAATGATAATTGGGTAATTGGGTTAGGTTTTAATTGAATTGAATTGGACTTTTGGATAATGGGCTCAATTTTTTTTAACTGGGCTTGTCCCAAAAAAAAAAAAACTACCCCCCTCCATACGTCCCTGGAGGTACTTATTATTAGTCAGACATTCTCTTATTCAAGGTTGTTTTTTATTATATTTTTAATTAATCTCCAGTTCCAACTAAATTTCAAAATGTCATTTCAAGTTTCCTTATTTTTTTCTACGATAAGATAATACATCAAAAGAAATGTTTGATTAATTACGTTTTTAGTTAATAATTTAACTTTCTTCTGTGCTCCATTTTTACCCCTTCTTTAGAGTGCTTATTAGATTTATCATTCATACCTTACAGACGCATGCACTGTAGAGACAACAAAAAAGATATTTAGACAGAAGTTCATCATTTAACTTAATAGTTGCAATTAACACTCCAACGGGGTCACCAGTGGTAAACTCATTTCCAATTCCCATGCTATTTACATTTTTTTTCCAGGAAGAATTCTGAATCTGTTATGTCATTTAGTTTTATTGAATTGCCAGCTCTTCTACAAGTATAAATCTATTGTATGATTAAATCATACTGTGTATTCGTACATGTATAACTATCTTGTGGTCCAATAACATTAAGGGTGTGTTTGAATCTAATTTTGAGGAGAATAGAAATTTTGGAATAGTGATTGATGTGAGAATGTGTGGTGAAAAAGTGATGAAAAGTTTTTGATTTGTGTATAATAGTATTTTATTTGGAGAATGTGTGGTTGAAATGAAAAATGAGAATGAAAATGAGAAATTAATGGGTGCCAAACGGGAGCTAAATCACATGACAGACCCAGATTTATTCCTAAAAAAATGTAAATAGCAGATGAATTGCAATTGAAATTACCACAGGTGGCCCTGTCGGAGGGTTAGTTGCACCTACTACATTAAATCCTGCTCAAGTCACTTCTTCATTTTACATGGAGCAATGACTTCTCGTAGCAAACAGCAAATGTAACTAACTTTTTTAGCATCCATGACCGATTACTAAAAAAATTTCTACACATAATGCCTAGCACACTTCGAAGTTCATTGCTTTGTCTCTGATGGCATTGAACTTTGTCATGCCAGATTCCAGAAGGTGTCTGAGTTGGATTAAACATTGGAAAAGGTCAATGGGGCTGTGACTGAAGAGGCCAAATCTATGTCTTTTTCGATATTGTTCCCACGGTATTTTGACCTCAAGATTATTTAACGGTTAGCTTTTATGAATTATAGTATACATACATTTAGTGTACATGAATGTGAGAGTTTATTTATAATTATTCAAAATTATTAATCTTCTAATCTTATAAGTAGTCAAAAATTGGGTAAAATCTCGATTTTACTTTTGACAAACCGAGATTTGAAAATAAAATTCATTGTTGCGGTTTTGGTAACTCTTAAATCTTAACCTTTTTGTGCACAGAAGCACTTTTGCGATGGTAGTATTGAAGAAGTTCAAAATGGAATTTTTGTTGCAAGCTTGTCTTAATTAATTGAGAATTTGATCTCGTAGAAAACATACATGAGAAAATTGGGTTGATTTTTATGTAGAAATGCACATATTTTAATGGTATGCAGATGCTTATTAGTTTATGGAGTGCTTATCAAATTCATGGTGAGGCTATCTTTTATTTTTGTAAGTAATTATTTCTTCCATTTGCTTCCTCTGCATTGTCGTTCAACCACATATTTGGGAAAGACACACGGAGCCTAAATCATGAAATTAGATATTTTGGTTATATGGTCTATGTAAATTCACTGTGTTGGGATGTGAGGATTGTCTTTCATTGGAAGATAGATATTTTAGGACGGCAATGAAATTCACGTCTATCTCTCACACACAAAAGTAACAGGGAAATAATTGTTCTTGTTTTATTTGTGGTGATGGAAAGTGTAAAGCTTGTTCTACCGCCCCAAATTTCATTTAATTCAAGGCGTTACTTAAGTCGAAATATCCTGTAAATAAGTATTCTCAATAAACGCCAAAATGTGTAAATACTTTTTTTCTCAACTATAGTAGATTAGAAATAAATGCGGAAACGTCATTTGAATAATTTGCTCACATTCAAGTGTCAATACCAAATATAATAAGCAAAGTGTCAAAATTCGCAAAAATACTAAAACTTGAGATTTAATTGACAAAATGGAAACCAACTATTAAAATACTTGTTTCAAAAAATTTATAAATTAAATGGTCTATTATTTAATCAAGATTGTCTCGCTCATTGCCTTGCCTTACCGAGCTCCTTAACCTGAAAGGGTGGAAAATATTGAGGTGAGCATAACGAATTATACTCAGTGGAAAAATAGCAATCAGTTCAAGTTAAATCTAAACATGGTATCAAATTTTGAATATAATACCAATACAACATACTGCAGGAATATGTAGGACCCAATTACAATCCCGGACCTATTTACGGTTCTTGACAACATGTTATTAGCGCTTAATAAATTTTGCACTGTGAGAACCCCAATGACCCACTTTCGATCCCGGACCTATTTACGGTTCATGACAACCTTTTCATATGTATAAACATTATATCACAATCAAAAATTACACATTAAGAAGTAACATGGACAAAATAATTACAATTACTTAAATATAAACCCCACTTCAAAGTCTTGAAAATTTTCTTGAAATTGAACTGATGTGATGTTACCGTGCTTTAAAGTTTTCCCGTGACCTCTTCTAGCAAGAACAAAATTAATATAATTTAGGATACTAAATCCTAATTAATATTTTAAAACTTTTAGGGACTTGATTGAACTTTTTGAAAGTAAAAAAATGAGTAATTTAATAAGTCTTTAAATCTTTAGGGTCTAATTATCAAAATGTTTAGGGTCAATATGATAAAATTAGAATATATTTTTTATTTAATTTAAAGAATAATTAAACTTTAGGAATGATGAAGGAATTAAAATAAAATAGGGGACTAACTTACATTTTTTGCCAAACTTGAGGATTTAAAAGTGAACTTTCATTATTTAATACCAAACCCCCCTCCCAAACCCAAATTCACGCAGAGAGTTCTGGTAAAACAATTACCAAGTTGGGTTTTGCATTCTAATGATTTATAACCCAAAATTGATGCCAGAGAAGGAAGTTTAATGTGAATGGTGGCTTGTGTGATAGTGTTTTAGGCGAGAAAGGGAGAACAAAGGCTAGGCAGTATCTTGTTTGGCAAGAAAAACTATCGGTAAACTCGGGTTTCTACTGTCCTTCGCTGCTCTAGGAAATTCAGTCACAATAAGAGCGAGATTGGAGAGCAAGGATTGGAGAACAAGGATTGAAATTGCGATTGAACCGATGGAGTATGAGATTAAATTCACAGATTTCGTTTTCTGATTTTTTTTTTTTTTTATGAATATATGTTGAAAAGAAACAGAGATTAAGGAATTCCTGAAAATCGAAAATAAATTTCGAGTTACCTGTACAGATTTGCCAATAGTGATTTACTGGTTCTAGATTGCAACTTGAAATTTGGAAGAACTGGTGCAGTGTCAAATGGATTAGACGATGATGGTGGTGAAATCAAAGGAAAATAATTGTTCCAATGTGAAGAGATTTACCTAGTTGAATGCCCAGATTCCTTATGAAGTTTTTGCAGCCGTGAGAGTGGATTTTTGGAGGTGGAATGACTGTTTTTATGTTTTGACACTATTAAACCCTACAACCCTATGTTCCAGAATTTAGACAATTGATTTGGGCTGATAATGGACTTAAACTTGGGCCAAAGAAAAATATTGGACCAAGAAAAATTTAAAATAGATGTGGTGTAAAATTGGACCCAATAAGGAAATATTGAATTTTTTAAATTAAAAATCGTTTTGAAGTCTTATTTTAGATGTTTTGCTAGACGACTTGACGGATGTAGAATAAATTTTAAAATTTGACGGAAATGTCGTAGCGACATAATTTAAGTTATAAAATTTACATTTTAAAATTCGGGTCGCTACAACCTTCCCTACGTAAATAAAGTTCATCCTCGAAATTAAACTTACTTGATTTGAAAATGTCTGGGTATTTGGCTAAGATCTCATCTTCTCTTTCCCAAGTTGCATCTTTTCTACCATGTCTGCTTCATTGGACTTTAACTAAAGGAATATCTTTTTTCCTCAAGATATAAACTTTCCTCTCAAGTATAACCGCAGGAATTTCCTCATATGTCATATCCTTGTTAACATCAAAGGATGCATAATTAACAATGTGGTCCGGATCATGGACATATTTTTTTAGCATTGAGATGTGGAAAACATTAAGTACTTTTAATAACTCTGGCGGTAAAACCAACCTATAGGGCACGTTTCCAACTCTTTTCAAGATTTCAAAAGGTCCAATAAACATTGGTCTAAGTCTCCATTTCTTTCCAAACCTTACCACACCTCTCATAGGAGCCACTTTAAGGAACACTTTTTCACCAATTTCAAATTGTAGTTCCTTTCGTCTCTTGTCAGCATAAGACTTTCTGTCTGTCTTGTGCTGTTTTAATCCTTTCTCTGATATTCTCCACAGCATTTACAGTCTGTTCCACTATTTCTGGACCCAATACCATTTTCTCACCAACTTCATCCTAAGTAATTGGTAATCTGCACTTTCTACCATAAAGAGCTTCATATAGTGCCATGCTAATGGTAGACTGGAAACTATTGTTAAATGCAAACTCAACCAATACTAAATGCATTTTCCAGTTACCACCAAGGTCTAAAACACAAGCTCTCAACATATCCTCTAAAGTCTGTATAGTTCTCTCGACCGTCCATATGTCTATGGATGATATGCTGTACTGAATTTCAATCTAGTTCCCATAGCTGTCTGCAAGCTTTCCCAGAACTTGGACGTAAATTTGGTATCCCTGTCTGACACTATAGAAATTGGTACACCATGCAATCTTACAATTTCTCTGATGTACAACCGAGCATACTGGTCTAAACTGAAAGTCATCTTCACTGGTAGAAAATGAGCAGCTTTTGTCAAACTATCAACTATGACCCATATAGCTTGATGACCTCTAGCTGATCTAGGAAGTCCAACGATAAAATCCATTGCTATGTGTTCCCACTTCCATTCTGAGATCTCAAGTGGGTTCAACAATCCAGACGGACGTTGATGTTTGGCTTTAACTTGTTGGTAAGTCATGCACTTCTCAACAAACAAGCCAATTGACATCTTCATGTTTCTCCACCAATAAATTTTTCGTAGATCCTAGTACATCTTCGTACCTCCTAGGTGTGCAGTATACCAATAAATTTTTCGTAGATCCTACTACATCTTCGTACCTCCTGGCTGTGCAGTATGGGGTGAATGATGTGCTTCCTCTAGAATCTCCTTCCTCAAGGTTTCATCCTTCGGTATACACAGTGTTACCTTGAACATGAGAGTGTCATCAGTTGATACTTCAAAACCTTTAACACTATCAGCGAGTACTCGATCCTTAATCTTGCACAAAAATTTATCCTTACCCTGAGCTTCTTTAATTCTGTCTCTGAGAGTTGGTCGAACAATCAAAGTAGCTATAATTGCAGTTGTGTGATGTGGAGGAGCTACAACCTCAAGTCTCATGTTGACAAAATCTTTGATCAATTGTTCTTGACTGGTTAGGGCAACTAACTGTCCTTTACCTTTCCGGCTAAGTGCATCAGCAACAACATTAGCCTTACCAGGATGGTAGTGGATAGTACAGTCATAATCTTTAACGAACTCCAGCCACCTTCTCTATCTCATATTCAATTCCTTCTGAGTGAAGAAATACTTTAGACTCTTATGGTCTGTGTATATCTCGCACTTACTACCATATAGATAGTGTCTCCATATTTTTAAAGCATGATTTACAGCAGCCAATTCCAAGTCATGTGTAGGGTAATTCTGCTCATGTGGCTTCAACTGTTTTGAGGCATATGCAATCACTTTTCCATGTTTCATCAGTACACATCCCAAACCTTGTTTCGATGCATCACTATAGATAACAAAACCTTCTGACCCTTCTGGAATATCCAAAACTGGTACATATATCAATTTCTATTTCAACTCTTGGAAACTCTTCTCGCACTTTTCTGTCCACTGAAACTTCATTCCCTTCCTGGTCAACTGTGCATCGGTCCAACTATTTTTGAAAATCCTTCGATAAACCTTCGATAATAGCCAGCCAATCCCAAGAAACTGCGAACTTCATTCACATTGGTTGGTGCACTCCAATTTGTGACAGCCTCAACCTTGGCTGGATCAACTTCAATACCATCTGCGGTAATGACATGTCCAATGAAACTAATTCGGTCGAGCCAGAATTCGCACTTCTTGAATTTTGCATACAGCCTTTCTTGTCAAAGTGTCTGTAGTACAATGCTGAGATGCTCCTTGTGTTGTTCTTTGTCCCTTGAATAAATCAAAATGTCATCAATATAAACAATTACGAACCGATCCAAGTATTGATGAAATACTCTATTCATCAAGTCCATGAAAACAGCTGGTGCATTAGTCAACCCAAATGGCATCACAGTGAATTCGTAATGTCCATATCGAGTTCTAAATACAGTTTTTGGTATATCGCTGTCCTTAATCTTCAACTGATGATAACCTGATCTCAAATCAATCTTGGAGAATACAATGACACCCTTTAACTGATCAAACAAATCTTCTATTCATGGTAAAGGATATTTATTCTTGACTGTGAGGCGATTCAATTCCCTGTAGTCAATGCACATCCTCATTGATTCATCTTTCTTTTTCACAAATAGTACCGACGCTTCCCAAGGCGATACCCTTGGTCGAATAAATCCTTTATCCAACAGTTCTTGTAGTTGTACCTTCAACTCCTGAAGTTCCTTCGGTGCCATCCTGTAAGGTGCTTTAGATATCGGTGTAGCTCCAGGTACCAAGTCAATCGTGAATTCCACTTGTCTATCTGGTGGAATACTAAACAGATCATCTGAAAATACATCCACAAAATTACGCACAACTAGTACATCTGTAGCAGTTACCTCAGCTGCCTGAACACTAGTGACGCTCACTAGATATCCTTGACTGGTACTCTTTCTCAACATCCTTTGTGCTTTCAACACTGATATGATATGGGGCATGGTTTTGACTTTTGTCCCAAAAAAGGTGAATTCACATTCTCCTGGTTTCTGAAAGAGCACCTCCCTCTTAGACACTTAATCGTAGCATGATTACAACTAAGCCAGTCCATACCTAAAATGATATCAAAATCCTTCATGTCTATTAAATACAAGTCTGCCTCTAAGTTCCTCCCATCTACTTCAAACTTAACTTTCGACATCATATTAGTGATAATAGTTTTACCTGAAGGAATACTAACCTCTAGAGCATCATTCACACTTTCAAACTCATTTTCAATCTTAGCATGAAAGCTAGTAGAGATGAAAGAATTTGTAGCACCAGAATCAATCAAAACGATAGCAGGTATATTGAATACTGATAGAATACCTGTTATCACGTCTGAATCTTTCTCTGCTTCCTTTTGAGTTAGAGCAAAAACTCGGGACTTTCCCTTCTTCGCATCTTCTTTACCCTTGAATTCAGGACATTCACCAGCAAAATGACCAAGTTTCTTACATCTAAAACACTTCCTATTTCCGAGCAGGCATTCCCCGTAGTAACTCTTATTACACTTCGAGCATACGGGTTTCTCAGTGCTAGCCTTTTCCTCAATTTTTCCCCATGATTTCCCTTTTTTGTTCTGATATCTGCCTTTACCCATATTATAACTGTCCCATTTCCTTTTCACTGGTGCCTCTGCGGGTTTTTGAGCAATCCTTTCCAGGTTTAAGCGAGAGGATATAGTTTGTGCTTGCCCAATCGCTTCAGCATAGGTAGTGAGTCCCAAACCTGCCATGATTCGTCCAATTTCTGGGCGTAAACCCCTTTCGAATCTTCTAGCCTTCTTGATATCCGTGTCAACTAGATGTATAGCATACCTGGACAACTAGTTGAATTTCGTTTCATATTCCACCAAGGACATACTTCGCTGCCCAAGTTCAAGGAACTTCGTTTCTTTCTGATCCCGGAAAGACTGGGGAAAATACATTTGTATTATTAATTCCTTAAATCCTTCCCATGTCAGTTCAAGTTGTTGTGCCTCAGTCCGGTGCGCTGATATGACTCCCACCAATGATCTGCATCCTCAGCAAGCTGGAATATAGCGCATGACACTTTCTGAATGTCCGAGCAGGCTATGTGTTTAAAGATCCGTTCTAATGCCCTTAGCTATTCCTCTACAGCTAGGGGTCCCTCTCGACCATTGAATATTAGTGGCTTATATCGACAAAACTGTTCAATAACCATGTTGGTGTTGTTTGCATTAGCCTGTGGATTCGGTAAAATAGGGGCATTTCGTGCAGCTGTTGGGGCTTGTTGCTGAGTGAGCCCCTGGAAATTATTGACGAGGTCTCTTAATAAATTATTTCTAGCATCGCCAGTAGCAGCCTGGCCTGGGGTAACTTGTCTTGCAGCAGGGCGATTCGCGGGAGCTCGATTTGTTCTACGAGACATTCCCTAAACCAAAACAATATTAGTCTTAGCATCCACTTAATTGTGCAATTCACAATTCTCATCCATTAATAATAAAATCTAAAAAGGAATCATCATAGAAAAATACAGTGGAGTTAAAAGTAAATTTTATTATTATCTCAAATTTTCCAAAAAGGAAAACAAAATAATAAAATTGCAACCAATATCTATAATCTGAAATATTCTCCTACTGAATTTCACAAGCAATTCTTTATACATCTCTCTCTCATACGTTCCTTTTGGCATATCAATTATGAAAGTAAATTCCATTGAAATGGGTTACCACATGTTTTAGTCTAATTCCGAGGACTAAACTTATAATTTCTGAATTTTTTTTTTTTAAATACTTGACATCACAAAACTTATAGTAAAATTTCATTTTCATGTAACTTTTCATTGTAAATATTCAATTTCAGTTGCAGTTATATAATAAATTCATGGTATCCAACAAATGAAAATTTTCAACCACTTACTCTCCATATCTTGCTCTTGCCATTAGACTTCCTTCTCCGGCCTCAATTTTAGCTAGAAATCATTAAAATGTAAAAAACCCAAATTGAAAAAGCTTGATTTTGGAACCAGCTAGGACTCTTTGCGTGTATAATGGATTGTGAATGGGGGGTTTCACATTAAATATGAAAAATTCATTTTTAAATCATCAAGTTTGGCCAAAAGTTTAAGTTAGTCCTCTTTTTGATTTTTATTCTTTTACAATCTCAAAAGTTTATGTATTCTTCAAATTAAATATAACATATTTTCTAATTTTATCATATTGACCCTAAACATTCTAATTTTGATAATTAGACCCCAAATATTTAAAGAATTATCAAATTACTCATTCCTTTACTTTCAAAAGTTCAATCAAATCCCTAAAAGTTTTAAAGTATTAATTAGGATTTCGTATCCTAAAGTATATTAATTTTGTTCTTGCTAGACGAGGTCACGGGAAAAGTTTAAAGCATGGTAACATCACATCCATTCAATTTCAAGAAAATTTCCAAAACTTTGAGGTGGGGTTTACATTTAAGCAATTGTGGTTATTTTATCCATATTAATTCTTGATGTGTAATTTTTTATTGTGATATAATGCTTATACATATGAATTGACAGGGACCGTAAATAGGTTTGGGATCGAAAGTGGGTACTTGGGGTTGTCCTACAGTGCAAAATTTATTAAGCGCTAATAACATAATGTCAGGGACCGTAAATAGGTAAGGGATCGTAATTGGGTCCTTGGGGATGCTCACCCCAATATTTTTCCACCATTTTAGGTTAAGGAGCTCGGCAAGGCAAGGTAAGGCAATGAGCGGGGCAATCTTGATTAAATAATAACCATTTAATTTATAAATTTTTGAAACAAGTATTTTAATATTTGGTTTCCATTTTTTCAATTAAATCTCAAGTTTTAGTATTTTTGCGAATTTTGACACTTTGCTTATTATATTTGGTATTGACACTTGGATGTGAGCAAATTATTGAAAGGACATTTTCCCATTTATTTATAATCTACTATAGTTAAGAAAAAAAAGTATTTACGCATTTTGGTGTCCATTGAGGAAAATTATTTACAGGATATTTCAACTTAGGTAGCACTTTGAGTTAATAGAATTTGGGTCGTTACAAATGGTATCAGAGCTCGGTTGCCAGCCGAAAATCGGTAACTAAGTGCTATGCGGGACAAAGTGCTACGCCATAGGACGGGAGCCACCTCTTGAACCCGTAGGAGCCACCTCTAGAATCCCAACGCCGGCAACAGATCCTCAGATAGATCAAACACGACGATGACGTCGCGAGTCTAACGGGGGGTGATTGTAATACCTATACTAGGAAAGTTTAAAAGATTTGATAGGTACTACTCATACCAAAAAAGTGCACCTTTTTTTCCGGAAGTCTATCGTTAGAAACTCTACAGTTAAGCGTGCTTGGTTTGGAGCAAT
Organism: Fraxinus americana; assembly: GCA_035079005.1. Classification (NCBI taxonomy): domain Eukaryota; kingdom Viridiplantae; phylum Streptophyta; class Magnoliopsida; order Lamiales; family Oleaceae; genus Fraxinus; species Fraxinus americana. Next base: position 31,176,929 of record CM068707.1, read on the forward strand.
TCTATGATGGGTGACCCCCTGGGAAGTTTTTTTGGGGAGCTGCGAGTGCGTATAAAGTATGCTGAAAAGATCTATGTTGGTACCGTGGGGACAATACGTCGTCGATCTAACGGTTGGGACGGCCCGTTAAGTGGGACCCGGGTCGTTACTCTTGCAGAGGAAAGGGAGGGGTCTTATTAGTTGTTTGTAGAATATGTTAAGAATTGAAATTTCATCTTAAAAGGTCAACCTTATTAAGAGGAGTAACTCAATTTTTTATAAGTTTGTTTATGTTTACATCTTTATTCAATGTAGGATTCTATCCTTTAACACGCCCCCGCAAGATAGTGGCTCGTTTGAGTACACCAATCTTGAAATCCGTATGCTCACTTTTTGGAATCTTATCCGAGTCGAATTACTCGTTAGAGCTTAATAAGTTCTGATACCATGTTAAGAATTTGTGTTCTATCTTAAAATGTCAACCTTATTAAAATGAGTAACTCAATCCTTTATAAGTTTGTTTATGTTTATATTTTTATTCGACGTGAGATTCTATCCCTTAACAGAATATAATGTTTTCCTGTTTCTTATTTATTGGGGTGGCAATGGAAAGGTGATATTGCTCGATGCCCAAGGTTTGGGGGAATAATTAGTAGTGAGAAGTTGGGATGATCATATTTTTTACGGGGTGGGAAAGCATTTATTAATGATCTCTTCACCTTGATACAATTATAAACTAGACGAGTGTATAAGAATAGTGAACATATTCTCTGGTTCTATTAGTTTTAAATTAATCCGGCTCAAATTCCAATGAAAAATGGGAGTTAATCTATTTTTTAATGTTTGAAAGATACAATGTAACAATTAAGTATATTGCTCATAATCCTCCAAGATGAAATTATGAAAAATTGAGGTTGGTTCACTGGTCATCATTGTGAAATTCAATCTTTTCAAGTATCTTCATTTGTATATGATTTTCTGTTATAGTGTTACATTGTGATTTGTTAGAAAGGGTGAGAACTAGTAGATTATGTTAGACATTAAGGGTGTGTTTGAGCCACATTATTTTGGAAGAATGTGTTTTGGAATAGTAGATTGATAGAGAATGTGTGGTTGAAAAATAAGGAAAAGTTATTGATCTAATGGAAAATATTATTTTATTGAAGAATGTGTAGTTAAAAATGAGTAGAAAAATGATAATAAAATTTTTAATGTGGTTCAAACATGAGCTAACTAATATTTTGTTGTTTCATGTTATTCTTAGAATGTATAATAATCAAAATCTTTGTTACTTGTGCAGGTTATAGCACACAGGCCACTATATCCTGGATTTTATATGGCTATATATGTAAAGGTATAGCTGCTTATAGTTGAATACTTCGGTTAGATATTTAATTTTTCTAACATACTGGCATTCTATGTTGCTTCCCTGTGCCATTACATGGATATATAACTTTATTGTTTGACTGGCATTAGCTTCGCAAGGTAATTCTTGTAGGTATAAGTTCTGTCGGATGTACTGATATTATACTTAAAAAAATATCTAGAGGACGTTGCGTATGAAATCATGCTATGGATTTTTGTTATTCAACTCTAAACATGCTTAAATTGCTTTATGTTTCTTGAACTTTAACAATGGTGAAGACTTGGTGATAATTGAAGGTGACGATGATGGTGGTGAGATGGGTTGACAATGGAGATTGGTGTTGATGGCTATGGTGGTGGAAATAAGCAATGATGGCAATAGTGACAGTAGTTTCAATGTTGATGGTGGTGACGACAGCAACGTGACAATAGGGCGGTAGAATATGCGTTACATAGTGTGTTACACGCACAAGTGTAACACGTAGTGTTATAAAAAGGTGCAACACTTGTTACCAAAAAGTGAAATAGTTGTTCAAAAAATACTAATTTTGTAAAAACAGAGACATTTGACAATATTTTAAGAAATAGTTTATTTTCTTAGGTTTATTTGTGTAACTTTCATTATGTTAATACATAACTCGGAGGCTCGTTGGATTCAAGGGATGGGAAAATTACACTAAACCAAGTGTTTAGTTTGATGTTTTAAAAAATCAAGTTTATGCGTTATTTAATAAAAAATCAAGTTTCAATTTCACAATTAATATTTATAATAATATTTTAAATTAAATTAAATATATACCCACCCCTACCCCCACCCCCAAATTTCAATTCCCACACCCTATTCCTCCCCCCTCCTCCCCCATTTCTTCCGTTTCCTCCTCCCCTCCCATTCCCTCCCCCTCCCTTTGCTGCGAATTGCAGCAACATCACTGCCACGCTGATGCAATTCGCAGCAGCGAGCGTCGTTGTTGCAACCCAGCAGCTCGCTGCTGCACGTCGCAGTAGCTAGCATCGCTGCTGCGACTCAGCAGCGCGCTGCTGATATTTGCATCAACAAGCTGCTGCACATCGCAATAGCGTCTCACGCTGCTGTGGGTACGCTGCTGCAACCCACAACAGCATCGCAACGCTGCTGCGTTGCGGCGACACTTGTGGTCATCCGCCTCTTGGAGATCTATTCCAGATCCCGATTTGTGGTATTTCTCCGGCGATTTTGTGGTGACTGAGGTGAAGCGTGATGATGATGTTTGTGCTTTGTGTGTTTCATATGTAAGTGTTCAGTAATTAATGGAAGTTGGGTTTATTGTTGTGTAGCCTTCAATTGGGGATGTGTGGTTGTGGAGGTGGTGGCGGTGGTGGATCTGTGGTGGGATGTTTTGAGTTGTGGTGATGGTGATCCGTGTGGTGGTGGTTTTTTTTTTTTTTTTGTCTGTGACCTCGCTATTGAATTGTGGTGGTTTTTTTGGGTGTCTGTGACTACGCTATTGAACTGTAGTGGTTTTTTTTTTTTTTTTTGTCTGTGACCTAGCCAGTGTTTGTGACCTCGCTATTGAACTGTGGTGATTTTTTTTTTTTTTTTTGTCTGTGACCTCGCTATTGAACTGTGACTTTAAAATTGATAATTTGTAACTAAAAAAAGGAATCTATGACCCACAAATTTGAAAATACATGACATGTAACATATAATTTTTTTGATCTGTGACCTTGAAATTGGAGTATTTTATATTACAGTTAAATATTTAATTCAATGGATTAATTGTAAAATATAATTAATTAATTCATGGAAAAATCTGAGTTTTGTAAATGTAAATATTGGAATCTGATTATTGATTTCGTGAAAGATAATTCCTGATCTATGAATTTTTCCCTTCAAGGGATTGTCCAACTTGGCCTAGACTTTAGCCTTGAACAATCATGAGCTTAATAACTTTGGATTGTCCAACTGTTGGGTCTGATTGAGAAGCCCAATACACTGTTAGCACTCATCAGGATCATCATTTACTAAATGGGTTTCGATCCAATATTGATTATATGGAAAAAAATCACAAATATTCTTCTTTTTATTTTATTTACGTTACATTAAATTTTTTAACACAATGTGTTACATTTTGTAAATTGTGTTATCCTGAGACCAAGAACGGAACCGAATATGGAAGTTAATGTACATGGATCTTCAATCAGCAAACGTGAGATAAATCATATTGGATTTATATACAAAGACGTTCTAATGAAATTTTACATTTAATATCTGTGGCAAAGCTTTTTCACCTTGCATTCTTCCTTAACTTTAACTAACAAATTGGAAAAAAAAACATACATAAATGAACAGAAATACCAATAGAAGAGTACAGAATATCATGTCATTCAAATAGAGTCTATGCTTCCAGTTTCATCAAAATCATATACAAATTGAAGAGAAATGAGAATAAAACAATGCAACAGAGGTGAAATCTCAATCTGGTCAATAGCAATCAAATATATGAAGCAACCACTAGAATCCCATGCTGAAACCATTCACAGATTAAAGCACATGTACTTTGCTCAGATTTCCAAATAAAGATTTTGATTTTGAAGTCAAGTAATTCATTCACCTCCAACAAAAAGGATTTTGATTTTGAATCCAAACAATTCACCTTCAAAGAGATGGAAGACACGGAGAAAAAGAGAGTCGTCGTCTTTTTTTTTATTTTCTTCGAGGCCTCCAAACTGATGAGGCCCTAGGCCTTTGCCTAGTAGGCCTTGGGCCAAGGCTGTCCCTAACAATCCCAACCAATAAAATATTTCGTTTTTCCCTCACCACCACCACTGCCAATACGTTCACATTCACCTTTACCGTTTACTAACAAAGTTCACACAACGTCACAACCTGCCACCATCATGGTCGGAGTAGAGCCTCCACATCATTATCACCACCTCCAAAATCATAAATCCCCACCACCACCAATAAATCTACACTATCATCGTGCTACCAGCATCTTCCCCATGACATCATCCACCACCATCACAATACAAAAATAAAAAATAGCAAATAATAGGAAATAATCATAGTTTCAAAAAAAATATCTAAGTAATCAACTGTAAAGAAGAGATTAATATTTAGTATTTGTCAGGCGATCGGTCCACTCTAACATGTGATACACAGACACTATAATTGAGTTCTTAATGGGAATCAAGGGGCCACTTACAATATAGAATTCCATTATGACAGCATTAAGCTACGATAGGTGTCTTATCAATCTTGGACTCGTTATTTTCATTTGGACAGACTCTAGCATAGGTCTACTCCTACTTATCAAACCTCGTTTCTAATTGAATCCTATGTTTTAAAATTAACTTTACTATCCCCAACCTCGTTTGCTTGTACACAATGGCATTAACACTTTTTCTTTGTTTTGCGTGTGCAAATTGTGTGGGGTCACTAACATAGGAAATAGACGGAATTCATTATTTTGGATGAATACTGCTAATCAGGAACAAATTTAGAAGGACTACAAGTCGGACTAACATGTCACTGAAAAAATGAAATGGCTGGGGTCTGGTCCACCCTCCCCCTACGTCCATCCCTGCTGCTGATTTTTGAAAGATTAGGAACGAGATTGACCATAAAAAAGATTGGGGACGTAAATACAAAAGAGTCCAAAGGTTAAGGACCAATGCTGTGATTTACGTAAAAATCTAATAGATAATAATATATTGGAAGGGAATACTGAAAATTTTATTTTGAATATCATAAATGAATACATGTGATTTTTAGTAATAATGGCAATCCTAGTATGTGACGGGGAGGCACATGTCAACGGTCGATTATAGTTCTATCATGACAATTAATGTCCGTGTTTGTTGTTAAACCAAATTTAATTTTTGCAACAAATCGATAAAAAAAATTATGACATGTTGATTATGTAATAAAAACAAACAATTTATTATACAGTTTAAACACGTGATTACACTAATCGTGAAAGGACATTCAGTTCCTGAATGATTCATATATAAGCAAATGTCATTTCAAGAGAAAGTTTGGAAAGGTGATTATGCACCACAAAGAAATGTCTAGTGTTCATCTTTCCACGTAGTGGATGACTTCCATAAATAATGCAATTTCTAAATAAAATTGTCTATATATATATATATATATATATATATATATATATATATATATATATTAAATGAGTGTTGATTTTAGTCGGAAAGATGTCGATATATGTGACTTAGATAAAGTTTTTCTTCTTTTTCGTCTGATTTTAATAAAATTCACCACAAAAATATCGTACTTATCAATATATTGAAAGTAAATTTGATCTTTTAGAAGACTTACGAAATAAGATTTTATTGAGTTGAGTTGTAAATTTTGGGGATCAATGCTGTTTCATATTCTTTAATTAATTGAGAACCAGATTCCAGTATACGTATTTTGGTTGCAGAATCAACTCATATACCTAGGAATATTAGACAATATTAGAGAAAAAAGATTAAGTGGGTGCTTGGTGGGTATTAAAATTAGATTTTTAGTAGATTGTGATAGAAGTTTTTGAAATGTGTAGTTGAAAAGCTGTGGGACCCATGAAATATGTGGTTAATATTGATTGTTTGATTTTGACTCAAATTAAAATCTAATTTTAATCAGAAACAAACAAGACCTATATTTTATGGACGAAATAATTATATCAAGTGGTATAAATAGTTTTTTAAGGTCATGTTCACAATAATTTATTTATAAAACTTATGCACGACATACTGGCCGTTCAATTATTTAAAATAAAAATGAAAAGAAAACCTATAACAATATAGGGGGTATCAAGCTAGCAAAATAACAAAACGTTCCTAGCTAAGAAGATCCATTTATGTTTATGCTTTAGATTCGACAATTAATTGTATAAATTTAGGTTCCAATTGGAATAAAATTTGAAAAAAAGATCTCATTCTCCACCTTTTTTTCCATAGTAGACAACCAAGTAAGAACGTTTTAATTTCCTAGGTGGTCTAGCATAGACTTTTACACATTCATAGAAAGATCGGGACACGTTGTTCACGAAAAATTCATGTATATAAAATGTCTAAGAAATCATGCGAATATGTAACATAGGAGGAATCTCGTATATTTGTGTATATAATCAACTTAGTTATAAAATTCCCCTTGACTCGAAAAGGGCAGTTCATACTACATGAAGGAACTAGCACGACTCTTAACCCAAGAGTTCAATCCCTCTCCCGTGCTCGAGTATTCGATTATAAGCACCCCACCAATTATAGACAGAGATGCAGGTCATTTGCTTTATTAGTTGTGCTATACACTATAAAAGATGCCAATCTATTGTATAAGTTAATTATACAATGAATAGTATGTGCTTATGATTAGATTGTATATGCACAAACACAAACAAATCCCATAAGATACTTATTCTAAATATATAATTATGGTAATGTGATTCATCGTATCTAATATTCTATACCAACTTTTAATAAGAAATTAGTCCAGCTAATGCTATCCTCATTTGTCCATAACATATCCTTATGGGAATATGATAATCAAATTTTGCTTAATTGCACTTAATTATCAAACTATTTAATTTGAATTAAAACTTCTAGAAGATTCCTCCATTATCAATCGTAAGATTGGAACACCTCACCCCCCATCCCATCTCAACCCCATATCTTTTTTTCGATATTTGCATTTTAAGAGATAATTTTTATGCGACAAAAAAAAAACCCCATAACGAAATTACAAAAATATTTGTAACGAGTGTTAGGTCGCATAAAGTCAAACCCGAAGGAAAGGAAATTAAGGTGTACAAGGGAAGTGATGTGATAGGCTTACATTCAAGTCTTACCATTGGTAGGAAGTTGGAAAAAAAGTCATCTAATATGAACAAATGAAATCAAAGAGAAAGAAGGGGTGCTTTCTTTAGTGATCTTCAAAGTGATCAAGGGGTTAGAGTCGTTTTCATGAATGTGGTTGTCGAAAAGACTTCTGTGGGTTTTGTTATCAAAGTCAGTTGCTTTACGTTGGCCAAATTCATGGATTTCTATTCAACTTAATTGATTGTGACATAAAAGAGTGTAATTTACTCATGTCTAACACTTGTATTAAAATATAACTATTCAATAAGAATATATTTGTTACGTCGAATTAAATTATTAAGAGAGATGAATATATAACAACTGTATCGATTATTATATTTAATTGTTCGTAATCGTTTTATTCAGCGTATCAAATACACGTGAAAAATTTTTTGATGAAGGAGACGATTGAATGTGTCGTTTGCCTAACTATAAATTTTTCAAATACATTGAGAGAAGATCACAAGGTATACGTCTCTTCCATTGAACTTTACGCTTGGATTTTCATGTTATTTGACTTCATCCACAAGACAAAGGACATGATCAATGAATACATAATAATATTCACCTATGTTGATTTTTTTCTTCTTAATTAATTTCATAAAAAGACGTATCTTTTTAATATTATTAGGTAATTGATTTAAACGAGTCATTTGATCCAATTAAGACTAAAAAATGAGTATACAGATTTCAAAATTGATCTGCTCCAACGAACTATCATTTCAAAATGAGTATACAGATTTCAAGTTATTGTGTTTTTATATTCGGAATTAAATGTATTAAACTTTAATATTTTTTGTAATTTTAAAATACCTTTTGAGCTTGTGAAATAATCAATTTTGGTAATTAAGCAAGCCAAGTCATTCTTTAGCAAGTTGGTGTACTTGATTAATATAGCTTATGTAGTGCTAATATCACATGACAATAATTTAAGCAAAAGTAAATTAAAAAGATTAATTCTAAAAGAGAAATAAAGCCGGCACAGGCGGAGATACTAACACCTGTAATCCTACTTAATTAATTTTTGATTAAAAGAGGAGGCCTTTAATTAATTAATTAGTTAATTGATATTAGTATAATAAATAAAAGGTTTCGACAGCGATTAGATTAAATGATTAATTATATTAAAATAAATAAAATGCCACACCTGTTTATGATTAAAGTGCCCACCACATACACGTGTGAACTGCCTAGAAATCGAAATGTAAAAAATATAAATCTCGTTTACTCATTAATTAATTTTTTTTAAATATAAGTAACTTAATTAATTAAGAATTTGTTTCGATTAAATCATGGACTGAATATTGTCTCTGTTATTAGGCTGCACCTAATACTACAAAAAAGTGATTGGATGTATTTTTCTTAATACATGGCTCTTTAAAGGATAAATTGAGAGAATAAGCACATTTCAATTTTGTAGAAAAATACTTGGTGGGCATAGAGAAAATTTGAAATACACTTATTTTCCAATTGTATACATTTGATTCAAAATTTGAATTGACCCCAATATCTGATTCCGAGTCACCACTACTCGCCAACATTACCAATCTGCATCATCGTTGGCAACGTTGTTGATCTATGGAACAAATTTGAAACCAAACAGTATTGTCCCATCCAAACTTTCGCTCGGCCTCTATCATCGATCTACAACACCCTCAATTAGAAAGTCAAATTCAAACACAACTAGGTGAATTCGGGTTGGACATAGAAGACATAATTGTACAAAAATCATCAAATGAATCGTAAATAATTGTCACTATGTCCTTCTTTGTTATCGAGCTTCATCAAAATGCTGACTTTTCCTTTATGGTCGAAGGGTTTGCTGGTTTGTGGTTGTTGTAGTTGGATTCGACCATTTTTATTTTTTTTTTTGATGTTGGAGTGCCTCTTCTTTGTGATTGTTAAAATTATGGGCATTGGTAGATGGCGTGAATTGAATACAAAGTAAAACATCATGTTACCTTTTTGTGAAATTATGATACTTGCTAAAAGTAACACGATTTTATAACTTTTGTGACTAAGTTTTAATAAAAACGAACTAATGAGTATATGTGCTCATCTTATGCTAAACACAATTAACATGACATATCAATTCATCAATGGATAACAAATTTGATTCATATATTTGACAAGTTCAATTATCGTTTTTTAATCCCCTATTCTATCCACGAGAAGAAAAAAGAGAGAAAAAACTCAAATATTCTTACGATCATTTTGTTAATTCTAACTTAATTTGAGGTATCTCTTCACATATTTAGCGTGTGTTTGTCTCCCATTATTGTAGAAGAAATTGTGTAATGAATAGTATTTTTTTAAAAATGTGGGTTGAAATTTAAAGTAACTTTATTTGTTTATATGTAGAATATTTTAATTGGGTGAATGTGTGGTGGGGAATTTTACTGTAGTAAACAATATTTTGGAATAATGGGAAACAAACGGGGCCTTAGTCTTTGTTTTAAAAACATTTTAAAATAAAAGTTATCTAGAAATTTTCAAACAATTTTGAACGTTAATAAGATTATTCGTAATAATTAAATAAATTGAAATTATCTATTCTTAGATACAAATTGGCATATGATTGGTGTATTAAGGAAATAGATAATAAATAAATATATAAATCATAATTCTTTTTTTCTTTTTTTCCCCTTTACTGAACTCTCCTTTTTCTATTTACCAATGATTTTTCAACCCCTTACACTTCGCCGCATCCAATCTTATCTTTCAAACTAAAATGACATTTCAGAATTCCTATTTATTGACTTCACGGGGATTTCACTTGTCATTTAATTTCCAATTTTTTTTCTTTTTTCTTGTAAAAACAAATTCTTTTTAAGTAATCGTGAACTATTTCTATATGGAACCTATATATAAGTGTCACTCGCTCAACTGGACTCTCGTCCTGATATAAAATTAGATAGTATTCAAAAGGAAAAAAAAAAAAAGTGAGAATCGTATATATAATGTTATCTAGTACTATCAATTATACTTCATAATAATGTCAAAATCTTGTTTCTGCTGTTTGAGCCAAATTATTATAGAATGATAATGAAAAATATAGTTGTTATTGTGGGCCCACACAAAAGATAGAAATTTTGAATTTAAATGTTGATGTGACGGATAACGGTCATATTTTTCATTTTAATGAGATAATAATGTAGATCAAATGAGGGCTGAATGTATACCCAAACATGTCACAAAATTATTTATTGTTTTAATTCCACTTATCACGATAATATATACAAAATGAGAAAAAAAAAAAAACAAATTTATGAAATTTCGGAAACTATATGGAAATTTAAAATAGAGCATCTAAATCAGATACACAAAAATAAATATATAGTGCATCTAAATTAGATAAACAAATAACAAATAATTTTGACTAATTTTTTATGATGTTATATAGAGGCCAGGTGGGGTGTGGGGGTCCTCAAATATTATGCCCCAAAGCCTAAGCCGAAACCAAAAACCCAAAGCCTCTAGCTTTGATTTGCAGAGGGAATCCAAAGGATTTCTCTTAAACAAAAACAAGAACTCAAACTGAAGGCTCTCTTTTCCTTCACAATACACACATATACATGCATAAAAACAGGTAGAAACATAAACACAGAGCATTTACTCTTCTGGCTTCTTATCCAATATGTATACATACAAGTAAAGAGAGAGAGAGAAGGAAAAGGGATTGTTATATTCAAGCAATTTCAATCAGGTCCTACTCTTCTATTGCTAAATTTTATTGTTATTTACCGTTTCTCCTTTTCATTTTTCGTTTAAGTTAGTTTATCTGCTTTATTACTTATTTTTATGATGCTTTGCTGTGATAAAGTTTGTCCTTAAACAGTATTAATAGGTTCAATCTCAATTCTTAATTATTGTTATTGGAAAAACAATGCAAGATTTTATTTTACACCTTAATTTATTGCATATAAAAGAAGTTAGTTTCAGGTTATATTTGATCTGAATTTTTGAGATCCGGTATTCTTTGTGGAGTTTTTATGATTCATTTGATCAGAACTTTTAACTTTGTGGTGTTCATGAATCTGGGTTGCTGTCATTATTGATGAATTATGTAGTTTGAGAATTTTTGACCTGTTGAGTTGTAGAATATATTGAAAGATTGTTTTTTAATTGTTAAACGATCTGGTTTTGCCTATTGTTATTAAATTCGGATCTGTGGGTGTTATTGATGTAACGTTCGTTTTTTCTACAAATACGGGAACTTGCTTTATTGATTTATTGGCCTTTTTGATTGAAAATTTACTTTGAACACTGATGGTTATGAAGGCATTGAATCCGGATAGACTTTTTCCCTTTTTTCAGTTTGATAAATTGATAGATACTTGCCGTGTTTGAATTGCTATTTTCTCTATTTTAACGTTTTGTTTCCGCATTTCCAGGCATATGGTTACCTATTTTTAGCAGTAGATTGCTGCCAGCTGAAGAAGAAATTGGGATATAGATTGATTTTATCTGAAAAAGAGGTGATTCCTTTGGGGCCATACGGAACATGTTGGAAGATATAACTTGTTTGGTTTCAAGGGACTACCGAAGGACATGCGAGCAAGAAAACAAGTGGCCTTTCATGAATTACCTGCTGGATAAAATTGAAATACAACATGGTAAGCGACCATTAGAAACAAACGGAGAATTTCTCGTCAGTCGTCAGAAAGGTGTCTAAGCAATCAGTGTGTCAATTGGATACTACCTTATCAATCGGCATTCTAATGCCCCCTTGTGACCATTCCGATAATCAGCAACATTCAGGGGATAATTCTGACTCAAGTTCCCTGATTGCTGCTATTGGTGATGATAACTCTATTAGTTGTCTCATTTGGTGCTCCAGAGCTGATTATGGTGCTATTGCATCTTTAAACCGAAGTTTTCGCTCACTTATTAGAGGCGGTGAGCTCTACAAATTGAGGCGGAAAAATTGTGTGGTTGAGCATTGGGTATACTTTTCGTGCCAGTTGCTCGAATGGGAAGCCTTTGACCCTGGTCGTCGTCGTTGGATGCATTTACCTCGAATGAATCCTAATAATTGTTTTGTGTTTTCTGATAAGGAATCCTTGGCAGTTGGCACTGAGCTTCTTGTTTTTGGAAGGGATCTTATGTCTCATGTGATATATAAATACAGTTTGTTGACAAACACATGGTCGTCGGGAATGACTATGAATGCACCTAGGTGTTTGTTCGGATCTGCCAGTCTCAATGAGATCGCAATATTAGCCGGTGGCTGTGACTCAAATGGTAATATTCTCAGTTCTGCAGAGCTCTACAATTCTGAGGAAGGAACTTGGAAAACACTCCGGAGTATGAACAAACCAAGGAAGATGTGTTCTGCAGTGTTCATGGATGGAAATTTTTATGTAATTGGTGGAATTGGAGGAACTGATTCAATGCTTCTCACATGTGGAGAGGAGTATAATTTGGAAACAGAGACCTGGACTGAAATCCCTAACATGTCCCCAGTTCGGACTGGTGAAGCACGGGAAAATGACATGCCTGCTACATCTGAAGCACCACCTTTGATTGCTGTTGTAAATAATGAATTATATGCTGCTGATTATGCAGACATGGAGGTGAGGAAATACAACAAGATTAGTAGAGTGTGGGTTACTGTAGGAAGATTACCAGAACGAGCCGATTCTATGAATGGTTGGGGTTTGGCATTTAGGGCATGTGGCAATAGGCTTATTGTACTTGGGGGACCTAGAACTGTTGGTGAAGGTTTAATAGAAGTCAATTCATGGGTTCCAAGTGAAGGTCCACCACAGTGGGATTTACTCGGACAAAAGCGATCAGGCAATTTTGTCTATAATTGTACTGTGATGGGATGCTGATGATTTTCATGTTGGTGCCTCACACGAATTTCCTTATGCCGATAGATACAAAATTGGTTCCAAGATGCACTGTGTTCTTACTAAAGGGTAATCTGTCCCAATGTATATTTCATTGAGGATAGGAAGGATTATCCAATTTTACTCAAGATTTAATTGAATGTTTTCTTTGAGATAGTCTTAAGTACAATTTTTTAAGACTAAAGTGGTATATTTCTTTGTTTGGATTGTCTTCTCCAGTTCAAGTAACATAAGAAAGAAACAGTTTCAATAACTTAAAGAGGATAGATTGGTAGGTTTCCATTAGCATTTGCTGACGATTTTCCTAAACATCATAGATATTTGTAATTTGGTTTCATAGTTCTTAATTTTCTTTGCATATTTGTCTTGACAGCGGAAAATAAGATCTCGATATATAAGTTGCTGTTGGAACACAGCACAAGTAATGATCACAATTGTTCTCGCAATTGTTGGATGGACTATAATCTTCTGATTTTCTTTAGTTATTCTTTGTTAGCTATCTTGCAGCTTTCAACTATATTCTTTATTGTGGAGTTTCTGTTTTTTGCTATACTTGAATTTTCTGGTATATTTTATTTGTACTAATATTAAGTTTTTGACAGTCAAGTAATTTGGGGTTTTATTGTCTCTTTCATTTACCAGACGCTTTCATTTACCTGTCACGTCAATGTAGCATTTGATGGAGTTGGAGGTCGACGTGCACACTGCACACAGTGTAGATTTTGTTTAACTGTAACTGGGAATTAAATGTGAAAGATTTTTATACATAATCATTTATGATTTATTTTTGTACAGGCAATGATGGATTCCCTATTTCTTTGATTGGACGACTTTTGTTCTGAATGTATTTGCCTTGTTCAATTACTATTAGGATTCACTTAGTTCACTGCATCGTTCATATTAACATGGCCCGACCCTTCATTTTCCGTTTCTTGTCTTAGCTTGTCAATGGTCATCCTTAACTGTTATGTAAATCACCACTCCTAGAACCAAGTTTTTCCAGCTGCACATAAATACGCTCTTGTAGTGGTGTGTATGTGTATGAGAATGTAGACATTGATTGCTATAACTGTATTATGTATAATTTATCTGTTTAGATTTGCTTGTCTGGTTAAAGGTGTTGCTTTAACTGAGTGGGTGTTATGGCTTCTTTTGGATACTGAAAGAAGGATAACTGTAACCTGAATATACAATGTATGATGTGTTCATTTCTTTTCTTTCTCACCCGAACTAGTCATGTCTCGAGTGGCTGCTGTTATATTAGTATCTTGGACGACATTGTCGACTTGATCAAATAACTATTGGATTTTTGCGGGAGATTCTTTTTCTTGCTTGCATATTCCATATTCAGTAAATGTGTTTACACTTGCAGAAACATTGAAATGGCCAATGGTTGCTATGCTATATGTTCAGGACATGGGAATGAGATTTGGAATGCAACTATACCAATGTTATGAAAACCGGCATGGCTTGGTCAATATGACTGGAATTAACCGGTCAAGATATACCAAGGAGTCTCAAGATACACCCACTAATGCCATAGCTGCCTCCAAACCGCATTATCTCTCTCTGCACAAATTCCTGACCCACCATACCCACCCTCTCACACTTCTCACATACAAACAGCTTTATACACGGTTCTTCAATGAAAATTTTTGATGTGTGAGAGTTAATATTTATTTGGTGAAATCCAAATTGGAAATACTTGAGAGATTCATCGATGGACGGGGGGCCTGACCTTCTAGTACCGTTGACGGCAGCAAAACTTACCACACTAATTCTTGGCCGTTCGATCAATTTTAACCCGAATTCCATCAATCTTAGCCTTACGTTCAACACCACATCCACTTGCACCTCAACTTTGTCATCTTCCTCTATTCCTCTGGACTTGATCCGATGCATTCAAGTCGCCTTCAGAATTGAACTAGAATTCATGATTTATACATGTTACGATGATTACACTATTTTTTTCCCATGATATTTTACCTTGTAATCTCCAAATAATTGTGAATTGTTATGATCAAGTCCATTTTCATTTTCAATGTTTGTGATCAGATCTGTCTTAACTGTGAATGTATGTAACCAAATTAACAGTGATTTGATCACATACCGTCACGATTTAGACTATCATGGTTAAGACAGTCACATTGAAAACAAATTTGGTCACACTTAATCACAATAACATATGTTTGGTCATTATGATTTCATATCGAGATTTGATTTATATTTACTGAAGAATATATGTTGAAGCTCATGGTTAATGGAGATGTATTAGAATATGTAGATTCGAGGCTCGGTTTGAGCTTTTAGCTTGAGCTTTAACGAGCCGAGCTGGCTCGGGTTTTTATTATTATTATTTTCTTGTTAGTTGCCTGCATTGTGCAGGCAACTACCTGTTTTTAGCTTTATTTAAATAATTTTTTTGAATAAAACGGGCAGCTCGTACGGGACGAAACGACCCGTGACACAAGTCGGCCCAGGCTCGGGCTTTTGGGCCGAGGCCGAGCCCGAGCCAACGAGCTTTTTTGCCATCCCTAATTCATCATATCCATAAAGATGAGAATATAATATCTTAATTTTTTATTATAATTAAATGATATAAAATAACTAATAAAAAATGAATGTAAATATCAAATACGGTAATACCTTTTGTAATATTTTGTGAATCATCCAACTACCTCATGATATTGGCGAATCACTACCATGCAACCAATTTTTGGGCCAAATCACCGTCAACTATATTTGCACTCAACAAATTCGTAAAAGAATCAAGAATTCGACCACTTATAGGGAATCCAAATGTAAAAATAATTGTTGATATTTAGATAGCTAACACATCTTTAGCAATATGAGGAAACAAATCTTGTATTTATTTGCATTCAATTTTCATCAAAGTAATATGTCGAAAATCTTATTGGTCAAATCTTCAAAATGAGCATTTAAGTAACCCACCAAATCATTCTAGTAATTAATAGTAAAATCTAAAAAATAAATTAAAATGTAAATAATTAATTGAGTGACATAACCAGAAATTAAGATGCAAATAAACAATAAATATTGTCCTGTTAAAATTTAAGGGAGCCGACACAAATTAGAACAAAATAACATAATTATCAATAGCATATATCAAATATTTATTAAAAATAAGAAGATTTGCATATACTAACTAAAAATTTTGCCGAAATTTGAAATAATTATTAATAGAAGGAAAAGAAATGTGTAAATTTGAATTAAAATTTCTATTTAATTGTCTAGTCAATTGTAATGGACAATCAATGAATATGGTTCAACAAGAGTTATGCAAATCTTTACCCCATTTGAAGATTTCGCATTCACAGTTGTATTGTTTGGTATGATTTAATTAATTGATTGTGATAAATAATTGTCTATTTAGGTATTGATTTTTATTGGATTATGTCCAATATGAAAGTATCTTTTTAATTGGGATGTGTTTAATTTTAATTGGGTTGCATTAAATTTTAGCTTAACTTATTTATTATTATTTTTTTTTTTTGGTGAATGGTTTGGCGATTTGAAGCAGTTTGCAAAGATTGAAACTTAAATTAAACAATTCAAAACGAAAATATTGATGGATACACTTAGATCCAAACCAACGGTTCGATTCAAAACCAAAATATTGATGGATACACGTGGATCCAAACCAACGGTTTGAAAAAACCAATTTTGGTTCGATTTGGCAGTGTTATGATTTCATTGTTCAGCCCTAGCAGTAGTTGACTTTCCTGATTATGTTTAATTATTTTCTAAGTCATAGTCAACAATTAATTTTAATCACATATTTTATAGAACTCACAACTTTTCAACCACACATCCTATCAACTTTTATCAAAATTTACTAAAAATATAATTTTAATCTTTACTGAGCTCCATTTTAATGGAAATTTTGGTGAAAATGAGTTTTGGATAGTGATTTCTTGGAGAATGTGGAATTAAAAAAATAATAAAAATTTTCAATTTACGTGTAATATTATTTTATGGGAAAATGTGCGGTTGAAAATGATTCTTAAAAAAATAGGAGCCAAATATAGGCTAAATATTCATAGGTGGTTATATTTGAAGTTGGCATAAGGCCTAAAATATCATAATCGGCCCTGATGGGACGTCACATGAATTTCAATGTACTCTCGTGGATGTGGAGGTGGACGAAGATGGGAAGAAGGGTTTTGAAATTCTCAAACTCTTAAAGCATGGAGATGGATGCATAAAGCAATTTCTCTTCCCCATCACCCTGCCAATGGGTAGTATTAGGCTAGTGTGTTATGGCTTAGCTCAAATGTAAGTTCAGAAACCTATGTTTTTTGATCCCATGCTAAGTTGCATTTTAGGTTGGGCTATGTCCTTCACAATCTTGATTATACTACTGTTAATGCGCTGCTCTTATTAAGTTATCAAAGAAAAATGGAAGAAATTGTTGTTACCTTTACAGTCGGAAAAAATATAATCTCGAAACCAATAGTTTATGAGAAATACTGCATGCTCCTACAATCGCGAATTTACAAATGGCATCTAACTTGTGAAGATATTTTCAAAATAAGAAAAATTGTTATACATGTGAGATATTTTGATGGGTGAGTTATCCATTCTCAATATGCCATGTGGGGTTGGGGTTCGATATTTCAGGACTCACAGTTTGATATTGTATTTGGCAAAGACCAGTCCCCGTTAATCCTTTCTCTTTGCACAATCAATGCTACACCAGAAACTCCCGATGTTAATCTCATCAGGTTCTGAAAGCACTGGATCATATCCAACTGAATGGTGTTCAAATTTCAATGGAGGGGGCATTGTATGATTTTATACTCAATAACTGTGGGAGATGCATGGAGGAATTATGATACTGTGGTTAGAGACGGACCGAGCACCCTGCCGGGGGCGCGGCAGTGCGTGCTGGGCTCCGCGGGACCATCGGAGCAGTGCTGCAATTGGGAGTTTCGCCGACAGCTTCCTACTGGTTCATCTTCTTCGTCCCTTCTACTTATTATTATTTTTATTTTTTTGTGAAATTGGGCCAATTTGGCCCAGGCGCCCAGCCCATAATCTTTTTTTTTGTTTGAAAGTGGGCCAATTCGGCCCAGCCCATCAATCATCATTTTTTTTTTGTAATTGGATTGGATCATTTGTTCTGGGCCCAATCCTTAATTATATAGGCCCAATGGCAAGACCAAATGACTTGAGCCTTCAGGCCTTCATTCCAAAATCAAAATCTATCCCTAAATTGAGGATTCATCTTCACAACTTCACCAATTTCCAATCTCTCAACTCTCTCTCGCCTAGTCGCCCGTCGCTACTATAGGATAAAATAATGGAGAATCAAAGTAATAGATTAATCAAACCGAATGCCCGTGTTCACACGGTTTCCTTAAATCGAATTCGCCGCCTCACCGGGGTGTACGAGGTTTTGATCGGTGTTTGATTCTCAGGATACAATCGGTCGTCAGTTCACGTTGCACTATGTTTACTGCCTACGAACCCGCTGTGACTCTTTCTATCTCTCAAAGAATTAGAAAATGGAAATTTTGAACCGGAAAATAACAGTTGCTGGAGGAAGCTTGCTTGTTTGAATTTGTTTCTATCACTTGTGTTTTCAACCAACGAGAGAGTCTTCTATTTATACACATAGAAGGAGAAGGTAGCCATAAATTGACATTGAAGATGATTCCTGAAACTGAAGATATAATGGCTGGCCGAAACTGAAGAGTAATGGCTGAAACTGAAATTCTGAAATAATGGCTGATTCAAACGGATGAAACTGAAAATGTTTCTGTTTTTCATTCACTTTCCAACAGCTACCGCCTGCCACCAGCCCACCACCAGTCCGGCTAGCCTAGTCAAGCTAGCCCATCGTCAGGCTGCTATTGTCCTGTTCGTGGTTGTTACCGTCCTGTTCGTGGCTGCTACCGTCCATCCATCGTGGATTTTGGTGAATTTGAAACTGTAAGTTGTTTTTGGGCATTACGGGTGTCATTTTTTAAGTGTTTATGAATTATTTTGGTCCTGGCTTTTTAATTTGTTAAATCATGAAATTTAAATGCAATGAAATGCAAAAATAGTCTCTATTTGTTTGATTTATTTTCTTTACCGGTCCGTCCCTAGTGATACTGTGATAGCCTAATAGGTAATTGGGTTTACTTGGTTCTTCTGGAAATTGTGATCAATAAATTTGTTGTCTTTTGTTGTTGTACATTGTCAGATTTCTTTGCTGATGACTTCGAGATGATCGTTGTTGCCTATGTTCCTTGATAATCATTCTCAGCCTAAGTGAAGAATGGTTGCAATTCTGGTTTTTGAAAGATGGATCTAGTCCAGATTTTTCACTCTGCTATGTGAGTTATGTCATCCTTCTGGAGTATGTTCAAAGTTAAGATATATTGTTTTATATGTATACATTGCTTTATAATTGTATGGTGCAAATGCACATATTGAGAATAAAGTCATTATCTTCATGTATTCTGAAATTTGGATTTGATTCATAAGAGGAATTTTATAGTACTTCTCTAGAATTGTTGCTGTATTCTCTAGAACCTGGAGCCACTCAAATTGGATCAAAATAGTTGGTTTAATTCGATTCTAGTTAAAATATAATTAGTTCTAGTTCTTAGAATTAAGAATGGACAGTGTTGACGTTGACCTGTCAACGTCCGCCCGAGTTGAATTTCAATGCCGTGTCCGTCCCTGACTATGGTTGAGAAGGCATTCTTGTAAGGTGTGTGTTCTTGATCTTGAACGACTTCAGTTTGAAATCCTCTCGTGCGATTTTTCTTCTTGAATAGTCTGCAAACCACCCACCCATCCTCTTGTTTTTAGGAACTTGAAAGGGGCTCACATTTTTCCCTACTCTAATATATTGATATAGACAATTGAACATGTAGAAGAGTACATGGTACCTTACCTCTAAGGAATTGTATTCATCCTATCACATACAAAAGATGGACAATGGACAAAATGTGAGAACGTACAAATCTTCCCCTTTCTCTGAATCGAAAGCAAAAAGATAAGAATTAAGATAACACATATCAATCAAACTATTTACAATCTTAAGCTAGGCATATCCCAACTCAGGAGTCCCTTAACCTCGCTGACCAAATCGTGGGGGTTATGAGCTTGAATTGTCAGTCTTTGTGACCGTGATACTCTCTCTCAAGATGTGTGAAAACTGGACATTCGTCTATTTTTTGGCAATGGTGAATTTCCTCCTAGTGGTATTGTTACAGTCCATTGTCTTGAAGTTTCTTGCGTACCAATTGAATGGTAACCATAGAGAAAGAAAAGGAAAAAAAAAAAAAAGATTATCTTCTACCCTGACCCAACACCCACCTACGCCAACCCCGCCACCACATCCAAAAACAACGGCCAAGAACCACGAGCGACCATCACCTTCAATACACTAAATTTGAATTATTATTTTTTTGTGGGTTATAGTTGAAAACTAGAAAACATGCATTACTTTGATGTCTTTTTTAAGGAATACTTTACTCAATTTCAAAGCCATTTTCAGTTGTTTCATTCTCAAATTCCCATGTTTATCTAAGACAAATTGTTGAAAACTAACAATATTTTGGTGTTGGGGGGGGGAAGGGAATCAATTTAAGTGTATAAAACTTTACTTTTCTATGAAGGTCATACTTTTTGTCTACGGAAACAGTGGTGTATAGTAGCCTAGGGTGGATTTGGATTTTGATTCGGTATATTTCTTAGCAACTGGCAGAGATAGTGTTGGAGTTCACTGCTTTGATGATTGACGAACAAGTCCATAAAAAATGCAATGAAGCCACCTGGGCTTTAAGCTGATGGTCTTCGAAGCAATATTCTTCCACCTCACATTCTATCATCATCATCGTATTAAAGTCATCCATAGCCCTTAAAGGCAAGAATACAAATTGCTTCCCTTAAGCACATCCTCTTCTAAAGGGTATTTTCCTAGTTTAGGCATTTCCACTTTAAAAGAAGTAAAGTAGTTGTATTTATCAACTATATTGCTGATAACTCCATGTTTCTAAAATAGCCTAAATTTTACCATCCTCAATGGAATAACATCCTGCAAAACCAATAATTCTTCTATACAACTCAATCCTACCATTGGTGACAGAAGGTTCAAAAATTACCAATAAAGAAATATGATGTATTTGAATCAGGCTTTGAAGCCTCCTTCCAGTTGGATCATTTACAATTCCTTTAATATCTCAGATCATGGCATTATTAATCATAATAGATAAGAGATTTAAGGTAAAACCCTTTGAGGTTGCTTCCTTTTGATCATTGAACTCGTATAGGCTAGCTTTTATTGTCTTGGATGGATTCCCCCGATTAACCAGTCACAAAGCCCTCAGCATCCCCCTTGTTTAATCTGGGATTATAGCAACGGGGCACTTAAATGATTACTTAGGTACTATAAAGGAACTTCAGAGTTAGGATTTGTCTTTAAACAAAGTGAAGAAGATATAACACTAAGAGGTTATGTAAATGCGGATTTTGCAAGTGACAAAGATAATCCAATATCAACTATGTGTTATATGTTTACCATACTATTTGTAATACTTGCATTAGTTGGAAGTCTCAAGTACAATAAATAGTTGCTCTATCAACTACGGAGCTGGAATACAAATCTGTCGCTGGAGCCATTAATGAGGCTTTGTGGCTTCAAGAGTTACTTAAAGAAATTGAGTTTCTTAATAAATTTATAATTTTATTTATTTTTTTCTAATGTACACAGTGCCATGCACTTGTGCATAAAACTCACATTTCACAATCGCATGAAACATTGATGTTAAGTTACTTTTCATGAAATATATTGCTGCTAATGATTTAATTAAGATTGAGAAGGTACAGTGAGTGTTTAATCTGACGGATAAGGGTACAAAAATCTTCCATCTTTCTAAGTTTACGAATATGCTTAAGCTTAATATACATTGATGCCGATTAATTTCATTTCTTTTTATAGATGTATAGATCTATAAAACTAAAATGATGTTAAGTTCTTTCACATTGTTTTCTTAGAGTCAAGGTGGAGTTTATTAGTGTCGTGTGTTGACTTTACTACTGATGCCATTTACAGTTGGATCTATGAGAGCTATGAATGATATCGATACTTCTTCCCGTTGGAATCTTGTTGTTCAAAATTTATGGATAGATGAATTGTGGTTGAATGAAAAAGGAAAATGACGCCATGAAAATGGCCTATGCGGATGGTTATGCAGTCGCATAGGCCTTTTATGCATGCTGTCGCATAGACGCGATCAAGAAATTTAGAGACGGCCAATGTTATAACTACGGGACCACATAGTTATAGCCTATGCAGTCGCATAGTTATAAAATGTGACCGTTGGTTGGGTATTTTCGAATTTTATTGTGGTTGATTGATGAAGCATTGCACTTCTTGATTTGAGCTTGGAACCACTCCGTGTGAGATGGTTGAAACCTATAAATATTTTTTGTGCACATCAAATTTTACATTGATTATTCATCCAATTTTTAAGAGAAAATTTTGTTTATTCACATAATCATTTTTTTTACTTGTTCATTTGAAGATTCACTTTGCTTTTGGTGATCTTCATAAGGCTTGTTTAATTCTACAAACTATTTTCCATTAAATCCTTAAAAGCATTGTAGATGAGGCAAATATCGTTTGAATACAACAATATAATCTTCATTTTCAAGCCTTTACCAGATTTATATTCATCATTTTCTTCTCCTTTGTTTTTTCTCAATTGCCGTATTTATTTTTTTCATAACATTTTCAAATGAAATTCGTCATTCTACTGCGATGGAGACAGAATCTGTACTCGCTACAATCAACATGATGAATCAAGACTTAGTGCATTTGGACAGATTTGATGGTGCCAATTTCACAAGATGGCTGGACAAACTTAAATTCCTCCTTACGGCGTTAAAGATCTTCTACGTTCTTGATCCAAAATTGGAGCCAATTCTCAATGCAACAGTTAAAAACACTGATGAGGTTCATGCAGAAAGAAAGAAACAAGAAGATGATGAATTAATATGTCGCGGCCACATTCTAAATGCGCTATCGGATCGATTATACGATCTCTACACCAACACCACTTCAGCAAAAGAGATCTGGTATGCACTTGAAAGTAAATATAAGGCGAGAAGAAGGTACAAAGAAGTTTTTAATTTCTAAAAACTTTTCCTTAGAAGATATTCAAAACTATCTTCACATATAGGAAGGGTCAATGGCAAGAGATAAGACTGAAAGTTCTTATGATGGCTCTTCAAAAGCCAATGTCGTGGACAATGTGGACAACTCCAACAAGTAAAAAAAGAAAGGAAAACATCTTGGTCCCAAAAAGGATCAAGGGAATTTTTTAAAAAAATCCAAGGGACATTGCTATATTTGTGGAAAATCGGATATTATGCAAGAGGTTGTAGGCATAAAAAACAACCAAAGAATGAAGGACAAGTAAATTCCATTGATGAGATTATCGCTATAGTAAGCGAAATCAATGCAATCCAAGGCAAAGTTTCGAGATGGTGGTATGATACTTGTGCTACTATCCATGTTTGTTATGATAAGTCTATTTTCAAAACTTATTATGACATTGAAGATGGTCACGAGATTCAAATGTGAAATGAAGGAAGATCTAAAGTGATTGGCAAAGGCAATGTGAAACTCATTTTCACCTTGAGAAAGAAAATTATTTTGACAAATGTTCTTCATGTGCTAGAAATGAATAGAAACCTAGCATGTGGTGTCCTATTGAGAAAATTAGGAATTAAATCTGTTTTTGAATTTAGAAAACTTGTACTAACCCATAATGGGTACTTTGTTGGAAATGGTTATTCCACTGACGGAATGGTCAAGCTTGTACTGTTGAGGATAATTCTAATAAAAAAAAATCATTTGCCTATGTTACTGATTCATTTAATTTATGGCATGGTAGATTAGCACACAGAGGAGCAATATGAAAAGAATGATTAAATATGAATTGATACAATGTGAATTTGATAATTTAGAAAATGTGAAACATGTGTTAAATAAAAAATGATTAAAAAACAATTTCATAGTGTAGTAAGATCAACAAACTTACTAGAACTTGTTCATTTCGATGTTTGTGAATTGAATGGCAAGCTAACAAGAGGTAATAATAGATATTTTATTACTTTCATTGATGGTTGCTCTAGGTATACTTATGTATATTTGTTAAAGCAAAAAGATGAAGTTGTTTGGTGCTTTTAAAACATATAAAATTGTAGTTGAAAATCAATTAGGAAGGAAACTAAAAACTCTAAGAAGCGATAGAGCCGTAGAATATTTTTCTAATGAATTCAATATATTTTGTGAACAAAATGGAATAATAAATCAATGTTCTGCACCACGAACACCAGAACAAAATGGTCTAGTAGAAAGAAAAAATAGGACATTCTTAGAAATGATAAATGCCGTGGTATTAAATTATGGATTACCATATAACTTATGGGGTGAAACTTTACTTAGTGCCTGTCATATAGTAAATATGATTCCTTTGAAAAATAATAAGGTTTCTCTATATGGAATATGGAAAAGTAGGAAACCAAATATTAATTATTTCAAAGTGTGGGGGTGCCTTGCTTATTACAAGAATACGGATCCTAAGAAAACTAAATTAGGTCCTAGAGGTATTAAATGTGTATTTGTAGGATATTCTTTAAATAGCAAGGCCTATAGGTTACTAAACTTAGATTCAAATGTTATAATAAAATCAAGGGATGTGGAGTTTTTTGAGAATGTATTGACAACAAGAAATTCTCAAAATGAAAGTTATTTAGACATTGCGACTTCTAAAGAATCACAAGAAGAGATATCTACAAAAGATGTTGAAAGTGAACCTTGAAGAAGTAAAAGAGTTGGAAAAGAAAAATGTCTAGGATCGGCTGAATTGGATTTCCAACTTATTTCTTTCTACTTAGTGGAAGTAGATAGGAAGGATGTTGTAAAAAAATTCCTTTTGTTTTTCAAGTCTAAAGTGATCCTAAATCTTATAAGGAAATAATGTGTTCTAGATATTGCATATTTTGGAAAGAGATGATAAATAATGAAATGAATTCTATTATTTCAAATAACACTTGGGAAATAGTTGATTTACCAAAGGGTTCTAAATCCCTTGGTTGTAAATGGGTGTTTAGAATGAAATATAATTCCGATGGAACACTCAATACATATAAAGCTAAAGTAGTAGCTAAAGGGTATCATCAAAAGGAATGAATAGATTACTTTGACACATATGTACTCGTTGTTAGGATAACCTCGATAAGGATCTTGTTTGCACTAGCATCTATCTATGATTTACATGTTCATCAAATGTATGTAAAGACGGTATTTTTAAATGGAGATCTCGAATATGTGGTTTATATTGAACAACCAAAAGGGTTTGATCTACCGGGAAATGAAAATAAGGTGTGCAAACTAATCAAATTCTTATATGGATTAAAACAAGACCCTAAGAAATGGCACGAGAAATTTGACTTTAAAATAATGTCAAATGGTTTTAATCACAATTCGGTAGACAAATGTCTATATACTAAAGTAAGTGATAATATATCACATTAATATGTCTATATGTTGATTATTAGCAACAATATAGATAGTATCAAAGAAACGAAGAGGTTTATATCCTCCATGATCAAAATGAAAGATCTTGGACAAGTAGATATTATTCTTGATATCAAAGTTAGGGTTTTACATTGAATCAATCACATTATATTGAAAATGTGATAAATAAGTTCAAACACTTGAACATTAAATAGACTAATACCCATTTTTAGATCTAAGTATCAAATTGATAAAGATTAAAGAACGATGGTAGAGCAATAGCTCAAATAGAATATGCAAGTGCAATTTGAAGTCTTATGTACGCAGCACAATGTACAAGACCTGATGTAGCATTTGCCGTGAGTAAACTAAGTAGATTTACTAGCAATCCAAGTTCCGAACATTGGAAGGCAATCGGTAGGGTTTTTGGTTATTTAAAGAAAACCAAAAACCTTGTACTACAATATACAAAGTTCCCTAAAATCTTGAAAAGATATAGTGACGCTAGTTGGATATCAAATGCAGGAGGAAATAAGTCCACTTCAAGTTGGGTATTTACTATTGAAAGAGGTATAGTTTCTTGGAAGTCTAAAAAACAAACTTGCATTACTCACTCCCCATTGGAGTCGGAATTTGTAGCATTGGCCGAAACTGGAAAAGAAACTGAGTGGCTAAGAGATTTGTTATATGAAATACCTTTAGACATACATGATATTTCTTCAGTACCTATCTTGTGTGATAGTCAAGCTACTCTTGCTTGAGCATATAATGAAGTATATAATGAAAAGCCTAGACACATGAATCTAAGACATGAGTATGTAAGGAAATTAATAAAGCATTGAATAATTTCTCTTACACATGTTAAGTCTAGTGAGAACTTAGCTAATTCGTTTGCTAAACCACTCACGAGAGAGTTAGTGAGATTGACATCAAGTGGGATGTGGTTGAAACTCCTTAATTAAATCCACTAATAATAGCAACAATAATAAAAATATACTAAACAAGTATATTTAGGTTCAAAGGATAATAACAAATCATTCGATAAGTTGATGGATTTCAACACTGTTAAATTTATTAAACCATATCTTTGGTAAATAGTAATGATTTTTACTGTTGGAAGGATGAGTTATAATTGAAACTCTTAATGAAGTTCAGTACGGGGTACAAGTATCTCTAAAAATAAAAAAGATACTGGAAGAACTTCACCTATATGAACTTTGAGGTGGTGCCGCCTCATAAAAGAGTTGGAATTGTCTCTCTTTAGAAGTTCAAAGAAAAAAGATAAGCGTAAGGCCATATTAGCACTAAGTGAGTTAAAGGAACTTGTGAAAATTTAACACTTGTATGTGTGATTTCATCAGTATTGTCATAAGAAATAACTGGTTCAAAGCGTTCTAACTACCTAGAATTTCGATAATGCTTTATGATATTTACACTATAGTTAGATTCAAATTGAAAGATATCTAATTCTTATACATGAGTGTTAATATTTGATTATG
Organism: Fraxinus americana; assembly: GCA_035079005.1. Taxonomy (NCBI): domain Eukaryota; kingdom Viridiplantae; phylum Streptophyta; class Magnoliopsida; order Lamiales; family Oleaceae; genus Fraxinus; species Fraxinus americana. Next base: position 31,204,012 of record CM068707.1, read on the forward strand.
TGATTAACATAGATTTCGAACAAGTGGGTAATTGTTGGAATCTTGTTGTTCAAAATTCATAGATGTATGAATCATGGATGAATGAAAAGGAAAATGACGACATGAAATGGTCGCATAGGCGCGATCAAAAAATTCAGAGGCAGTCAAGGTTATAACTATGCGACCGTATAGTTATAGCATATGCGATCACATAGTTATAAAATGTGACCGTTGGCTGGGTTTTATCGAATTTTTTGGTGGTTCATTGATGAAACATTGCACCTCTTGATTTAAGCTTGGAACCACTTCGCGTGGGATTGTTGAAACCTATAAATATTTGTTGTCCACATCAAATTTTATTCATTCACATAATCATTTTTTTTACTTGTTCATTTGAAGATTCACTTTGCTTTTGGTGATCTTCATAAGGCTTGATTAATTCTACAAACTATTTGCCATTAAATCCTTAAAAGAATTGTAGATGAGATAAATATCGTTTGAGGATAATGATATAATCTTTGTGTTCAAGCATTTACCGGATTTATGTTCATCATTTTCTTTTCATTTATTTTTTCTCCGTTGCTATATTTATTTTTTCATAACACTTCCTTCACACCATAAAACAAAGTATTTATATATATTGAAAGTCTAATAAAATGTGAATCTTTAACAAAATGATGCAAGACAGAAACGGAAAACATGCTAGGGTTTCTGAGAACAAAAAGTTTTTCTTACAAATGGCTACGCAAGAGTTTAAAGGATGTATCGACACCATAGTATTTTATAATAGTATCATATTTTAATTGCATAAAGTCTCTAACCCTTACGTTATGTCATGCATATGTCCTCAACTTTTTTCATCATATTTTTATAATCGGTGACGATTTTCGTCCAAATGTTCTGTTAAAAGAGTGTAAAATGACTTAATTACCCTTGTATTATTAGATAAGCAAAAGAAATAACAATACAAAATGTGACTAAATATTTGCCCCTTATTTCAAAGTACATAACATAATTTTTGATGAGACTCCTTATCAGGAGCTATATGTGTTAATTAACGAAAGGCTGGTGATAAGATTAATCGAGTGAAAAAAATTTGAGGATACAAGTGTGACAATAAGTAAATGTTAGAAACCTTTAATGCAATTAAAATATGGCATATTTATAAAAAGAATAATTATATTCACGTTACGATTGCGTGCTATAAAAGGAGGAAAAGCATAAATTCTTTCTTTAAAAATACAATGGAAAAATAAGTCATTTTATGCCTCTCAATGCACGTTTGGATGGAAACTGTTATTAGAGACGAGATGTGCTAATTAAAAAAGTTCAGTGATAAAAAAAAGTGTCAAAAAAAGTTAGAAACATAAGTGCTGCAATAAACAAATAACGGTGATTTAAGTACACTTAAAAAGTGGTACAATAACAACAAAAATGGCATTCTGTAAGATGCAAAAGACAACATTCGTTAATTGAGTATTGTTAAAGGGGTCTATCACAACATTCTAGTAAGTGTATATTGTCATTGGTTAACATAATTGAGATTTGACAATATTTTTTAAACACATGTTGCTAATGCATTATTTTGCAACATTCCACGACTGTTGTGAAAAGTTTAGAGTATGTTCTCTTTACCATTTTCAAGCCTTTTTTGTTTTCGATTTTTCAAAATAGTTAAAACGCGTTCTTTTTCTTATTTTCGAAAACACATTTTTGAAAACAAGTTAAAAATTTACAAATAAAACTCAAAATGACAAATTGTCGTTTTGGGTGTTTTCAATTATAATCAAGTCAAAATTTTCAAAACGCGTTGTAGGTGTCTTCAAAACAATTTTTCAAAATGTCAAAAAAAAATATTTTCAACAATCTCAAAATGGACACCCAAAACACAAAATTTAAAATGAATTCAAAACTCAAAACAAAAAATTGAAACACAAAGAGAACAGCTCCTTAAATTTTTACAACATTTATTGACCATTGTTAAAATCTGGTTCTATATAAACGTTCAGTGCATGTTGCTAAAACTTTTAGTATATAACCTTTATTGACCATTGTTAAAATCTGGTTCCATATAAACGTTCAGTGGATGTTGCTAAAACTTTTAGTATATAACCTTTTGTAACATTCATTGACCTCTGCAAAAAGGGTTCAATTTTTACAACGTTAGTTGATTGTAAAAATATAAAAACGTCTTTAATTAAGTTGGTTAATTACTGTAAAAATATTTAAAAAATGCAGAAATAATTAAAAAAATGTAATAACGACCTATGACAACATTCAAAAAATGTTGCAAAAAATAATGATAAAAGTAAAGACAACGACGAAGAAATGTTGTGAAACGTTGAACACAAAAGTAAGGACAGCATACGAAAAACGTTGCAAATAAGTTAAAAAATATTGCAAAAGAAATGATAACACTCAACAAATCAATGTAAAAAAATTGGAAAATGATGTTTGTACAGAAAAATTACAAACACTCACATGGGGGTGGCCCCATGTGAATTAAATATTGTCCAAAAAAATGGGCCCCACCTATTGTGTGTAATCTATAGGTTGTCCGTATATTTTTTTTTTCTGTACAATAAGCATCTCTAAAAAGAAAATTATAGATCTCCTTACTACAATATTCGTAGACTAAAACCCATTTATATTATCTCTCTAGAAAAGCGAATATCAACTCATTGAATTCAACTCCATTATAAAATTTCATCCAATCCCCAAAACACACACAAAGGTGACAAAAACAAGCTTCAATGTGATCCACACCAAGACATCCATGTTTGGTTTGCACAATTAAGTGGACCATACCCATACGAACCCTAAATTGTACTGACTAGCTGGTGCCTGGTAATGAGAATCAAATTTTTGTCTCATGATAAAAGCATGTCTCGTTTTTCTTGTACTAGGTCATTTTCGAGATTATAAAACCAAAGAAAATTTGCTAGATATTATTATTGTTTCCAAATTTTTTGTGCATGGGCCCAAGATATTGTTATGAAAACTTTTACTCGAAGAGTGCTCTTGACCCGTGAATATTGGGATTCATAGGTGAAAGCACATAATTCATTTACGCACTATGAAAAATTTAGAAAATTTTTTTTTTTTAAAAATGAAAATCAATCTACGTCTTTACACATATATAAAGCATTTTAATTGCTTTATTAAAGCTAATCTCTAACTTTAGTTATTCCTAGAATTATTATTTCTGGATGCTTTATATTATTAAGCTGCAATTGTGTTTATAATTTTCCACTTGGATTTTTTGTGTGTGTGTGAGCACGCAGGCGCGCGCGTGGCGAGGGGGGAGGTCCTTGTTGAGGGGCCATTGAAATATGAAGGACAAGATGTTACAATTCTCAACTCGCAAGTTACATTTGTGCTATCCAAGATGCTTTTGATTCTTATGTTGAATATTACCCTTAACTTCGTCTCTTTGAATTGCTTGAAAAAATAAAAAATAAACTGAGACACGTTCATGCATAGATTAGCTAACCAAGCAAAAATCACAAAACCGCTAGTCAGTGAAACACGTTGTCGATATTTTTCTGCTCTTGGTACAATTTCTTGTTAACTTTTTTTTTTTTTTGTGAATTTAATCGTATATAGCATTTCCAGTAGAGGACATGATAGTACTTGTCCATAGCACTAGCAAGTTGTCACTTTTGGTCCAAAAGTGCATGTTTCATATGAGCACTACTAGATGCAAAAAATTAGGTGCACCGTCCACATCCATGGCACGTTCTTGTGACATCTTTATCACATGGGCTTCTCCTGGCCCATTATTGCGTGGTCCATAGTTGTACAATACTTTCTTATTTTCAAAATTTTGGATGTCATTCCAAAGGGAAAATTACGTGGAGTCTTCGTTTTACATATCATTTAGTGTTACTTCACATTTGGGTCTCTAGACGTCCATTGTGATGGCACTTAGCCCCTCTGAGACATTGCTTATTTGAAAAATCACTTATCTTAATTTGTGCGTAATTAGACAATTTATTTTGTTATAATTCCCGTCAACATGTCACTTGATTGTTACTTGATGAAGGTATGTTGCGATTTTAGTCAACTTGAAAAAAATAGATTTGTATTATACGTTGACTACTTAGTATGCATATAAAATAAAAATATAGGCATGAACCATTTAGTACAAGATGAACCCAAAAAAGCATCTCATTTTTAAATTTTTTTTATTAATAACATTAAAATTAATGCTCAATCATATTGTTAAAGATTTCTTTAAGAATAATGTTATTCGTAATGAAAACTATCGATAATCTTCTTAAATATATACGGCAGTTTGTGATTTAATGCACAATTCAATAAAAAATTATCATATTATACATCAGATCACAAATATGTCACGTAGATAGATTGCAGATAATTTTCACTGTGAATAACATTATTTATTTCTTAAATATTCAAATCACTGACTCTTTATTTATATATATATGAGTTTAATTATCAAAGGACAAACCCACTAAAACGGCACACTTGTCGATTATAAAAAGAAGACATTTGGAAAAATTATTTCGATAACCAATCAATTCAAAGTCCGAATCAGACGTTCATTGACTTTGTCGAATATTAAACTAGATCTTCAAATCTTTCCTTAATCATAATTAATTAACATATGATTTCTTAATTAATAATAGGCAACGTTCGTAAGCAAGCAACTGGGGTCTAATTAATTTTTTTTAATCATTTTATTCGTGGTGATTCATTCAAATGAAAAAAAAATAACAATGTGAAAATATTTGCAGGAAACATGCAGTATATATCGGACTTTTAATAAATAACAATATTATTTAATTGTTTATTAGTTATGTCGTTTAAATGGAAGTCATTGTAGCCTACAATTTGTAGGCATTTTCTATGGTGTCAAATCGTACCTTAAATTTAATAGAAAAACAAGCAAGTGGATAAATTTTTCTTTTAGGTGGTTTCCTAAATAATTGAGAAGTGCCGGAAAAGTCGAGTGAAAGTGCCCCAAAAAAAATAAAAAATTGCATATGTATATAGAGATATACGTGTTAAAAGATGTGCCATATGGTACCTGGAGAGCTCTCCGGACTGCATTTTAATGAGATTTTAAAAATATATATTTTTTAAAATAGTATTTTTTTGAAAAATGTGTAATTAAAAAAATAGATTTACGTGTAATATTATTTTATTGAAAAATGTGTGACTAAAAAAGAAAAAATGTATTAAAAGTGTGTTTGGTGCACATTAAAATGGAAAGAATGCATTTTTTTAATGATGTGATGTGAATATGTGGTTGAAAAAAAAGGAAAAATTATTGATGTGATAGAAAATATTATTTTATCGAAAAATGTGTGGTTGAAAATGAGTAGAAGAATGAAAATGAAAATAAGAGTGAGAGAGAGAATGTGGCTCAAACATGGCCTAAACTAAAATTGAGCTCAAATAGGGGTTAAGTTTAGAAATAAAATGAAAATATAATATGAGAAATTAAATTTGAGTTAGTAAAAGAGTGCTTTTAACCCCTTTAGTACTTATTACTATAGGGGTTATTTATATGAATTATTTGCATAAGGTGTAATTCTCTTCCAAATTTGAAAATCGAGCAACTCCAATGCACACATCAAAACATCATTTTGCAGTGAAAAATGGTGCGCAGTCTCTCCATCATAGCACCATACTTCGCACCATTTGAGTGGAAAATGGTTTTCCACCAAAATGGTTAAATAAAATTTTGCCCTCCTCTTTCCCTTTGCCAAAAAAAATTTGGTTAAGGATATTTGTTTCCATTTTTGTTATACATTTTTTAATACAATAAATTACTATTGTTGTCGTTGTTATTTGCATTTGTGATAAATTTTAAAAATAATATTATTATTTGTGTCCATTTTCAATGAATTTAATATTTTTGTTAATTTAACGTAATTATTTATTTATTAATTTATGTATTTTTAAAATAAATAAATAAATAAATTTTTAAGAATAAAAAAATGAAGAAAATTATTAAATACTGTTCATTTGATGTAAATTTTGGTATAATAGGTTGGAGATGATTTTCTGTTTGATGTAAGATTTGGTACAAAACTTACATCAAATTTTTGTACCTTGTTGAAGATGACCTTAGGTTTAGAGCTTTTACTAAAATGTCTAAGAATTTGTAGTTCTTAGAGCATCTCTAAGAGTCTTTATTTATAAAGAGTATTATGCATAATAGAGAGCGTCTTTATATTTAGAAAGTGAATTTTTTTTATTCACTCAATTAAGCTCTCTATTATAACTCTTTATTTTATTTTTTTCAATGAACATTTATTGATTTTTACACATCTTTTATCATAATTTTTTATATGTAATTTGGATAATTTAAATTGTAGAGTATTAAAATTTGTAACTTACTAAATGAAATCACTGTTAATTAAGAATAGTGAATGAGTTTGACTCTCTAAATTTGAAGAGTCAAACTTACTCTTTAGTTTAAAAAGTAAAAATATATAATTTTTTGAAACTTATTTTTTTAAGTATTGATTCTTTAAATTAGAGAGTATTTTGTCTTTAAAGAGTCTCTTAAATGTATTCTTAGACGTTAACATTTTGAATATGAAGTGAATATATAATTTTGTGGTTCCAAGATGGGTGATAATCAATTCAAGTAGAAATATAAAGATTTTGTTAACTCAATTTTGCTATATTAGTTTTTGTGTTTTACATGAATAGAATGCATTGGAGTTGGAATACATTGGAAAATGACCCATCATACTTATTTTAAACGTTGCTTAGTTAAATTTCATTAGGTCGATGTCAGGGATGGATCCAGGATTACAAGATAGGACTAATACGTAAAAAAAAAAAAAAAAAAAAAATTGCACATGATTTTTTTTTATACATTAATTTTTTTTTTTTTTCGGCGTGTTGTCTTATTTTATCCTTAGGAGAAAAAGAGGGGTTTAAAGAAAAAATGGTAACGGGTGGGATAAAACAGTAATTCTATATATATTTTATTCTGGTTTAAGAGAGTTGTCCACTCAACAACGTAGTTGCTTTTAGAGAACGCTGAATAACGAAGCAACTGATTTGCTTATGGAATTCAATTTTTCGAAGCAATGAAAAGCATGTTAATGGTGCCTTGCAGGATTCAATTGCTTGGATAATCGAAGAGAGAGAATTGGAGAGATGCAATACTATTTGAATAGAATTTTAGCTCTTATTCTTGATTGGGAATTTGTAAATAATTTTATGGAGACAAGTCAGTTGTCGCAGTCAACAACCAGAACCTAAACCATTTATCAAGAACCTCTTGAAAAAATTGTTCAAGATATTTTGCTTTTTGTCTGCAAGAATAAACAGAATATAAAGTTTATGGTACTGTAATTTCAATAAATTAAAAAATTTAAACTGAACGCCACACAAAATTATATTTAATTATTATCCAATACGGTATATCGAATAAGAAGTAATACCAAAAAAAAAAAGGTTCTTGTTCTCTTTCTAGTTGTTGTGGCCGGCAGTGTCTTGTTCTTGTAGTCTAGTCGATTTTATGCAATGTAATGTTGACAAAGATATGAAATTTTTTTATTCCAATGAAATTTTGATGGGTAACGTTAGGTGAATTGCAAAAAAATAAAAATAAAAAATGACAACGACATTATTGGGCTAGACTGAAGACCATCACGCGTATTAAGATAATTTAAGTTTCTTTCTTTCTTTCTTTCTTTCTTTTTTTTTAAAAGAACAACGAAAGTGGTTCATGTTGTCGCGTGGACTAGTCATCTTAAGAGCCTAAGCGGTCTAATTCATCTATATACTAAGATTAAATCTTGTGAAAAAATGATTTTTTTGATGATGTGTGAATAGAAAGTAGTGAAAAGTTATAAATCCAAGTGCGACATTATTTTATTGAAAAAATCCGTCATTGAAAAATGAGAGTAAAAAAAAAAAAATCTCTACCAGACAACTACGTGCTATTCTTTCTAATGTTAGATAAATCAACGAGAACATAAGTCATGGAAGAAAATATGGCCACATTTCGATAGCTGAAACCTCCAAACTTGTATTATTTCAATGAAAGGGAAAAGTGGGTGAAAATGCATTATTGTGACACATTGCCGTTGCTATTGACTTCAATTTATTCTATTTATAAAGACTTTTTATTTGCCGTTTCGTATGATTTACTTCAGAATTAGAGGCTGGTGAAATTTCTTAAAATAAAAGTATGCGACCCGATCAAAATATTGGGATAATCGGTTTTGAAATTCAGAGAATTGGTTGGTTTAATCGGTTTTTAAAATTTAAGAAGAAACTCGAGATCATAGCTGGTTTGTTTTGCCCCTATTTGGTTTCATTTTTTAAATTTTATTTTTTTTTAAATTCATTTTTAATAACACGTTCATCAATGTTTAACAGATCTACTAAAATCTTATTTTTAGGGATTAATTTGTCCATTTTAACAAAACCATAATTATAATAAATAAATCATTTAAAAGAATTGAAGAATTTAGATAATTAGTTGAAACATTTGGGAGTAAAATATAAAATTCAGCACTTAATTTTAACCTTATTATTAAATTAAATTGTTTCTTTAGAAAAAAATAAATAAAAGATAAGTAATCATATTTGGTACATGAATTTTCAATCATAAATATCAACAAAGCTTATCTCACCGTAGAGGTGTCAGACAGACCCGTGAAATCCGCTGGTCCTTGAAAAAAAAAATTTTTAATTTTTTTGATCATTATAGTTTAATACCTGAAGATGAAGTGTTTAATATAGATATTTTACGATCGTGGAAATTAAATGAGCGGACATATCCTGTATTATCAAAAATGGCACGAGATATACTAACAGTTCAAATCTCAACATGGCATCCGAATCTGCTTTTAGTGCAGGTAACAAAGTATTGGATGAAAGAAAATCTAAACTTAAAGAAGATATTTTGAAAGCTCTCATATGCGTGAAAGATTAGATATTCGTGGATCGAAGGATGCAAGATAAAATTATTGATGATGTTGCTAAAGATTTCAAAAATCTTGCAGTTCCTGAAAATTAATTGGAAAACAAATATTAAAATGTATAATTTTTGAACAATTAAATTATAGTTAAGGCTTAATAAGGTGCCAACTTAATTGGAATGTACTTAAATTATAAATTATAATAAAAGTAAGTGTCAACCTAGTTGGGATGTACTTATACTATAAATATTTGATAATAGTAATTAGAAATGCATTTAGTTGTTATTTGTTTAAATTAAATTTAACTTTGCAAATTATAAATAATTCATATAACATTAAATTTGAATTCTATGTAAACATTTTTTGGTATAAATATGAATTTATCATTTTGTTCAATTCTTAGTTTACATTTAAAAAAAAAATTGAAAAATTCTATATTTTTATAATTTTATTTATACAATAATACAGGCTAAATCAAAACAAACCGCGACTCGCATGACCCGTGACCAACATGAGCTCGACCCGAATGGGTCAGTGGGCGGACCTGGGTTGTAGTCCAAAATTTGTAGGCCTATTCGGAACCGACCTGGAACCCATAGCGGGCGGGCTTTTTTTCACGCGGGCCGTTACCGGGTTCATATATTGGGTGGCCGACCCGGCTAACACCTCTATCTCACCGATCTCTTATTCCTATTCGAGCACTGCTATTGTACAGAAAAATGATGTCGAAATTTTGTCATGATACACTTGACAAATGATTCGATAATGGCCCAAAAAAAAAAAAAAAAATACTGCCACATCAGCATCTAGTGAAATTCTAGAAGCTCTGTACAAGTAGAGAAATCCTATGCTTATTTGTATTTATTTCAAGATTCTGGAAGTTCTATTTCTGTACAAGTAGAGAAATCCTATTTTTATTTGTATTTATCTAAAAGTTCGAAACGCATGATAAATTGATTTGAACCATGCCTCAAACTCCAATCAAAACAATCATGACCATCCAAATATTTCCAATCCAATTCACATATTGAATAGGTGAAAGTACATTAAACATTTTCTTAGAAATTTATGATGAATGATGCTTCCCGACTTGTCGGGAAAAAACCTAATCCCTCACGGATCACTCCACACTTTTGTATTAATAATTATTTGGGGGATTTGGTTAAAGAGCCTAGTCAACAATAATCTTTGGTAAAATAGACCATCTCAATACTTTTTGGTTAACTAGTCTTTATTCTATTTCATTATGTGTTAAAAGTCTTAAACACCCTTCATTTGAAATGTCTAAAATATCCAATTTGAAACAAAAATTTATCAAATCGCCCAAACATAAATCCCCACTTTCGTTCTACTTTCATACACAATTTAAAACCAACGATGAAATGATATCTTGCCGTTTTAAGCATTGAATGCCGTTTTAACTAATTTTATATTTGTATCAATTTATGTTTTCTCGTATCCACATAAAAATTAATGAAAACAACTTTTAACAATATTTTGAGCGAAATTGAGAGTCTCTCATCCAAAACGGCATGATGTATTTATAAACGGTTTGGTGACATTTTAACTAACGTAGATAATTTTTCACTACATTTATAGTGAAATTGAGACCCTATAATCTAAAATGGCATCTTTGCCGTTTTAAATGATTATGTGTCGTTTCAACTAATTTATTATCGACTTCACTTTATTTTGACTTTCGTATGCACATTAAAATAAAAGAGTGGAAGTTTTGTCGATCGACTTGTTTTGCAGTGCAATCAAGGCCCTGCCACGCAGAACAACATGATGTTGTTAAAAAGGTAAATAATTTAAATTCCAATTATGAGATAAGATACTCAATAAATTAAATCGTTTAACTTGTATAAATCTTACATGATGTTCTAATATATGATCGACTCATTTTGGAGTGAAATCGAGACCATATGATCCAAAATGACATCTTGTCCGTTTTAAACGATTGGTGTCGTTTCAACTAATTCGATATCGCTTTACTTTATTTTCACTTGTATGCACATGAAAATGAACAAATGGAAGTTTTCATTATGTTTGGACCCGTGTATCGGCATAAAGTTCACTCGATAATAACCAACACCATTTTTTTGTGAGTAAGCTGTATTAGACTTATCTACGAAATAAAGTAAATAAAATAAGTATGGTATAGAAAACATATCATGTGCAATCGTTCAATATATATAACTTATCTATGATATTCTAAACATTGTTTTTACTAATTTCGAAGAAACATCGAGAATCCGTGACTCAAAACGGCATGTAGTCATTTTAAACGTACGTATATCATTTTTGCTAATTTCGTGTTCGTTTCACTCATTCTCTCTCATTTTTACATGAAAGTATAAGTATGAAATTTTTAACTAGATTTAGATGTCACGATCCACAAAAATTTCAAATTATAGTGAGTCACATCATACTTCCGATTGGAGATTACACTACACTTGACACCAAGGAAAATGTATACAAAACATAGCATGTGCAATCGTTCAATATGTACAACTTATCTATGGTGTTCCAAACATTGTTTTTACTGGTTTCGAAGAAAAATCGAGAGTCCGTGACCCAAAATTACATGTAGTTATTTTAAACGTATGCATATCATTTTTGCTAATTTCGTATTCGTTTAACTTCATTCTCGCTCGTTTTCACATGAAAGTGTAAGAACGAAAGTTTTAACTAGAATTAGATGTCACAGTCCACACAAAGTTCAAACTATAGCGAGTCACATCATACGTCCGATTGGAAATTATACTACACTTGACCTCCAAGAAAAACGTAACAAGTATGGTATACAAAACATAACACATGCAATCGTTCAATTTGTACAACTTATCTATGATATTTGAAATATTGTTTTTTACTAGTTTCAAAGAAAAAATAGAGAACCCGTGACCCAAGCAAGACATCTTGTCATTTTAAACGTATGTATATCATTTTTGCTAATTTCGTGTTCGTTTCACTTTATTCTCGTTCGTATCCACATGAAAGTGTGAGAATGAAAGTTTTAACTAAATTTCAACATCACAGTCCACACAAAGTTCAAATTATAAAGAGTCACTCTATAATTCGGTTGGAAACTACACTATACTACACTTCACTTGACAATAGAGAAAAACGTAAGTGGCAAGTTTGATAGTCAAAACATAGTACGTGTAATCGTTCAATGTGTACACGACATGTATGATGTTTCAAACACGGTTTTACTAGTTTCGAAGTGAAATCGATACCTCGTAACCCTAAACGGCATCGATCGTTTTAAACGTGCGTGACGTTTCTATTCATTTCGTGCTCGTTTCGGTTTACTCGTATCGTTAACCACTTGAAAGTTTATGGATGAAAGTTTTAGCTACATTTCAACGTTGCAGCTGACATATTTGTCCAAACTATAGTGAGTTGCTCTGTAATTCGGTTGGAAACTACACTTGACAATACTGACAATAAAGAAAAATGTAAGTGGCAAGTTTGATAGTCAAAACATAGCACGTGTAGTCGTTCAATGTGTACAAGACATGTGTGATGTTTGAAACACAGTTTTACTAGTTTCGAAGTGAAATCGATACCTCGTGACCCAAAATGGGATCTAGTCGTTTCAAGCGTGCGGTGACGTTTCTATTCATTTCGTGCTCGTTTCGATTTTTTCACGTTCGTAACCAATTGAAAGTTTATGGATGAAACTTTTAGCTACATTTCGACGTTACGGCTGACATATTTTCCAAACTATAGTGAGTTTCTCTATAATTCGGTTGGAAACTACACTTGACAATACTTGACAATAGAGAAAAACGTAAGTGGCAAGTTTGATGGTCAAAACATAGCACGTGTAGTCGTTCAATGTGTACAAGACATGTGTGATGTTTGAAACACGATTTTACTAGTTTCGGAGTGAAATTGATACCTCGTGACCCAAAACGGTATCTAGTCGTTTTAAACGTATCTGTGACATTTCTATTCATTTCGTGCTCGTTTCGATTTATTCACGTCCGTAACCACTTGAATGTTTATGGATGAAAGTTTTAACTACATTTCGACATTACGACCTACACATTTGTCCAAACTATAGCAAGTTGCTCTATAATTCGGATGGAAATTACACTACACTTCACTTGACAATAGAGAAAAACGTAAGTAGCAGGTGTGGTATCTAATACACAGCAAGTGTAGTCGTTTAATGTGTACGAGTCATGTATGAAGTTTCAAACACAATTTTATTAGTTTCGAAGTGAAATCGATACCAGTGACCCCAAACGGCATCCAATCATTTTAAACGGAGGGTTGCCGTTTAGGGTTTAGGTTTTAGGGTATTGAGGTTAGATTTTAGGGTATAGGGCAAAAGAGAAACATGTAATTATTCAACACGCCCTTTTAAACGACTAAGTACCGTTTTAACAAATTTTGTATTCGTTTCACTTTATATTCCCTCGTATCCACATAAGATACTCTATAAATTAGTTAATGCAATATGTTGTGACCTTGTGAGCCAAAACGACATGTTGTCGTTTTAAACGCATAGATGACGTTTCTATGAATTTAGTGTTCGCTCGGTGATTCTTCATTTTAGATACCTAAAATGTCGCATGGACGTTTTAATCGTATGATTGCCATTTTTCTAATTCAGTGTTCAATTCACATAACTTTCGCTCATTCAGCCCCTCCAAGTCGAGACCTTGTGACCCAAAACGGCATGTTGTCGTTTTATACGCATAGCTGACGTTTCTACGAATTTAGTGTTCAGTTCTACTAATTCAGTTGATTGCTGTTTTGGATACCTAAAGTGGTGCATGGACGTTTTAATCGTATGACTGCCATTTTTCTAATTTAGTGTTCAATTCGCATCACTTTCGTTCATTTAGCCCTCACAAGTCGAGATCTTGTGACCCAAAACGACATTTGATCACTATAGTGAGTCACATCATACGTCCGGTTTGGAGATTATACTACACTTGACACCAAGGAAAATGTATACAAAACATAGCATGTGCAATCGTTCAATATGTACAACTTATCTATGATGTTCCAAACATTGTTTTTACTGGCTTCGAAGAAAAATCGAGAGCCCGTGACCCAAAATGGCATGTAGTCATTTTAAACGTATGTATTTCATTTTCGCTAATTTCGTGTTCGTTTCGCTTCATCTCGCTCGTTTTCACATGACTAGATTTAAATGTCACAGTCCACTCAAAGTTCAAACTATAGCGAGTCACATCATACGTCCGATTGGAAATTATACTACATTTAACCACCAAGAAAAATATAACAAGTATGGTATACACAACATAACACATGCAATCGTGCTATGTTTTGGATACCAGAACTCTTCACACATGAACGACTAAACGTGCTATGTTTTGGATACGAGGCTCGAAGGGAGACGCTTGTAATATGTTTTTTTTTTTATAAATTAAATTTTTTTACTTTTTTGTATACGTTTCTTTAGTTTTTTTTTAATAACTTAAAAAAAAAAAAAATTTGGGGGGCGCTGCCCCCGAACCCCCGTAAACTCCAACCCCTTCACCTCTACCTCTAGGCCCCCTTACTTTCATGATCTAACTCCACCCCTGATCACAGGACCTTAATTTTACTCTCAAAAAAATCAATCAAATCTTGAACCATCTGGAAGACTTATACAAGTTAAACGAGCTAATTTGTTGAGTATTTTATCCTATAATTGGAATATATGGAATTTGGGTTACTTGCCTTTGTTCGTAGTAAGTATAATGTAATTCACTCACAGAACAACGGTGTTGGTCGTTATCGCGTGAAATTTGTATAGACATTAATGCCCAAATGTAATGAAACTTGCTTTTGTTTGTACAAACAAATGCAAATAAAGTGAAACAGATATGAAGTTAGTTGAAATGACAGCAAAACATTTAAAACGGCAGCTTGACATTTTGGGTTATGAGATCTCGATGTCACTCTAAATATCGTGAAAACTTGTTTACGCTTATTTTTATGTGGGTACGAGACAATATAAAGTGAAACGAATGCTAGATTAGTTAAAACGTCATCGAACCGTTTGTAACGACAACATGTCGTTTTGGGTCATGAATTTTCAATTTCGCTCAAAATATTGTTAAAACTTGTTTTCATTAATTTTTATGTGGATACGAGGAAACAAAAATTGATACAAACATAAAATTAGTTAAAACGGCATTCAGTCGTTTAAAACGGCAGTATGTCATTTTACTGTTGATTTTAAATTGTGTATGAAAGTAGAAGAATTCACTGTGATGTAATATGGGTAATTTAGGTAATCTATTAATTTTGAATTAAAATATTTATTTTAAATCATTAATTGTGGTCAAAGGCTAAAATCCCAAACTATATTATGAAATAGACTATTTGCCCCAATTACCACTAATTATTTTTATATTTTTCGAAAAATTGCATCATTTGTCCCCAATTTATTGATCTAGTACTAATTTTACCCTCAACTTCAAAAAAGCATATGAACTTACTATTTTAAGTAATAAATTGAAAACAAATTGTCTAACATTCATTAATTTTTTCTTGCTTTTGTCACCAACTTTACGCTGGCATTTTGACCGGTGATGCACATCTACCTTTGTTAAATCAATGGTTGATAATATTATCATATATTCTTGAAAAGACGAATACTTTTATAATATCTAAATTACTCAACAAAACACAAGAAAGTATAATCCCACTTGTGAAGCACAAACCTAAGCATATATACATGGATACCACGTTTTAATTATAAAAATTTTGATTTTCAACATGAAATTTAATGTCAAATTAAGTAAACTTATTTTCAATTTATAAGATTTATGAAGTTTTATAGCATATTTAGTACGTTAAATCAGATAAGATTATGGAACAAAAGTACGTGAGATGCTTGTATGTTATTATATTATAATTGAACATGATTTGCATATATTCCAAGTTAATCAAAAGTTATTTCTAAGGGATCGTGTCTTAGCCCATGTTTGGGCCACATTGTTTTTTCATTCTCATTCTTCTACTCATTTTCAACCACACATTTTTCAATAAAATAATATTTTCCATCACATCAATAATTTTTCCTTCTTTTTCAACCACATATTCTCTATCACATCACTTCAAAAAAATACATTATCTCATTTTAATGTGTATCAAACGGACTCTTAATGTCCAAAAAAGTAGAAAATGAAATGAAGCTAACCTCATTTACTTTGTCAAGTATCTTTCTCACGCGCATGCGTACACGCACATGCACACAAGAAAATAAAATAAAATGAATTAAATATTCTTAATTTCGCTCTTATACTCAAGTTGACCGGAATTGCAATTATCCTTCTCCCTCCCTCTATATAAACCTCTCCAATTTGATTCTCTCTCCTCATCCTTCTTGTCTCATCTTTTTGTGTAACCTTACTGTGTTAACAATGGCGGGAACCCAACATAAACGCCCAAGAGAAGAATCTCGTGAAGAAGAAGCAGAAGCAGAAGCTAACAGAGTCGAGTTTGATAAGCGTCAAAACACGTATAATAGTATACTCTCAATTCTTGAAAATGAACAAGAGTATGACCCTAATCAAGATTTGTCTGCAATTTTCACAACCCTTCAACAAGAACTCTCATGTTCAAGTACTACTTCCACTTCCACTTCCACTTCCACCACCACCTTCGACTTTGACCATCTGCTGTCCATCACGGGGGAAGAAGCTGAGTTAGAATTAGATTGTCAACATGACCAAGCTGCCGGCGGTAAGGAAAACGATGAAGAGAAAGACGACGGCGTTAGAGTAATGAAACACCTCCTTGAAGCTTCTGATGATGAGCTTGGGATACCTAACAGAGTGGATGGAGAAATAAATTCCGGCGAAAATCCTCCTCCCTTTGCCTTTTCCGATGGGCTGTGGGAGCTTGAAGATGAGACTGCAAATTACTACACGATTTTGCAGTCTGAATTTTTTATGTAGCATTTCGGGTTAATTGAAACAATAGGAAAACTTTAGGGGTGTAAAGAGGAAAAGAAAATGGATTATAATTTTTGGGTTTTTCATTTTGGTCCCTCATCTTTTGTAGAATATCAAATGTTTCCTCTTTTAAGTCTAGAGACGAGAAGATTTTAAAAAGTATGAGTGAAACCAAATGTGGAGGATATGTTTGGTATTGTCTATTTTATCAAACTCGACGATAACTTAAATAAAGATATCATGTCCTAATTAAAAGTCATTAAAAGATAAATAGAATTATCATGTACAATATATCATCAAGCCAACCTTGATATTGTGTGGCCTCTGCAGACTTGAAATATGGGTCCCTGTGAATATAAATCCCCCGTTTGGTTCCATTATTCTTCATTAAATTATAATTTATTTTTCTCTTTATTCTTATCAACCACATATTTTTCAATAAAATAATATTACACATAAACTCCAAAAAATTTCCTTCTTTTTTAGCCATACATTCTCCAAAAAATTACTATTCATTTCATTATAATGTTGAATAATGGGGCCAAACGGATGCTAACCCCCGTTTGATAGAGATTAAAATCGGGGTTTAGCATATTTTGATAAACGCTGATGGAATATGTGATTGAAAAGTTGTGACTCCTATGAAATGTGTAGTTAAAATTAATTATTGATTTTGATTAGAAAACAATTAAACATATTGGAAGACAAAACACAACATTTAAATTCCAGTACAAACATAAAAATGTATAAAAGGAATAATAAGTGAATCGGATAATCGCAAACCAAATTACATAACTCATAGAAGCATTAGTTTAATTAAAACATTCACCAATACAATGACACTTCAAAACTCGAAAAAATGGACAAATAAAACGAAATGCAAGAATCTAAAAACATAAATGAATATCAGTGTCTTTAGCACTACTTAACTAAGTGTGAGACACATCATGAGAGCATTAGAAAATGTAATGATCGTAAATTTTGAAGAGAGAAAAATGACATTTTGTTTCTTCTTAAGAAAAAGAAAAATAATGGTTGAGAAAATAAATTGTCAAATTAATTATGTGATATATGTGATAAGTTTTATGCCACTTATGTGATTTTTTTTTAAGAGATATTTATATTTTCAAATTTTATTAGTGTCTTGTATTTGCATATCCTAATTCTAATTTAAGAATTTCTTAATTATAATTTTCGTTTTTCTTCGACTAGTCAATTAACCTTACACAATTTGAGGTTCTTATCCAAGTAAGGCAGGCAGGCCGGCCGGCCTTGTATATCATATAAAACATATCATTGTTATAATTTTATTAGAGTAGACAAACGGAAATGAAAAAGAATACCGGAATGAAGTTATTATGTTTAATTCAACATAATAAAAAATAATTATTATCCCTAAAAATTAGATTTTTTATAATATATGGCTTATATTAGAGTGAAACACATATGTACTGGAATAAATATGACTACAATACTGGAATATTTTTTGGTTTTTGTCCTTTTAGTCTTGTATGTGCTATAGCTAGGGTTAATATATAAATGATATAACCCTATTATTCATATATAGGGCGTGTTTGGTAGGGATTAAAATCAGATTAAAATTGAAAAACTAGCATTTATTGTTGACTTTTATTAGACGGGTGGGACCCAATAACGGCTATATTTTCAATTTTAATTGAATTTTAAGCTTCTCCAAACATGCTCATAATAAAATTATAGCCGTTTCACTCTCGTAGACATACGTATAATTAAATCTGTGTTCTTTATTTCTTTGTCAATTTCAAATTCTTAATCATTATTATTATTGGTTAAAAGTTAAATCACAACATAGACTAGAAAAAGTAAAAGTAAAAGTAAAATAGACACATGGACAATTCTTATCCTTTCATTTGAATAAATGCTTGCATTGACTATAAAACACAAGATAAAAGACGGAATATCATCTTTTGAAAATTTTGCACCGGTGCTCAGTTAGGAATCATTTTGCCCTTTTGGTAGCAAAGGTGCTTCTTTTGGTAAAAGAAACATAAATGTGGGTATCATTTCTATTTTTCTGGTGTGAATTTTTCTTTTTGAAGTATATTAATTTTACTCCACTCTCATAAAGATTACCATGGAAAATTGAAATCAAAGCATGTACATGCGAAGCGACCACATTTCTTGCTACCAAAGAGACATTTTAATGGGTTGAAAATTTTTGGAATAGTGATTGATGAGAGAATGTGTGGTGGAAAAGTGATGAAAAGTTTTAGATTTGTGTGTAATATTATTTTGCCCCTGTTTGGTACACATTAAAATTTTCATTCACATTCTTCTACTCATTTTCAACCACACATTTTTCAATAAAATAAAATTTTCCATCACATCAATAACTTTTCCTTCTTTTTCAATCACAAATTCTCCATCAATCTACTATTTCAGAATACATTCTTCCAAAATAATGTGTATCAAACACACCTTTTATTTGGAGATTGTGTGGTTGAAATGAAAAAAAGAGAATGGATGCCAAACAGGGGCATAATTTCATTATATCGATGTTGATTTGTCATCCATTTTACTTTTAACATATCGTAAACTAAAAGTAATAAAAAGAAAATATAAATAGGTAGACATGATAGATGGACATTGTGGCTACGTGAGAATCCTTCAAATTGACTTAGTTTGTCGAGAACTGTTTTTTTTTTCCCCTCGATCTCAGATTTAGCTATATTGATTTTAAAAAAAAAAACTCTTTATGATCGTCAATTTTCATGATGCACAACTTTGTAATGTATGAAAAAATATTGTAAGGTACATCTTAAAACCACCGTACCACGTTCCTCTTTCTTGTGCATATTGGACATAAGTAACAATTAGATTTTGGACTAAATTATTTTAATATTTTCGATGTAATTGATACCTATGCATATATTAGATTTTTGCATGTTGAGATCATCAAGTAAAAGTAGTGTAATGCATATTTTTTTATTAGTTTTTAAACTTTTTTTCTTAAAAAGTAAGGAAAGCTCAATAGAAAATTTCTTATAAAGTAACCTTAAATATTGAGATATTACACCATAATGGAGGATGACAAGCTGTACCAACTAGAATGGGATGTGATAAATGCAAGTGTTCGAGTTGAACAGTTCGGTTAGTCCACTGTCCAGCTTTGCTCGACCCACATAGTGAGCCAGCTCGTGTTCAGATCACGAGCAATAATAGTGGAACACCTTCAACCTTTGAACTCCCTTATTGACTAACTGCCCATTTGATAATTGGTCAAAAATGGTCAAAATCAACATTTCTAAACTAATTCGCAACACAAAAATTAGGAAGAAGATGAACAGTACACTGTATATACAAGAACCCTAGAGACTGCCCCTTTTTAGAGTGAAAGATTTGAATCTAAGAGTGGAGGAAAAAATGAATTCTTACTACTGACATTTTGTTAGTGCATTTCCGCGTGGACCGAATGCAGTCCATATGATAGGTCGTATGACACAATTAGTATAGTTCTTCGAGAGACAATGCTTAAAAAACTCAACCTAGTGAATAAGAAAATTATTAAATTCAAAAGTAATATCAGTAAAAATTGAAAGCAACAATAAGTCTTGGTCGTTGGCATTTATAAATAAAAAATGTTATTCATCTACGGTGGGGATGCATCCTCAATTTATGTGGATAAAAATGATTGGTTAAATGATAGGTAAAATTAAATGACTTATTTAATTTCATCTATTATTTAATGCCACATTAACGCCACATAAATTGAAAATATATTCTCAGTGGGGATGAATAGCATTTCTCTTTATAAATTGTCTACAAGAGTTCATATATGTCCACGAAGCGTTCATTTTTTGTTGTTTGAAAATCAAGAAAGTGGGTGGGTGACATTTGGTGTTTAAATGACAACCAAAATTAATAGACGTACTCTTAAGAATTAATAAACCTACAGGTTATAAAAAAATAAAGTTTATTAGTGCAATACCCCACCGTTTAGACCCATTGTGCAATACCCGCCCCCCAACACCACCTTTTGGAATTGACGGAAAAAATCCCTATATTAAATTTGAGGTGCGAAAGACAACGTTTGAGGTACGAAACCCCCAGTATCATAATTGACATGTTACCTACCCCCTATTGTCCAATTACATTTAAGATTAAAAACAATAAAAATTGTCAAAAATAAATAAATAAATAAAATAATTGCAAGTGTGATACCAAACTTTTTATTTTTTTATGAATTACACCCAAAACTTTTATTTGTACCATCCACCATTCCAAACCTTTAAAACATTGTTTTCTTTCCCAATCCCACTGTTGCGTTTTTTATATCGCAACTGTACGATATCGTACCAAGTAATATAGTGGACATTTGAGTTCGAATTATCGCTCTTACGAGGACTATACTTTATACCTTAATTAAAATTTTCTAACTCCTATTCGATAAAAGCAAGCAATGAATTTTTATGGTTGATATTATGCTTTCTTAATTACTTCTAACTAATTAAAACTATCAAAATATTGCAAACAACGATTAATTAAAGGTTCAAATGCATGATGAATATTAAGGCAAAACAATTTCATCTATTGATCACCTTAATGTAGTGTTCAGTCGAATTCGTTTTTTGTATTCAATTTACCCCTCTTAAGTTCTCATTGAGTCTATTTAACTAATTCAATTCCATATCTCTATGTGAATTACCCTTAGTTAAACGAAACACTAGTTCTAAAAATTCATATTATGACCGCAATAATTAGTTTATGTATTTCTACACATTATACTAATTTACCGAATTTTATATTATAGTCCAAATTTCAAATTCACCTCTTGATTCGTAAAAAATTCATATAATCATCAAATTATTAATCAAATAATTTAATGCATTAAACTCATAATAAATCACATAAATTTTGAATAGAAAAATAAAAGATTGCAAGTCGACTACATTGTTTTCCCTAATCTGAAGTTTAGTCACTCATAATATAAAAATAAAAAGTAAAAGTAATGGAATGCATCACCGGGTTTAATAAAGATGTAGAAACGAATTAAATCTTGCACTAAGATCTTCTTCTGCTTCCAATCAACGCTTTAAAATGGAATTCCGTTATGACTCTCTTCTTTGAATGGCATCTTCGATCTCTCGTTGTATCCCCCTATCTCAATATGTGGAACCTTTATTAGTGTCTCCTTAGGTCTATTTATACTTCCCTACACGTGCTTCGCCAGATTGGAGTATTTTTCTGGGCTTCTTGCGACCCAATCAACAAAAACCCTAAAATAGGCGGCGCAGCGCCGATAGATTGTCCAGGCAGCGCCTGGGCTCTGCCTTGCTGAAAATCTTCTGCATCTTTTTTAGTATTTTTGTCAGAGTTTTTTCTCTCGATATTCAATTAAGGCGATTCAAAATAGGTTGAAAAGATAACTTAAAGAGCTACAACTGTGATAGAAATAGCTCATTTTCAATTCGAACGTTTACTGGGCCACAATTGGGTTTCAATCTTCAATTAAAAATATAGACATTCTTATGCGGTTGAAAATTGATTTGTGAAAATATTTTGGTTATATTTTCACTTCTTTTGACTTTTAATTGTATCCAATTAACCCATAGGATTCTGGAATCTTCATCGTGAGCTCCGACACAACTTTTGAATATTTGCACTTTAGCTTCTAAACTTTGGATCTTGCCATTTTTCGCCAATTTTTCATTTATTTTCTCGAATTCTTCATCAAATATAAAGTTTTGCCTACAAAGATAAATATAACATAAATTAGGTAAAATTTTATCGAAATGACAATAAAATATCATCATTTAGGGTCTTGAATAAATGTAGAAATTACACTTATCACCCACCTTTCACCCCAACCCCCACATCATCTTCTTTCCATTTAGGTACTTAAACAACATATTTCAAGTGCAGATTTTTCAATTTTACTATTATAAAGAACTATGACCAATCAATGAACCCATGGCAGCAAAATGTGTTGGAAAAAGTACAGTGAATGAGCATGTTATTAAAATAATTAGCATTGCAGCAAGATTTAAGACTCTTGGGATGACTGTGGATAAGAACTTCCTAGTAAAATTTATCATTAACGCATTGCCTCCTAAGTATGATCCATTCTGTATGAACTATAACACGTTAAAGGACAAGTGAAATTTGAACGAATTGTACAATATGCTCATGCAAGAGGAAACAGGGCGTAAGAATCAAGGAACTCATTTAGTTCATCTGGTAAGTCATCAAGGAGTAGGAAAGAAATATAAGAATATGTTTGGAAAGGGCATTAAGTAATGACCAATAAAGATAAATGAATCTTTTACCCAAATCCACAAAATAGAACACAAGAAAGATACGTGTCCTTTTTGTAGCAAACTTGGGCACTATAAAAAGGACTGCTTGAAACGTAAGGCATGATTCGAAAGTAAATGTAAGATTATTTCTTATACAATAAGTTCTTTATAATACTTAGTGGATTGATTTCGGATGCACCACTCATGTTACCAATACGATGCAGGGGTTCCTTTCAATCTAACATATAAATCCTAATGAAAATTTTGTTCTCATGGGCAATCGAATCAAAGCTCATGTTGAAGCCATTGAAACTTATCGTTTGATTTTAGATACCGGACATCATTTAGATTTGTTTCAAACTTTTTATGTACCTTCTATTTCCCGCAATTTTGTTTCCTTATCGAAACTTGAATCTTTTGGATGTTTCTTTAATGGTGGAAAATAATACACACCGATATATGTGGGCCTTTTAATGTTCCATCATTTGATGGAAAAAAAAAGGCATTTTATCATCTTTATTGACAACTTTTCACGTTATGGTTATATTTATCTGGTGCATGAAAAGTCTCAAGTTATAAATGTTTTAGAGATCTTTGTTAATGAACTTGAATGGCAATTAGACGAAAATGTGAAAATCATTAGATCTGATAGAGATGGTGAATATTATGGAAGATATGATGAAACTGAACAATACCTTGGTCCATTTGTTAAATTTCTTGAAAGACATGGCATATGTTCTTAATACACTATGTCAGACACTCCACAACAAATTGGTATAACTAAAAGGCATAATCGTGCATAATCGTACTCTAATAAAAGTGATTAGGTATATTTTAAGCAATTCTTCTTTACCCATTTCTTTGTGAATATTTACATTAAAGACTGCTATATATTTGCACATCATGGTTCCTAGTAAGGCAGTTCCAAAAATTCATTTTGAACTGCGGATGGGAGGGAAACCCAATTTAAAGCACCCGCATGTTTGGGGTTGCCCGACAAAAGAAAGAATTTGTAATCCACATGGAAAGAAAATGGACTCAAGATACCATAGTACTAGAATTGTCAAAACTAGAAATGCTAGGTTCATTGAAAATTGCAAAGTTAGTAGGAGTTTAGAACCACAAAATGTGGAAATACAAGAGATTATAGTCAAGTTTCTCTATCCTCAACTTCTTCTAATGTTTTTGTTCCTCAAATTGTTGAACGACATGACAATTTACCATAACAATAAATAAATGATCAAACATCTCACAATGAAGTTGTTGCTATGCTAATGAACTTGTACACTTATGAATTACAAGAAATAGCATTAAGAAGGTTACAAAGACAACCTAGATCTGCTATTTTTTATGATTATGTGGTTTACCTTCAAGAGTCTAAATTTGACCTGAAAATTGTTGATGACGATCTAGTTTCGTTTTCACAAACCATTGAGAGTGCTAATTTTGATAAGTGATTAGATGCTTAGAAAGATGAGTTGAAACCTATGGTGCATAATGAAGTCTGGGATCTCGTCGAATTACCTGAATTGTATAAAAAAAAGTTGGGTGCAAATGGATTTTTAAGACCAGAGCGACTCTAATGGTAATATCAAATAATATACAGCTCGACTTGTTATCAAATGTTTTACTCAAAGAGACAACATTGATTGTAAGGAGACCTTTTCACCAGTCTCCAAGAAAGACTCACTCAAGATTATAATGACTTTAATAGCTCATTATGATTTAGAGCTATATCAAATGAATGTGAAAACCATCTTTCTAAATGAAAATTTAGATGAAGAAATTTATACAAATCAGCCTGAATTTTTTTCAATTGAAGGAAAAGAACACATGGTGCGTAACTTAACGAAATCAATATACAGACTTAAACAAACTTTCCTTCAATGGTATCTTATGTTCAATGATACCATTACTTCCTTTGGATTTAATGAAAACTTTGTTGATTGATGTATATATCTAAAGGTCAGTGGAAGAAAGTTCATATTCTTGATTCTATATGTTGATGACATCTTCTTGGCTACTAATAATATTAGTCTATTACACGAGACTAAAAAATCTCTCTAAAAATTTTGAAATGAAAGATATGGGAGAGGCGATTTATGTGACTGGAATTAAAATATTTCAAGATATGTCACAAGGATTGTTAGGGTTGTCTCAAAAGGCATCTATCAATAAAGTTTTAGAGAGACCTAAGATGTGAAACTATTCAACGAGTGTTGTTCCAATTCAGAAAGGAGACAAATTTAGTCTCATCGAATATCCTAAAAATGAATTCGAACACAAACAAATGGCAGTTATTCCTTATGCCTCACTAGTTAGGAGCTTAATGTATGCTCAGACTTGCATCTAACAAGACATCAGTTTTGCCGTCAAAATGCTGGACATGTATCAAAGTAATCCAAGACTTGATCATTGGAAAGTTGCAAAAAAAAGTATTAAGATACTAGCAAGGAACGAAAGACCACATGCTCACTTATAGGAGATCTGATAACTCGGAGGTGATTTAGAATTTGCTAGATGTGTGGATACTAGAAAGTTGACATTTGACTAATTGTTCCTTTGGCTAGAGGGCAATATCATGGAACAATGTGAAACAGTCAATCATTGTTGCATCCACTGTAGAAGTTGAGTTCGTGGTATGCTTTGAAGCCACAATTCAAAGAAATTGGCCGTGAAACTTTATTTCAAGGCTCGAAATTGTCGATAGTATTGTCAAGCCGTTGAAACTTTAATGTGACAATTCTGCATGAGTCTTCTTTTCAAAGAATGACAAGTACTCTAAGGTCTTAAACACATGAAATTGAAATACTTTGCTGTTAAAGAAGATGTTCAAAAACAAAAAGCGTCAATTGAACATATTAGCACCAATCTTATAATTGCCACCAAAGACATTTAATGAACATGTCCAAAGAATTGAAATAATTGGAAATTATCATTGGCATTATTATGTAATTTATGATGTTTATGTATGACACTTTGAGCTCATTGATGTATTATTTTTGACAAAATATTATTCATATCATAATTATTGGTACATGTGCATGAATGGATTATGTGAATGTTGACATGGATATTTTTTTAAAGATATTATTGGAATGTAATTATCGAACTTCTCATTACGTATCTTGTTAAGTAAGGACTTGTATTGTAGTACATGGAAGAAATTATGCTGAAATAACGTTGTAAAATCGTCATGACTCTTATCAGTCATTACTTAAGGATGATATATTAAATGACAAATGTACAAATGATTTTAGCTTATGATATGTGTATTATGTTATAAACCACATAACGAAACAATAGTAAAAGGGTCAAGTGGGAGAATGTAAGAACAATTAATGTGACCCACGTAATATTATCAATCAATTAGTTAAAGTGGTCTATTTGCTAAAATCAAATTGAACAATTTTATAACTGTTCACTTTGATAGAAATTGGGTAGTATTATGAACCCATGAGAAACTGCATCTCTTTGCCTATAAACTTGAATGGAACCCATCAAATGAACTACATTCAATTACAGGGAGGTAAAGAGAGAGAACATATTCTTGATTTTTCTAATTTCTTTTTTGCAGATTTACATCTTTCAATTATTCCTATGGATCAAGGTATGTTTCTTGATCAATTAAGTTTATATGTGAAAATCATGAATTATAAAGATTTTGGTATATGGATTAATTGCTTACATTTTAATCCTTTCTTTAAAGATCATGAAAATATGAATTTACACAAAATATCCAATAAGTTTTGAAGGAAAAGTTTGTTCAAATGGATAGAATTTGTACGTTTTTCTCATTTTTTTTCCAAATTCTGGGAATTTCATTTCTCGGGTTACGAAGGGAGAATTATAATAGGAAAGAAAAGGGGAAAAGTAAATTTTTGTTCTTCTTTTCCAATGAAAATTAAGAGAAATTTTGGAATGAAAGTGTTACTTCTCGCCTATGAGCCTCAATGAAACGAGGCCATGTGGCATGACACGTGGACAGACAATTAGCAAGAGTAAAAAAGAAGACCCAGTAGGTCAAACACACCAATAAGACAAATAGTCCGAAGTCCCCACACCACGTCTGAACTCCTCACCATAGCGCGACGAAGTCCAGGCCGATGCACTTCTTCAAAGACGAAGCTTATATCCATCCGATGCTCTCTCCAACTTATCCGAAGCTCATTGAGCCGACACCGTCTCTTGTAATAGATTTAAGGATCTACTAGAAGTAAGTAATGTAACACTTGTAATAACGTTGTCATTGTGTCAGTTTATTGTATAGGGCAGCTGACCTCTTATCAATGTATTAATTGTATGAATAGACAGTGATGTGAAGCCTTAGTTAGGGAGATAAGCCCACGTGGTTCCGATCCAACAATCACCACGTCGGCCAAGGCTGTATAAATAGGTCCACTTTGTAATAAAAAAGGGGGATGAAAAGAAGAGATTTGGACGAAAATATGATAAAAATATACACTTAAGTTCTGAAAAGTAATATTCATATATTTCATCTATCATTTTTACATATTCCTACTTTGCGATTACATAAATCATTTTGGTTTCTGTCCGGCAATCGTTGCTAGTACGATTGCCTTTGTTCTAACCCGTCGGAGTTTGAACATTTTTGTCTCTTGTTGCAAAGTACCTCCCGCGTCTATTTCCTTGTCATTGTCGCTATCATTTCGGTAGGAACGTGTCGGAATCGTGCTTGACTTGACGAGAGTGGGCCCGATATCTATTGATTCATTTTCTGGGGTCAACACAAAGCTTCCTCATATATTGCTGCAAAACCCTTGGGGGGCGAAGGTCGATGGTAGATTGATCAGAGTATTGCTATTGTGGTGCAGGTGTTTTATTGAAATCAGAGAAAGGTGGAAGACAAAATGGGAATTGTGGTAGTGTGGTGCACCATGAATGATTATTGTGGTTTATAATAGTAAAATTGAGGGTTTTACAATTGAAATTAGTTGTATAAGTACTCAAATGGGAAGAAGATGAAGTGGGTTAGGGTGGAGTGGAAGGTGGGATTGGGAAGATTTGGGATCGTGGGTGGTACAAACAAATGTTTTGGGTGTAATTTGCAAAAATATAAAAAGTTTGGGATCACACTTGAAATTACTCATTTTGGCCATTTTTACTTTTTAATGCCTAACTTCGTTGTGGATCACACTTAAAAGATGATACAACGGTTTTTTTGCATCTCATAAGTTGTCCTCCGCACCTCAAGTTTCAAACTGGAATGTTTTCCGCTAATTCCAAAAGATAGGGGCATTACACGATTTGTCTAAAAGATGGAGGGGTATTGCGCCAATAAGCCAAAAATAAAGTTTTAGCCACCTAGATATGTTGATAAAGATTGATGCCAAATTATTGAACTAGCCCCTTGGCATTCTATCTTGGACATTTTAACACAAGTATATAAAATACTACATCATAGTTTTTCAAAAGTAGTTAATTCACAATTTAGTTATTGATCTAATACACATTAATGGCTTTACGGGGATAGACCATTGGAGGTCCAATATTCTCTCCCCAATTTGTTGTCTCCACAAATGTCTCAGTCAATAAAAATTAGACACATCACTACAAATTTTGCTGATCAACAAATTTTAATCAGTTTCCAAAACAGATTTAAGCACAGTTAAGAAGAAAATACTCATCAAATCTGTTTCGAGATTAAATTAAAATTTGATGATGTGTAAAATTTTATTGACAGGACAACAACGATGAAGACAACAAATTGAGGACATGAGATCTTTGCCCAGGCTATCAATCCCTAAACATGTCTCCAATGTTCTATCAAATTAAAAAAATCCATATATGGTCTTAAAATAATTTCGTACATTTTTTTATTACTCACTATTTATCCTCAGCACATTCTTTTACGAGATGTGAATTTTATTTAACCTTAAAGTTTTGAAATATTTTCATTAGGATAGACAATAGCCAATTGGGTAGCACCATGGATGATATAGATGGTTATCATCTATCAGGCAAGTTGCTATAAAATTTTCATGACATGGATCTAGAACATTATTGATATCACTATCTAGACGGCAGCCAAGACATCAATTAAACCATTCTATTAGTCACTCACCAAGCCATGAAATCTTGCCTTGCTTAGCGTGCCCACTAAGGCATGATTTCATACCTTAAGCCTAATTCCATTTCCATTTCTATATCTAATATATATTATTTAATAATTATTCTTTCACCTCCCACTCTGTCTCTCTTACACCTCACACTTTCTCCGTCCTTACAAACACGTTTTTGTTTTGAGAAAATTACACAAAACCAGACTTTTAAAATTTCAATTTCAAATTTCAGATATAAACTTTATTTATAGAAAAATCAGATATTAATTCATCTTCATCTAAATTATAATTACCCAAACCCTAAAAATCCCAAATCATTTATCGCATTTCATTCTCTCCTTATCATCTCCTTCTCTCTCCTCCTCCTCGTAGTCCCAATATCAAAATTTCTCCATGGCCAAGCCCGGTGGTCGGAGCAAAACTACTGCCTTCTTTTCTGACACTCTTCTTTACGCCCGCGGAGCTTTGGTGCCTTTTTTGGTTGTTTGGGCTCTCTGGTCATTTTTCAGTCCAAGTCCGACCCCAACTTCTCCTGGTTTCTCTTCCACCTCATTTACCAAACGTAAATCTGCAGGTGTGGAGAGTGTTGACACTTTCCCTGTCTAAAGCTGCCCCGATGGTGCTTCGAGTTTTGACACGGTCCATGACCCACCAGACCCGTCAAAACAATTTGCTGAAACGTGGTTGCACTGTGGCATATCACCTGCCATTACTCGTTTCAGTGCAAAGTGCAAACTATTAAATATATCAGTGCAGGCAAGCATTTCGACAAATTTATGGTGCCATTGATGCATTGAAGAAGCTTTAATATTTGGGTATTTGAGAAGAATATCAGATTGATTTGGATGTAAATCTATACGACAAGGTTTCAATTTTCAAAAGTGTTTTTGTTAGTTGAAAATATTATTGAACATCCAATTGTCTCCAATTTGTTAACGCTTTTTTTTTTTTTTTTGTGTGGTTGTTGTGGATTTGATTTATTGGCGTTTTTTGGGCGACGGTGGCAACGATTTTGTTGGATATTGTTGATGGTGATGGTTTTGGTGGTAGCTGTTGGAAGTGGCGGTGCCTGGTGGATTGGGGTAGGTAATCGAATTAAGAGGGTTTGTGACTAATTATTTAAGATTGTGACCATTAATTTGGGTATTCTTCACTAAAAAATAACGTGTGATCGATAAATTGTGACTAATAAATAATATGTGACCTAAAATTTTGAATTGTTACTTATGAAATTTGAGATTTGTGATCGATAAATGAATTGTGATTTAGAAAATTTTTTATTTGTGACCAATAAATGAATTTGTAACCAAATTGTATACAATTGCGACCAAGTTGTGACGTATAAATTTTTTTATTTGTGACCAATGAACAAATTGTGACTTATAGAATTTCTGACGCTGGGCAGAATAGTGATTATTCTGTAGGTTAGTTCCACCAACAAATTCACATGGAAGAACGCAAGATTAACGCCGAAAAAACACAGAGAAAACGTCTCTGAAGTTTAGATAATTTTAATATATCACGCAATAATCAAAATAAGTCTACAAACCGAACTTTATAGTAAAAATTCGAATTTTACCAAAAATGGCAAAATTTCAAAAATCACGCCAAACGAAAATATGGAAATAACTATTCCGCAAAAAATAAAGCCCAAATCGGGTTAAAAATTATTTCCTAACATGCAATCGAAATATTACTAAAAAAAAAACAAAAATTAACTAAAAATAGCAATTCGGAAGGGAAAACAGAGGAATTTGAGGATGAAAACGGCGCACACCGAGCAAAGCTGGGTGGCCACAACGCGCACGCCGAAATGATCTTTTCGGATCGTTGTCATAATCGCGATTTTGATAACCATAGCCAAAGTTATGACCAATTACCGAAACACGACTCAATTGCCAAAGTTACGCGATCACTTGTAATCCTTGCGCCGATCTGCCAACTCATGATACCTTAGAGCCATTAACGTATCGACAACTCAACATCTGATTCGGACCCTCCTGCATCAATTTCTGAATTGTGACCGTAAAATAATTTGTGGTCTATAAAATTTCTGATTTTTTACGGTAAATTAATTTGTGACTTATAAAATTTCTGATTTGTGACTGATGAACAAATTGTGACACGTAAAATTTTTGAATTGTGATGACATAAAATTTGTGATTTGTGATCAATTATATGAAATTTGTAGGTTAATACCCTAAATAGTCACCGAACTTTGCCAAAAGTTTCCAAAAGGTCACCGAACTTCAAAAGTTTCCTAAATAGTCACTGAACTTTGCAATAAGTTCTTAGGAGGTCACTGAACTTCGTTAATACTCTAAATAATCACCGAACTTTGCCAAAACTTCCCTAGATGGTCACTCAACTTTGCAAAAAATTTCTAATTGATCAATGAACCATTGATGTATGGGGTCTTAATTTACAAAGCTCGGTGACCCCTTGGGAGGTTTTGGCAAAGTTCGGTGACTATTTAGGGTATTAACGAAGTTCAGTGACCTTCTAGAAACTTATTGCAAAGTTCAGTGACTATTTAGGGAACTTTTGAAGTTTGGTGACCTCCTGGGAACTTTTGAAAAAGTTTAATGACTATTTAGGGTATTAACCTGAAATTTGTGATCAAATTATATGGAATTGTGACCTTAATGTATTTAATTAATGAAATATATATTTAATTAATTGATTAATTTATAAATAAAATAAACAGATGCACACAACCAAATCAAATTTTGATTCGATTAATGGAGACCCATGGCTGGAGTAGTAGTGGAATGGGCGTGGCGACACCATGGGTATAGGTCCGCTCTGATGGGTCCCATCGACTGTGCCTAAATTCAAAATTTCTGAGATTTACAATTCGAGAATTTGAATCTTTTCTCATAGATTTTGTACCCCATATAGTGTTGTATAGCTATGCCAACGAACCGAGTCCGAGTGGAAAAAAAAAAAGCTCGGGCTTGGCTCAAGCTTTTTTGGGCTCGAGCAGAGTAAAGCTTGGCCAAAAACAATGAGGCTCGACCCGAGCTTTCTTTCTGAGCCTGAGCGGGACGGGCTGAGCCTGGACCGAGCCATTTGGGTTATTTTTTTTAATGTCAAATTTACATTTTTACTTAAAAAATTTAAAATTTGTACGGTTATATGTACTATAAATTAAATAAAAAAACTCGGGCTTGACTCGAACTTTTTTGGGCTCGGGCCGAGCAGAGTAAAGCACGACCAAAAAAAAAAATGAGGCTTGGGCCAGAGCCGGGCCCGGCTCGAGCTTTTTCCGAGCAGAGCCCGTGCCACCTAAGCCTCATTTGTGTGTTTAGGAGGTGATTTCCTGGTGGTAGGTGGTGGGAAGTGGTGGTTGCAGGTGGCGGCCAACCTTTATGGCACTGTGAGAGTTTCGACGATAGAGAAACCGTAACAGAGAGAATAATGTGAGCATGGAGAAACCGTAACTGTCCTTATTTAGTGAATTTAATAATGTATTAATAATGTTAAAATATTAATTAACATTTGAATCATGAAAAGATAAATTTAAGATCTTATTTTTCAAGGTTCTAATGCATATTACGTTATGATGGGTTTCAGTCGAACATCTAGCATTACAAGTACATGCGTACTTATGTGAAGCATATACATAATTATGCATTTTTTAATATTCTAAACTAATAAATAAATAAAGTAATGCATTCTTTGAACTTTATACATATTCTTCAAATTTTAAAAAATAAATATATCTTACTCAAAAGCATAAATACTATAATTACTCAGTAATCAATTTTTATATTTAGATTAGACACTAATATTTGCTTAAAAAATTATAAATCTTATTTAGCTCTTTATCAAATTCCAATTCTTCTTCTTCTTCTTCTTCTTCTTCTTCTTCACTCAAGTCATCTTCCGTGTCATCCAATGCAAAATCATCTTCATCGTGCTCTTTATTTCAACTCAAAAATTTATATTTCTTCTTGTTGATGATAAGATATTATTGGCAATCTCCTCCTAATCATCGCAACCATCAACAATTCAAGATTGTGCACAACTAGCATCACTTACTGGTAAAACTAGCATACGACAAAAGAAGAATGAAACTTGGCTCATTGTAGATAGTTTGCAACTCTACGAAAAATTTGTTTTGATTTTTGATATTTTCTAAACATAGAAACTATACAGATTGTTGTATATAATCCATGAATTTGGGTGATTTGGGCTAATTTGATATTTGTTGAGCTTAATTTGCTTTTTTAAGTTATAAAAATGAATTGGGCTTTGTCATACTAATTTTGATACAATTTTTAATACAAATACGTACACATTTTAGTATTTAAGCGTGCATATGCGGTCAATGAAATGGGTTGACCCGCATTATCACGTGCATACCCCATACGCGATGCGTTTCGAAAATGCATTGAGAATATTTGGGCATATAAGAAGTATATGCGTGCATTTTATAAGTACACTTTTATTTTTTAAAGGTGTATCTAAAATGTAGGGATCTAATTAATTTTTCCTTATTTTTACTCAAGTTCATTTTTCTTCAAGGGCTTTCTGTGATCTCATAGTGGATTTAATTTGATGAACGAAAATGCTAGGCCTGAGCATGGTTCGGGATGTGTTGCTTTTGAGCTCAACCTGAAACCGAAATCAACTTGATCGGTTTGGTTAAATTCTAAAAAAAAATCAACCTAATGTAGTTATTGAAACAAAACCAAACCAAATCGGTTCGGATCGGTTTGAACACTTGTCTGAGTAAAAAAAAATTGTCTACCTATTTTCGGTTACAAAATTTGTTTACCTATATATAATTTTTTTTGCTTGCATAATAATATATAGGCCCCGTTCGGGAGGGATTAAAAGTCAATTAAAATTGAAAATATGACCGTTGTTGGGTCCCACTCGTCTAATAAAAGTCAACAATAACGACTATATTTTCAATTTTAATCTAATTTTAATCTCTCCCATACAAGGCCATATAATGTAAATGACAAATGGTTGATTTTTCCAAAATCATTATATATATCCGATAGTTACTAACAAAAAATTACATTGAAATGAAAAGTAAGGCTACAATCTAAATCTGGAGTTTACATAAGTAATTATTCTCCTTCCTTTTCTTTTCTTTTAGAATTTGAAGTTTCGTCGGAAAAAACGTAGACGGTAAACAAATTATTTGTGAAAGAATTATATTTTATATTTTTATTATTTGTGTTAATAGGTTGGGTCCACTACAACAAAAAAACTCTTTTACAACACTTAAAAGGCACGTTGATAAATGTTGCTAAAAAAGTCTTTTGCCAACATTTTAGTAAGTGAATGTTGCCATTGGTACTAATAAATGATTTTTGCAAGGTTTTATAGAAAAATATTACGATATACCCCTTTTTTCAACGTTTATTGAGTGTTGTGAAAAGTTTTATTTTTCGCAACGTTTATCAAACGTTGCAAAAGAAAAGCATTTTGCAACGTTTGATAAACGTTGCGAAAGGTCGGACCTTTCGCAACGTTTATTAAGTGTTGCGAATTTTTTTTTTCAAATAAATGGGCTCAAATTGCAGAAGCCCAAAAACCTGAGCCCAAGTCCTAGCTAACATTACAAGCTAACATCAAGTCATTTTACCCACAGAATTGGAAGAAATCGCAGCTCCAAAATCGCAGCCTAAAACTCTTCATTCTGCCGAGATCACAACTTACGGCCACCCCATGGCATCGGACCTACTCCAGTCGATCCCTCTTGCTCAGACGACCATAACCCAAGGTCTCTCAACCAGAATCAAGAATCTCAATATGAGATTCAAAAATTTGTAATGAAATTATCAATTTTTATGTAATTCCAAAATTTGTTCGTAAGGCATAAATTGCTGTTAAAAAAAAAAAAACCCTACGGCAACTTTTTTGAACGTTGCGAAAGACTGTCTTTTGCAATGTTCAAAAAATGTTGCCATAGACCTTTCGCAATGTTTTTGACAGTCTTTCTACAGCAACGTTTTTTGAACATTGCGAAAGACTGTCTTTTGCAATGTTTAAAAAATATTGTCGTAGATCTTTCGCAACGTTTTTGACAATCTTTCGCAACGTTTAAAAAAACGTTCCGAAAGGCCTACGGCAATGTTTTTTTAAACTTTTTTAAACGTTGCCATAGACCTATTGAAACGTTTTTTGAACGTTGACGTATGCTGTTTTTGTTGTAGTGGTCGGTTAATTAACGGGTTGGTTGCTTCCCCGATTTAATCGAATCAAATCAATTTTTTTTTTTTGGTTCAAATCGACCCAAAGCGACCGGCTTCATTTTGTTTGGTCGATTTTTCAGGTTTTGTGCCCATCCCTAAAAAAATACTGATATTAAATTTAAATCGTTCACAACAAAATACCTAAAGGGGTTGTCTTCCTTTAATTAAGAGAGACTTTTCCACCACTCATAAATGTTTTCCACTTCGCATACTTTCATAGTCCTGACATACCAAGGCATTTGATAATCTAATTTGATTTTACTCATTAATATACCGAAGAACTCTAGAGCTCACAAATAGAATCAATTATCTTGTAAAGGATATAGATAAATCACCCAACAGTCATGATATAATTCTACGCACGATCATACTATAGATTTAAATTTGAAAAAATGTTCCAAGTCCTATACATTTCGTATATACTAGTGCTACTATCTACTAAATTTCATTATGCAATTACGGTAAATTCTTTACCTCAATTAGTAGAATAATCAACACTACGATCTTGTCGTAACAAGATACCAACCCCACTCATAAAACGTGGACTAAATTAATTCTTGATCAAAATAATAATTTTTGTCACACTACACTTCTTAACGTAAGCGACCAACTACTATTATATCAAGGTGTGATCAATGCAACTTAAATGTTTGCTAAAAACTAATATTAATATTGTAAAATACTCCGATACAATATTGGATTATCTTGTCTAAGAATTAAAGCAATTAGAAAGAAGAAGAATTTATTTAATGTCAGGATGTGAATATTTTTTTTAATTATTATTTAATTTACCTGGATTCTGATCTTCGTATCTGAATGTGACTAATTTTTTAATTGTTATTGAAAGTTGATCAATTCAACGCGGTCTTGTATGAATTGAAGAATCGTCAATTACATTAACATGATTCTACTTGTTTTACGCCTTTAGTTCATATTATTAATCTTTCAATAATAATAATAATAGACAAAAGAAGAAAATATGGACGATAAATGGAACAAAAGGTGAATAATCTTGCACCGCTGTGAGCATTTGTCTAATTTCTGCAAGCATATGCTTTTATCTGTAAACATAACTTTCCAAACGTTTTCAAGTGGATATATTCCTCCTTTTTTAATTAAAAATTTCAAATATGTAGAAAAGACAATTTCTTTAAATAAAAATAAAACTGAAAGATATGAAGAAATCTTGTCCCTGTTGGGAAATTTCACACCAATTCCCCTTTTCTACTTAACCCGCAGGATCTTTTGTTGTTCGGAATAATAATAGCAAACAAGAAAAATAAATAATACAACGCACAAATTTAAACGGACCGTCAAAACTTTTCCACTATATGAAAAATTATTACAATCATATAGAATTTTTAACTCACCAACCAGATCCAAAATATTACAGAAGAAAAATTCTTGAACTTGCCCGTTTCTGCCTTTTCAGCCGCAATGGTTGACAATATATATCTCTCTTCAATTTTCTCCAGCCAACTACTTTGTATTCCTCGAAGCTGCTGCCAATTCTGATTTATATATATAAACCGGCAACAAGAAACACAAGGAAGCCGCAAAGTGTGACTATGAAATCCAATTCCAACCAATTGAATATGTATATATAAACTCTAATGCAACCTACCAATTTCTAGCAGCAGTGCCAGTGAGCGTGTATATTCAGCCGCCCACTTTTCTTCTCTTTTTCTTCTCACAGGTCACACGGCCACACCCTAAAATAATAGACTACCTCAACTATTTATAGGATAACTAATGACCTAATATTATTTGCAGTAGAAGTCCTCCAACTTTGATTTTTGAGGCAATTACCTAACAATCTCCACTTTGCCGAAAACAAGTCAAAATCTTGTCATCTCTTCTACCACATTTAATCACAATACTTTGGGAAAAACACCAGGTAAGCCTTTGACACACTTTGACGATCCCATACTCCACCATATGAGTATAACCACTCAGAATAACCTCCGAGCATTTCAACGGCTACATGTCGAATCAACCATGCTGATAGTTATGGTGCAACTCTCCCACTAGCTTTCCCAGAGAGCTCATCAGCCATCGACATCACAACTACACCACATACCTACACACCTGCATCAAATGCCAGCCAATGCTATGTGCAGATATGCTGATCCGCACCAGTAAGAACATATCCTCTATCATGGCAACATGCCATGAGGACGTTCTCATCTTACTTTACAGTTCATCAAGCACGTCCTCCTCCAACAGGAGAGACGCATTGTCGGAACCCGAGCAGTTAGCCGATCCTGCTCTACTTTTTGGACAATTCCTCTTCACGTGACCAGTCTGACCGCAGTTCCAACAAGTTGCCTTTTTCTTCATGAAGTTTCCCCTCTTCCCCTTTTCAATCACAAACGCCGCATTGTCAGAATGAATATTCTGACCCACCAATCTCCTTTCTTCTGAGATTAATTTGCTTGTCACTTCTGCGAAACTCACAGTTTCCTTCCCATACATCAGGATCGGCTTGATGTGTTCATAGGTAGACGGAAGAGACCAGATGAGGCGTAATGCCTTATCCTCATCATCTATCTCCACTCCAATAGCTTCCAGTTCTGAAACAATCCCATTGAGAGCACTCAGATGGTCTGAGATTTTTGTACCTGTCTCCATGCGCAATAAATGAAATTGCTCCTTCAAGTACAATCGATTTGAGATGCTCTTTGTTTGATATAGTTCTTCTAACTTTTCCCACAGTTCCTTTGCAGCAGATATTCCATGAATATTTGCAAGAACATTTTTAGCCAGAGAGAGACGTATCATGCTTGCAGCCTTCAAATCCAATTCCTCCCAATTTTCATCGCTCATACTGGATTCAGCTTCCTTGTCAGAACTCTGGGTTGGTTTTCCTTTCAAAGTCTTGTGCAGTCCAGCTTGAATCAATAAATCCCTGACCTGTACTTGCCACAAGCCAAAATT
The DNA here is from genome assembly GCA_035079005.1 of Fraxinus americana. NCBI lineage: Eukaryota > Viridiplantae > Streptophyta > Magnoliopsida > Lamiales > Oleaceae > Fraxinus > Fraxinus americana. The sequence goes on from CM068707.1 coordinate 31,242,356, forward strand.
AATTCTCCCATCAAATTTCTCAACGTCATATTTCAACGACATATTTTTTCTGCTGCTCCACGCCGAACCACCTGACGCTCTGATAACACTTGTTGGGAAATTTCACACCAATTCCCCTTTTCTACTTAACCCGCAGGATCTTTTGCTGTTCGGAATAATAATAGCAAACAAGAAAAATAAATAATACAACGCACAAATTTAAACGGACCGTCAAAACTTTTCCACTATATGAAAAATTATTACAATCATATAGAATTTCTCACTCACCAACCAGATCCAAAATATTACAGAAGAAAAATTCTTGAACTTGCCCGCTTCTGCCTTTCCAGCCGTAATGGTTGACAATATATATCTCTCTTCAATTTTCTCCAGCCAACTACTTTGTATTCCTCAAAGCTGCTGCCAATTCTGATTTATATATATAAACCGGTAACAAGCAAACACAAGGAAGCCGCAAAGTTTGACTATGAAATCCAATTCCAATCAATTGAATATGTATATATAAACTCCAATGCAACCTACCAATTTCCAGCAGCAGTGCCAGTGAGCGTGTATATTCAGCCGCCCACTTTTCTTCTCTTTTTCTTCTCACAGGTCACACGGCCACACCCTAAAATAATAAACTACCTCAACTATTTATAGGATAACTAATGACCTAATATTATTAGCAGTAGAAGTCCTCCAACTTTGACTTTTGAGGCAATTACCTAACAGTCCTCTACCCTGATAAGTAAATAAAAAGCTATTTGAAAAACTTGTATTTACATTCTTGAACAAAATTTGTATATGTAGAAGTTTAACCCTAAACACATACTAGTGTTAACTTTATTTTCTCCAATCTCGAAAGCGAGTGTCTAAGATAAAACTCAAACAATTTAATTCTTTTGAAAGGGTCGAATGAATAATTAGATTCCAACTCTAAACACAGGTGACTTGAATATAAAAACAATAATCATCATATATTAATAAAAGATTGAGCTACCTTTTTTTAACAAGATTGACATCTTCAAAAAAGGAACCCAAGACAGATGAAAAAAAGGTCTTAAAACTAAAATGCCATTGCCAAAAAATTGAAATCACATAAGAAAGTTGCTTGGCAATAAACTGCAGGATGAGGACCGTGAACCACCTCAATCAATCCCAAAAGTGCGATCGACACTCTTTAAGGATATTGACTGCTATTATTAAAATGTAAGTCGAACTAATATATAAATAGAGAAAGTTCTACTTGTTCACTCATTTCTCGAGTTAGATTATAATCAAATCATTATTAAAATGTCAATAGTTTTGAGGTCATTCAAGATCAAAATTAAATGAATTGTTACTCTTTTGAGGTTAAGTGAATGAATGGTTGGTGTATGCATCCATGCCCTATTGGAATTGGTTAAGTAGAAAATCATGGAAAAGTGACTTTCGTGTCAATTTCGACCAAATATTCGGACTTAATATGATAGTCAATTTATAAATAGACTAACTTGTTCTACTCGTCGAGTAGATCATTTTGGTATATTTGGATTGTCAAATTCAATTCCGGATGAATGAGAAATTTCTGTCCAAAGTTGGAAAGCAAAGAGAGGAAAATTGGCTCAAAAATTGTCTAACTCCACAGCTCGCCTAGCGCTTGAGCGGTGAGGCTTTCGCTCAATCGACAGGGGAGCGACAGACTATCTATTTTTGAAACTCGAGCGACAGGCGAACAACAGCAAAAGCTGCGACCCTTGTCAAAGGTTGTTGAGTTTTGATGTGTGTCTTTTCACTTGCAACCTTTCATCCCCTATAAATAAGACCATTGAAATGTCCATTACTTCATCTTAATGATATGCAATCATAGAATAACATAAATTTTTGTCTTTTCTTAGTCAAAACTCTACATAAAAAACTGTTTTCCATTTTATTCAAAGGAAGTACAAAAAACATATATTTTGGTTCGTTGTTCTTGTGTTTTGAACTCCTACAAAAATAAGAAGATAATCATTGTATCTTAAGAGTTGATTGCAATCATCTGTAGGCACTATTACGAGGCAAAATCGAATTGAGGACAAAGAGTTCAGCTCTTGCCTCGATTTTCCATCCATTTCTTTTGGTGTTAACTTGTCGTATTCATTGATTATTTTCTTTGGTGATTTATTACTCATTTCTTTGTCGATACTTTATCCAATTTAGGTAAAGTTGGTAAGTTCAATTTTGGTTTTAAAGTAATCACTCAAATCCATTTTTATCAACAATCTTAAGTCGATTTTTGAGTGATTACTTTATATTTGACTTTTCTTCGGTTAAACTGACTTTGTTTTGATTTAAATTCTTCTACTCCTTCTCGGATGTTTATTTTGTTGGTTTATTTTTTGTTTTGTGTAAACAAAAATGAATACGGTTAACAATATTGATACTTCTTCGAATTATCCATCGAATATGGGAATTTCAGATAGAATTGTACCTAACTTAGTTCCTACCATTGTGATCCCTTTGATTGCACTTGCCCTTCCCACCGTTTATACAAATTTTATTCCACATAGAAAGAAATAGGAGAAGTTCAATGGAGTTTATTTCAAGAGATGGCAATAAAAAATATTGTTATATCGCACAACCCTAAACTTGGCAAAATTCTTTAGGGAAGATGCTCCCACTATACAAGAAATGGAAAATAATAGGGTATCATTGATAACATGGATGCTTGGAAACATTCAAACTTCTTATGCAAAAACTATGTACTGAATGGGTCATACAACACATTATATAATGTGTATAATTCCATGAAATCTGCAAAGGAACTATGAAAATTCTTAGAGAAGAAATACAAAACTGAAGACACTAGAACTAAGAAGTTTATCATGGGAAAATTGTTGGACTACAAAATGGTAGATTTAAATAGGGTCATCAGTTAAGTAGAATTACAAGTAATTCTTTATGATATTCACGCAGATAACATGTCCTCAGTGAATCATTTCAAGTGGCTGCAATTATCAAAAAACTTCCACCCATATGGAAAGATTTTAAGAATGATCTCAAGTATAAGCGCAAGGAGATTAATATTGAAGAACTCATCATCAGGTTGAAAATTGAAGAAGATAATAGAAATTCGAACAAGCGTGTTGGGAAGTCATATACCACAAGCTAAGGCTAATGTGGAATAACAAGAACAACAAAAGGAAACATTCCGTCGAACCTTCCAAGAAGAATGCAAAGAAGTTCAAGGAAAATTGTTATAATTGTGGAAATGATGGACATCGCTTTGTTGATTGTCGCGAACCTTAGAAGCAAGCACAAACGAACACTACACCAAAAAACAGCTTTTGCAGTGGTTAAAAAACGTTGCAAAAGACCTTTTGTAGCTTTTTTTACTTTTTGCAACGTTTTTTCAACGTTGCGGTAGACCTTTTTGCAACGTTTTTTCACCATTGCCGTAGACCTTTTCGCAATGTTTTTTCAATGTTACGGTAAACCTCCAGATACATCTCCAGATATAGGGGCATCCAATATCTGGCAAGGAATCTCTGCGGCAAGAACACCTCCAGATACAGGGGCATGCAATATCTGGCAACAACCGTCATGCAAATTCTCTCCTATGATTATTCTAATATGAACACTATAAAACAATTAATCCAACATGTGTAATTCATAACCTAGATATAATGAATTGGAAAAATTCCATGACACCCTATCAAACCAGTCTCAGAATGATGAATATCATTCCTTGCTAACTCCAATACATACTCTTCAATCCCTACTGCAGTTCCCACAGTATTGTCTATGGTATCATTTTCATTAGCTTCCAGACCAAATCACTCACGAAAGATGTAAATTGCACTCATTATGACAAATTAAGAGAAATTCAATATCTACTTTAACACAAAACTTGAGCAAAAACAAAATAACACAATCGCGCAAAAAATCACAACCAAGCATAATGAACCAAAACTAGAAAAAATCAGAACCAGAATCAGACTTATAGCAGAAAAGAGAGCGAATATCAAATTTAGGTACTGTCAAATTCTTCTTCATCTGACAAAAGAAAATCCAACCAAGTCTCGGGATGATGTGCAATATTCCTTGCAAAGGCCAAAACTTCTTCTGTGATCCCCACCGCGTCCTCTAGCGTATAATAATCCTCTGATTGCAATAAATTCAAATGATCCCCAAATTGCCCTGACTTGCCTTCACCATATTCACTCAAGTCTCCCTCGTCCTCCTCTTCATTATCCAATCATGCCCTCTTTGATTTGGATTCAGAGCACAACAAATCCAATTTCTGCTCCCGAAACGGAGGCGGCGGCCTCGTTGGCATCGGAGCCAAAAATGAAGCCACACCCCATAATTGACGCGTACATTGCTCTTTAAATTCCGATAGATCCTCTTTCAACCCATGTAGATTATTCCGACTATCATCATCATTAGTGTTGTTTATTTATTTATGGCTTTTCAAAAAAGTAGAACAGAATTTGGGTTCGGAGAAATTGCGATTTTGGAAAGTGGAGAGGTTGCGTTGTAGCTTCTCTGAAATTTAGAGTAGAAGTGGCGATAAAAGCAAGGGAAAGCCCAGTGCTCTTGATCGGAAATAATCACTGGGAGGCAAAAATGGCGGAGGAAATCGTGGGATTGAAGAGATTGGAAGAAAGAGAGGTGTAAAGGGAGGGTAGGGTTTGGGTTATGTTTAGTTTTTATCAAGTATATAATTTAATTTGAGAAAAAAATATAGAACTTTTCGTAATGTTTAGAAAATATTGCAAAAGGTAAGACTTTTCACAACATTTAATAAACGTTGCATAAGTAGAAAGTGAGACCTTTTGCAACATTTTTTGAACATTGTAAAAGAAAACCATTTCGCAACGTTTGAATTTTTTGAACATTGTAAAAGAAAACCATTTCAAACGTTGCGAAAAGTCTACTTTTGCAATGTTTGACAAATGTTGCAAAATGTTTTTTTTTTTTTTTGCAATGTTTGATAAACGTTGTGAAAGATAAAACATTCCGCAACACTCAATAAACGTTGCAAAAAGGGGGTCTATTACAACATTTTTCTATAAAACATTGCCAAAACTCATTTTATTAACCAATGGCAACATTCACTTACTAAAATGTTGCCAAAAGACGATTTTAGCAACTTTTATCAACGAACGTTGTCTTTTTAGTGTTGCTAATGACTGTTTTTGTTGTAGTGGAATATCACCGAATCTAATGTAATATCTGATGGTATATTAGATATAAACTTGTCGTCCATTATTTCAGAATGCAACAATGTTGGAAATCTCATGGAATGGTAGGTGGATACGGTGCTACCCATCATCTTTGTGCCGAAAAAGACATGTTCTAATCCTACACCCCAGCTGATGGTGAAAAGCTATTCATGAGAAACTCTTCAAGTTCAAAAGTGGAAGGGTAAAGCAAAGTAATTTTGAAAATAATATCGAGCAAGGAACTTAACTTTAACCACATTCTTCATGTGCCGAATATTCGTAAGAACTTAGTGTCGGGTTCTTTATGAAACAAGAATAGTTTTAAATTAGTTTTTGCATCTGATAAATTTATACTTACCAAGAATAATATGTATGTAGTAAAAGATGAAGTATTTTAGATGAATGTCCTTACCATTGTACCGAATAACTCAAGGAATAAAATATCTTCTTCAACTTATATTCTCGAGTCATTATGGTTCATAGATTAGGACATGTAAATTTTAGTTCCATGCGCAAAATAATGAATTTAAGGTTACTACCAGTATGCATTTAAATACAAATGAAAAATACGAAATTTGTATAGAGGCTAAACTAGCTAAAACGGCCGTTTCATTTGGTTGAACAAAGCACAAAACCTTTGGAACTTGTTCGCACACCTATATGTGATTTAAAATTTGTCCAAACAAAAGGTGGTAAAAAGTATTGAAATTGTGTTCATAGATGATAGTACAAGATGTCGTTACGTATACTTGTTGAAAAGTAAAGATGAATCATTGGAAGTGTTTAAACGCTATAAAATTGAAATTGAAAATTAATTTGGAAATTGAATAAAGACGATTCGTAGTGATTAATGTGGAGAATATGTTGCACCGTTTGAAGAATTTTGTTCAAACTCTGAAATTATTCATCAAACAACAACACCATACTCACCTCAATCTATAGTGTTGATTAATTCAGGCTTACCTCAAGACTTTCGGCAATTCATATCTTAATAAGATACCACACAAGTGTAAGGTTGAATCACCTTATGATTTATGGAAATGTCGAAAATATTCCTACAAATATCTTAAAGTATAGGGTGTTTAGTAAATGTACAAGTACTCAAACCTAAATAAGTAAATATTAGACCTAAAACAATATATTATCTTTATCGAATATGCAAATAAAAGTAGTGTATATCGATTTTTGGTTCATAAATTTGAAATATTTGGAGTACATATATGTACTATCATTGAGTCAAGGAATGATGCTTTCTTTAAAGACATCTTTCCTCGTAAAGAAGTAAGCTCACACAAATGAACTTACGATATTGCAAACGGAAACTATCACGAAGATGGTAATCATCAAGTAGATGAAGGACCAAGGCGTAGTAAAAGGCAAATGAGTCATAAGACCTTTAGTCCTAATTTTCTAACGTACTTACTAGAAAATGAACCAATGACATTTAACGAAATAATGTCCACTCCCAAATCTCCTTTTTGGAAAGAAGCGGTTAATAATGAAATTGAATTCATCATGAATAACCATACTTAGGAATTTGTTGAACGGGAAACAAATCTTTAGGTTGCAAGTGGATATTCAAAAATAAATTGAAGTAGAATGAATCAATAGACAAGTATAAGGCTAGACTAGTAGCCAATGGTATAAGCAAAAAGAAGGACTAGATTTCTTCGATATATATTCATAGGGCTGGAGAAAACTCTCGAACTGACCTAATCGAACGGAACGAGGACCCGAATCGAGATCTGAAATGTTCGATTCGGTTCTTGGTTCCAGACCCAGAACCGAGAACCGAATCTCCCTAATTTTTTTTTAAATTTTTAAATAAATCAAATTATTTTATTTTTTTCTAAATAAATTTTTTAGCCAATTGTTTTAGACAAAAATCAAAATATGATTTCCATATTTCTAATTTAAAGTCTCATGCCCAACTTAATCAAATTGATCTAAGTTTTATCAAAATCTTTTATTCTACCTAGTGCTGTTCTAGAAAAATCGAATTAAAAGCTTGACTGTCCCTTTTTTCATTATTGTGAGCTCACTATCTTCCTCAGTTCCTCTTCTCGTGGTTTTAACAATCAAATTATGAAAAATTCAACAAAGAGAAGTGAAAAAGATATCGCGGGATTGAACTATGTTATATTGTAAGAGCTAAAATTGAACATATAATTAATTAAATTAATGTAGCGTTGTAAATATTAAAAAAATTAATTATTATATGAAACTCGGGAGCCGAATGAAATCGAATCCGAACGGGTCCATAATTAAATTTGGACCCGATGGTTTCACTTATTAAATACCCGAAAATTTCGGGTCTATGAAGAACCGAATCGGAACATGTCCAGCCCTACATATTCACCTGTTACAAGGATCACGTCTATAAGTGTATTGGTTTCAATCACTGCATTGCACAATCTTGAATTACATCAAATAGATGTGAATATTACATTTCTAAATGGTGAATTAGAAGAAGAAATATATATGGAATAATTTGAAGGATTTGTTACTCTGAGAAATAAGAAGAAGGTGTGTGAGCTTGTAAAATCATTGTATGTATTAAAACAAGTACCGAAATAATGATATGAAAAATTTGACAAAACTATGTTGTCAAATGACTTCAAAATTAATGAATATAACAACTGTGTTTACATCAAAACCACACCTAGAGGATACGTGATCGTATGTCTATCGATGATGATATGCTAATCATGGAAAATAATTCGAACATTATTAACTCAATTAAGAAAATGTTGATAAAATATTTTCACATGAAAGATATGGGAGGTGCTGACTTGATATTAGGAATTAAAATTTCTAAGACACTTGACGGTTTGTCATTGTCTCAATCACATTATAGTGAGATTATACTTAAGAAATTTAAGATATATGACGATAAACCAATTAAAACACTAGTGGACTTAGGTTTACACTTAGCCAAAAATAATAGTGATCATGTAGCTCAATTAAAACAACTTGTATATTATCAACTGTACGCGTCCAAATATAGCATATGCACTCAACAAGTTGAGTCGGTTTATAAATAATTCAAATAATGACCATTGGAAGGCATTAACTCGAGTTCTTAAATACTTAAGACACACTATTGGTTATGGATTATACTACTCAAGATATCCTATAGTAATAGAAGGATATACTGATATGAATTTGATATCAAATACAAATGATTCAAAGTCTACAAGTGGTTATGTGTTTATCATTGGAGGGGGAGCTGTGTCCTGAAAATCATCTAAGCAAACTTGTATAGTTCGATTTACGATGGAATCTAAGTTTATTATCTTAGATAAAATTGGAGAAGAAGTTGAATGACTTTGTAATTTTCTCGAGGATATTCCATGTTGAGAAAATCGGTACTTGGGATAAATATACATTGTGATAATCAATCGACAATTGCAAATGCACAAAATAGTATGTATAACGGTAAATCTTGACATATTCGTCGGAAACATAAAATCATTAAACAGTTGATATCGAATGATATAATATTGATTAACTATGTTAATCAAAGGAAAACATAGCTAATCATTTGACGAAATGACTAACAAAAGATCAAGTATACCATATTTCTAGGGAAATGAGCATAAAACCTATTGAGTGGAATCAACATAGCGGAAACCTAACCTTGTAGATTGGAAATCCCAAGATTTTGGTTCAATGGAACAACCAAGTTATGAGATTTAGGGTAAAACACTTACTCCCACTCTTACAAACCTAAAGTGTATAACGATAAGTAGATATTTTTAATGATTCTTATATCTTGAAAGTAGACTAGAGATGCAGGAGATAACTTATGTAAGTTTGAAGTAAGGTCACTTCTACGATAATTTGAGGGTCAAAATTCCTTAAAACACTTATGAAATAAAGAGTTGTTTAGGGCCAAAATGAAAATAACCATGAGAACCAAAATAGTTAAATGTGTTATGGTGTTGTTACAATTGTTTTGATTTACATGAAAAACTGAATAGTTTAAGATATCGTGTTCACCAATTAGTATAGTAAATTCGATTGTATTCAACTAAGGAAGGTTCAAAGTCACATGCCACCTATCCTAACGCTATAACTTGTCGTATGTATTCATTCGTTAAAGTTTGCATATAATTTGCATAGTATATTGTATATTGTAGAATTTCCATCCATGTGGGGGATTTTTGGAATTAGTTAAGTATAAAACCTTGGAAAAGTGACTTTCGTTTCAACTTCAGCCAAATATTCGGACTTGATTCAATAATCAAATTATGGCAATAAATAGACTAACTTGTTCTACTCGTCGAGTAGATCGTTGTGGTATATTTAAAATGACAAAGAATGAGAAATCACTGTCCAAAATTGGAAAGGAAAAAGAGGAAAACTAGCTGAAAAAATTGTCAAATTTCGTCGCCCACCTAGCGCTAGAGCGATGAGACTGTCGCTCTAGCGAAGCACGGGCAATAGGCGAGCAATAGCAAAAGCTGCGATTCTTGGCAAATGTTGCTGAGTTTTGAGGCATATCTCTTTACTCACAACCTCCACTCCTCTATAATAAGATCCTTGGGACGTCCATTACTTCATCCCAATGATATGCAATCATAACATAACACAACATAAAATTTCATCTTTTCTTAGCCAAAACTCTACATAAAAAACTTTTTTCATTTCATTAAAAGGGAGTACAAAAAACCTATCTTTTGGTTCGTTGTTCTTGTATTTTGAAGTGCTACAAACATAATCAGATAGTCGTTGTATCTTGGGAATTGATTTTCATCATCCGTAGGCACCGTAGCGGGGGCAAAATTGACTTAAGGACAAAGAGTTCAACTCTTGTCTCGACTTAGCATCTATTTCTGTTGGTGTTACTTTGTCCTATTCATTGACTTTTTTATAGTGTTTTATTAATCATTTCTTTGCCGTTACTCTGTTCAATTTTAATAAGATTGGTAAGTTCAATTTTGATTTTAAAGTCATCACTCAAATCCAATTTTTTATCAACATGACTAAGTGAAGGAAGGTGGAAAAAAATATTTTTCAAAACTAAAAGAGCATGTACTCGTCTTGGGAGCTCAAGTCAGAGTGGGAGTAGATAAAAAAAATTGCTTTGCCATTGTTTTACAGTTTATAAGTTCAAATTTAGGATATTCATGTAAAGGATTAGTCTTATCAGGAATGAACACTTACATGAAAATGTAGGCCCGGAAAGAATTCAAATCAATTCAGAGTAAAGTTGATTGACAATTATTTCTTTTTTGATACACAGGATTAGACAATATAGTTGAGAATATTATAACTTCTTTTTTAAATATTTTAATGTACTCGTCTACCTTATCAAATACGCCATAAAGTGATTCTAACACCTCTTAGTCGAATTTATAATTTTCAGCCATTAACTACTAAACCAGTATATTAGCAAAAGATTAAAATGATGTTTGATAAGGATTAAAATCGGATTAAAATTGAAAAATTAGTCATTGTTGTTGACTTTTATTAAATGAGTGGGACCCAATAACGACTATATTTTCAATTTTAATTGAATTTTAAACTCTCCCAAACAAGCTCTAAGATACGGATGCAGTACTAGTGATGGGCCTTTTGAAAATCAATCATACTTGGTGTACAATTTTTTTACAACATTTTTGACAACATGCAATGTGACAACATGCCACATTGCATGTTGTCTTTGGACAATTTAAAAAATAATTTATCTTTTCAACCAACACTTTGTCGAAACATACAACATTGTCAACAATGTTGTCGCAATTCATTGTACAAATAGCATTATCCTCCGAAAATAATGTTATATAGTATATTATAAATATAAATAATATAATAGTATATTATGAAATCTTTTATATTTAATGGGTATATATGATTTTTTTTCCCATGCAATTAGGCCAGATTAGACACAACTGATGGGCCTTTTATTGCGCAGAGGTTTGAAGGGTGATTAAAAAAAGGGAAAGTTTTATAGACTACAATAGTTTAATAATATAATTTCAAAATGTAACAAACTTGTAAATTACTTTCAAAAGGAAGGTGGTACGTGACTATGATCTATTCTGATAAATGATTGAGACCTATAAATTGTATGGCTGTGATTTAGGCCCTGTTTGGCCCCCATTTTTTGGGGTTGAAAATTTGTAGAATAGTGATTGATGGGAAAATGTGTGGTGGAAAAGTTTTAGATTTGTGTGTAATATTATTTTATTTGAGAATGTGTGGATGAAATGAAGAGAGAAAAAAATTAATGTAATAAAATGAGAAAAAAATGGGGCTCAAACGGGGGCTTAATATGATGTCTGATTGTGACCTAATTTATGTGTGACTTGTTAGTTATATTCATGTGATCACTTGGTATACGGAAAAAAAGTTAATTTTTGATTAATGAAATTAAAATTTTAAAAAACTAATTTTCTCATGATGGGGAGAATTTGGGACTAAGGCAACTAATTTTCTCATGATGGGGAGAATTTGGGACTAAGGCTGGGAGTGAGTTGAGTTGAGTTTATTTTTTATCCAACCAAAACACAACCTAACATGATCGGTTTGATTTAAAATCAAACCAACATTTGAATTCAATTATTTTTTGTTGAATTTGGATAAATTATTAAAATTTGAAACCACTTGCAAATCTCCGTTCTTTTTGACCTATATAAGAAATTCTTTCTAAAAAATAATGTATAAATAAGTTTGAAACTATGGCATATTTTTCTTTTTACAATTTTTTTGGGATTTATTCATTTCATTATCACGTCTTAATTTTTAGTTTATCGTCGAAGTATTTTGCATTTGTACATAGTGTTCATGTCAGTCAGCCTATATAAAAAATGGATGTTTGTACATTAGAAGTCCTCTTGTCTCCATTATTGTGTCTATTTAGACTTTTTTCAATTTAGATATTAAATTTTTAATTCATTGGGTTGTGTTGGATTGTGTTTTAATTCTAATCCAAGATCTAACTCAACCCCACCCGACCTCAAATTTAATTTTTCAGCCCAACTCAATTCAATTGAACTTAAAAATCAACCCAAGTCGAGGGTTGTGTTGGGTTGATCGGTTTGGATTGATTTTTACCTAGCCCTATTTGGGAGCTTGGACTAATGGATTGTGCACAGCTTATTGGGCTGGCCCATAATATTATTATGGAGGCAATAGATCAACTTGGTAATCAACATGTAGATTCTTTTTTTTTTTGGGAGGAGAGGTGCGTATAAAACTAGGCATTAAGTCATCTACTGGGCTGGAATATTTGATATATTGGATAATGTTACGGATGCCTTCTATTTCTACTCCAAAGAACATTTGATGTATTGGATATATGGCAATATAGAGATCACCTATAGAAAATGAAATTTATCCAAAACTATTTATTTATTTTCATACGATCTCAGATGGATTCGTAAATAAACATTTGTTATTTACTAGATTCAATTGCGAAGTTTTTAAAATCTGGAAGCCTTAGATAACCATTTCACTTTGCCTATAATGGCTAAATGAGTTATTCAATTGAACTCAAATTGAGTCTTGGTGGCTTAAAGGGAACTATACCTCAACAAGTACAAAAACATATTGAGAACTAATAAAGTAACGAACCAAGTATCTTTTGTATGAGAATTGTGCATTTTGTTCTGACTTTATTAAACCTAACCTTAATTGTACGGACACAAACTGGTAGGTTGGCCAAAAAGAAACTCGAAAAGATGACTAGTATTCCGAATCCAACCTATATTTCTCGACTTTAATCTAAATCCTCATAGTTGACTATACTCGAATAAATTTGAGGGTTGATATTCCTTCATTTGTTTAATAATTGCTTTTGGATAAAATTAAATCAATTTTCTTGTACGACTCTATCATATCTATACGAAAAAATAAAGATTTCCACTCGTGCAATAGTGGCAATGGTGCTCTAGCGGCAACTTTATTATGATTTTCTCGTGTTCCGTTGTCCTCCTAACAACTAATGATGCTAGAGCAGCAAATTGTGATGTCTCTTACCTGTTTGAGCTTCCTTTTCTCCGCTCGAGTACCAACTCCGGACTCCTCTTTTTCATCTAATTTTCACCTTCTTGTTGGAAATTGAGGCCAATGCCCTTTGCTTTGTCCGTAGAACCCCTATTCAGAACCAAAAATTAAAGATGCCAAAGATATTATTTTATTGAAGGTACGAACAATGTTTCCAAATACATTCTGAGTGTGCGAGCTAATTATGTCAATTATTTGTATAAATTGACGTGTTATTTTCTCTTTAGAAGCGCGTAATTTAAGACTTTTTTAGAGGAAAAATTACAAGCTTAGCATCCTGGTTTTTCTTGTTATTTTTATGGGTTGTTCAAAGAGTTTATAGGAGATTTATACCACACTTCAGTAATATCATGGCACCTATCCTGGATTGTATTAATATTGGGAGGTTTCATAACTTTCATTGGAGTCCTCGAGCAAACGAATCATTTCGATTGATAAACAGAAGTTGATTTCCACACCTATTCTGTTACTATCTGATTTTACTCAACCTTTTGATTTACATTGTAATGCTTTGAATGTTGTCATTAGTACAATTCTTAGTCAGGCAAGTCGGTTCATGCCTTATTTCCGTGAAAAATTCTAAGGCCCTAAGTATCGATATAATACCTATCATGTAGAATTATATGCCGTAGTCCAATTTGGCGCAACTATATGTTTCAGAAACAGTTCGTGTTATATATTGATCATGATGTCCTTAAACACAGTGGTACTCAATATAAGGTGTTTTGATAAGTGCATTTTTATACACTTATCGCACTGTCAAAATATGAAAAATTGTTGATTAATATGTTGGAATATAGTTTAATTCTATGTAATTTACGTTTTGTAGGACAAAGTGATTAATGTAGTGGAAATAAGGAGAAATAAGTGAAAATTGATCAAAATGGAGAAAGTGAAAGTTCAGGGACTAAAGTGTAAATACTCCAAACTTTTTTCCAATCTTGTGATGAAGATTCGAGAGTGTTACATGTCAATTTGATAAAGAAAGAAGTCAAAGGGATCGAATACAGTCAAAACATTAGTTTTGCACCAGTTTTCAGCCTCATATTGAGACTCTTTTTTGACATGGTGGACAATCTAATTGGAAGTTTACATCTGAAGAAAAGTTGTAGCACATTGAGTTAACTTTCCAACGCATCTTGAATCATATCAATCTAACATTAAGAAAGAAAGTTATGGCTAAAATACTAAAAATTGTCCTGTAGAAAAAATGGTAAAACCATGAGGTCGCATGGTTATAAATCCATGCGATCACACATAAGCTTTCAGTGAATCAAAAGGCTGAAATACTTTGTTCTATGCGACCGCACGGGTTTAAATTGTGCAATCGTATAGGTCATTTCTGTGCGCGAAATTTCAAGTTTTCTTCTACGACTCAAACACTTATGGTAACTTATTGTGGCACGATTTTTCAATCCTAAAAGACCCCGAATGTCCCAAAACACCTCATTCCTCATCATTCATCATTCTTTCATCTCTTTTTACTCAAAAAACTCATGAGAAACTAAAAACCAAAGTGAAGTAACGAATGAACTCTTTGGATTCCGAGATTTCGCATCAATTTATTCATGTAATTGTTCTTTTCATTGTTGAACAATTCTAGTATTTAGACTTTTCTTTTCATTAATTTACATTGAAATCGGTTTAACATTTACAAGATTTTTCCATTGTTAAATTAAACTATTTGTTGAATTTCAATTTCAATTACTTATTGTTGAGATTTGTTTATCTTTTATCAAGTTCTTTATAGATCTAGTCGTGCTCTTTCTATTGAATGGTTGAAATAATTGTTGAATTTTAATCTCAATATCATCTTATTGGTGGATTGATTACCGCCTTATGCTTGATGTTGATCTTGTTTCAATGAAATTGTGCGAATATATCATAAGTCTAGATTCTAGGATTATATTTGTGAATTAAATTGGTTTTCACGATAAATCCTCTGATTAGAGAGTTAGGATGAAAATTCTTTAATTGAGTTATAAAATGAATAATTGATGTGATCGATCCAATCCAATTGAGAGAATTTCGACGCTTTACTACCTCAAGTTATTGATTCTAATTTCACATTTCAAACATTGAATTTTACTACACATTGAAGAGGACAATTCATCCCTTTCTGAAATTCTTGATAATTTTTCCATCTCCATGTGTATACGACACCCCAAAACTGCACTACAACTACCGCATTATTCTTTTGATGTAATCATGTTTGCTCAACATGCAACATGGATTGTATACTTGTAGCAATTCACTTTTGTAATTAAACTTTGAACAAAGTGACGATGCACTGTGTAGGCATCAATCTCTCTTGACAGAGTTATGGGTAGAGGTATCAGGCTTTGAGGCCTTATGTGTCTTATATGTTGCTAATCCTTATTTTTCAAATTGTGAGAATTGACGGTTTTCTCTTCGAAGGAAATCAATTATGTATTCTAAACAACAGCCTGCGCCTTAACATTGTATAAAATTGTATAATGAATGACATATAGGTTGTAATCGTACATTACATCTTGTTATTGCATCCTATTATTGGTTGACAATGTAGAAGGAAGTGGGCAAATTTTTTGAAAGATGTCATACGTGTCATCTTTTGAAAGAAAATGCTACAAATGCTTGATTGTACATGCCACTATCCATCCAACCCAACCTTGGACTGATGTGAGTATGAATTTTATTGTAGAATTTGGCCATTTAACCTTGTTGGAAAATGTATTTGGTGAAATGGCTTTTGATCAATAATAAAAACAAGAAATAAAGCAAAATATTTAGTTGGCAAAATGGAAAAATTCTCCTTCAATTTTTAACTCAATAATCCCCAATTTTCCTCATTTCATTCCGTCATTTCTCCTCCAAATTCATTGTAAAATTCTAGTTTCTATTTTTTTAAATAACATTTTATTCCCCTTTTCATCTTCAATTTTAGTTCTTCAAAATCACAATCGCCCATTTCCTTCTCTTCGGTCAATTTTCTTTCTACCATAAGATCATGTTTTTTATTATATTCTTCACTTATTTTTGGTATCTTTTGAGTATTTGAACAAAAGTTTGGTTAGCATATCATCTACATTGAAAAATCACATTTACATTTGAAAAAAGAAAAACACTTTTAGAAATTTCATGTAGATCGTACTTATATTTTGAATATAGTACCAAATAATATTTAGTTGATGTTGTTTTCGTATTTAGTGTGTGTTTTTTTTTGTTGTTTGCAACTATTGGATGATAATGACACTTCAACTACTATCTGAATTGTAGACTACCACTCCAGATGTTATCTGCTATGTAAAACGGCATTATAGTCATTATCTACTGTTGTAAGATTTTTTTCAACGAAATGACTTCTAATAATGGACGCGCTAACGTATATAACAACAAAAGATTGACTATGTTGCAAAGAACGATAGAAATGACATAACTTTTATATTATTGAGATAGTGAAAGCACAAGTCGTTTTACTCATATGTGTCGATTAAGTTAATGAACATATCTCTCAACGTTTGCACATATCATGTGCATATTATAACATAAATATGTTCTACTTATTATTTCTCAGTGCACGAATGGGTCGTGACTACTTATACTTGTGTTTATACACATAACATCATAAATGTCGTTTTCATATCCAGTAACGACACTTGTGTTGTTTTGAAATTTACACCTTTATTTGATTTTTTTAACAAAACAACATCTTGTAATGGACTATCTAACGTATATAATATAAAAAGTTTGATCATATCATAAATAACATAAATGAGTTCCACTTATTGGTTCTCATGATACAGATAAGACGCATCTACTTATATTTGTGTTTACATATATAACGGGACAATGGCCGTTTTCATCTTAATAACGACATTTGTGAAATTCTGTTGATTTTTTCTACATTTTGATTTTTTAAATACAATGATATCGAGCAACGAACCCCCTAACATATGTAAAATACAAAGGTTGATCATATAATAAAAAAAAAGATATAAATGATATGGATTATATGTTATCCAACAACGGACTCCTAACGTATTTTTGTTGTGATTATTTTGTATATTAGATTGTGGGTTCTTTACATTGAAGTACATAGAATTTTTACAGGCTCGATTCTATATAGATTTGATTTGTCCATGGAAGAACATATTTCCGAATATATTTGCATGACACTTTGATCCGTATATTTAGTTAAATTTTTGAAGTTACTTTTTGTCCTTAATTTTGAAGAGATTGATTTTTAGTTGTACATGTTTTCGATTTAAGTTAAATGTTGTATATGTAGTTATAGTGTTGATGTCTTTTAAGTTAAATGTTCGTGTTTCAGTTATACATTTCTTTTCGGATTGTTGGTATCCCATGATAATGACACATGTAATGTTATTAGAAATACTACCATTCATGAGAATGGAACAGGTGTTGTTATTGAACTTATAGGCGGGGCATGAGAATAATGCAAGTGTTGTTATGTTTGTTACAAGCTTTCATGAGAATGGAACAAGTGTCTTTATTGAGATGAAAACGTTTATGATCATGGCACAAGTGTAGTTATGTTTGTAAATATAAGTGTCGATGAGAACGAACACGTGTTGTTACTCAAATGAAAATGTTTATGAGAATGTAACAAGTGCCATTACTTACATATAGCAGTTATGCGCCAATCTGTATCCCTAAAATGATATAGGAGAAATATATGAAAATGATTTGTGTTTTCACCAACTCGATATCATATAATATATATCATTTCAACTATTCTTTGTCACATGATTAAGATTTCTCGTATATAATTTATCAAAAAATATAAGAAATCAACAAAATGGCAAAGGTGTTTTTACTGAGCAGAAAATGACCATTGTGTTGTTCTATGTATAAACAAGATTATAAGCGATCATGCTCCAAAAAAATAAGTTAAACTCATTTAAGATGTAACACGAACATTACATTTACAAAAGTTGAGAGATGTGTTCATTACTTATATTCTAATGAAAACAATAGAACCACTTCTGCTTTCATCAACTCGATCATATAATTTATGTCATTTCAATTGTTTTTTGTCTCATGATCAATCTTTTTGTCTTACATACTCTAGGTGTCCAATGCTTGAGGTCATTGTATTGGAAATAAATGAAAATACAGAAAAATCTACAAAATGACACAAGTGACCGAGAAAAAAAGCACTTGCATCATTCTATTTTTAAACACAATTGTAAGTAGTCACACCCCATCCATGCCCAGAGAAACAATAAGTTGAACTCATTTAAGTTGTAAGATGGACATGATATTTACAAAAGTTCAGAGATATACTCATTACATATATTCTAATGAAAATAATAGCACCATTTGTGCTTTCATCAACTTTATACAATATAATTTATGTCATTTTAACCCTTTTTTTGTCATGTGATCAACCTTTTTGTCTTACGTATGTTAGGGGTTCAATGTTTGAGATCGTTACGTTGAAAACAAGTCAAAATACAGAAAGAAATTAATAGAACGACATGAGTGACGTTACTAAGTAGAAAATTGTCCTTATGTCGTTTTGTTTGTAAACATGATTATAAGCAACCAAGTCCCATCCGTGCTCCAAGAAATAATAACTTTAACTTATTGAAGTTGTAAGACAGGCACGACATTTAGAAAAATTGAGAGATATGCTCATTACTTATATTCTAATAAAATAATAGAATCATACGTGCTTTCATCAACTCTGTATTATAAAATATATGTCATTTCAATTGTTATTTGTCACGTGATCAACTGTTCCGTCTTACGTACGTTAGGGGTCCAGTGTTTGAGATCATTGCGTTAGAAACAAATCAAAATATTGAAGAAATCAACAGAACGACACAAGTGATGATACTGAAAAGAAATCGACCCTTGTCTCATTTTGTTTTAAAACGCGATTATAAATAGCCACACCCCATTCGTACCTCCAAAAAAATAATTTGAACACATTTAAGTTGTAAGACAAAAATGATATTTACAAAAGTTGAAAGATATGCTCATTATTTATATTCTAATGAGATGTGCATTCATCAACTTTATATCATAAAATCTATGTCATTTTAACCATTCTTTGTCACATGATCAACATTTATGTCTTAGGTACGTTAAGGGTCCAATGTTTGAGGTCATTGCATTGGAAACAAATTAAATAGAAAAAAATTAATAGAACGACACAAGTGACGTTACTGAGAAGAAAACGGCTCTTGTGTCGTTCTACTTTTAAACACGATTATAAATAGTCATGTCCCATCCGTGTCCCAAGAAACAATAAGTTAAACACATTTAAGTTATACTAGGTGCAAGCAACGTGCAATGCACGTTTGCCTAGTTTATATTTAATAGTTTTGTTTAAAAATTAATTTGTTATTAATAAAGATGTAATTTTTTTGGTTAATTAAATAATTAATGATGTAATGTTTATGTAATTGATAAATAATTATATATGTGATTTTGATGTTGTGATGTAAGTTGGTGAGATCAAAGAAAATAAGCAAAAATTGACAAATTTGGAGAAAGGGCTAAATTGTAAGGGATTCAAAGTTCGGGGATTAAAATGTAAATACTTAAAAGTTGTGCCAAACCTCAAGATGAAGATTTGAGAGTGCTCGGAATCAATTGGATAAAGGAAGACGTCAATAGAATCAAATTTAGTCAAAAGATGATCACAAATCAATTTCCAACCGAAAAGTTATGCTCCGATGTTTTAGTCTCATATTGAGACCTATTTTTGGCATACTAAGTGATCAAATTGTAGAATAATGTCTGAATCAAAGTTATAGCCAGATGAGTTAGCTTTCCAATACATTTTGAATCGTCTCAATCGGATATCGAAATACAAAGTTATGATAAAAACACTAAATGAAGGTGCATCTGCCTATTTAAAATAAGAAATTCCGTTACATAATCCGTTAAAACAACAAATTCCGTTAGTTTTTCCGTTAAAAACAAGAAATTCCGTTACATAACCACTTTTAATATATAGAAGATATAACAAATAATAGTTGTACTATCCAATTTTAATATAACGACTGCACCGTCGTTCTAAACTGCAGATAATAGCTGAAGTGCGTTATCATCTAATAGTTGTAAAATTGAATTGGGAATTTAATTGAATTGAGGAATTTAATTGAAATGATAAGGGTGTTAATGTATTTTCCAATAATGGGGATATTTATGACATTTGACATTGTTGATCTATTATATTTTATAATTGGAAGCCATTTGACCAAGAAATTGAGAGGAGATTATTTAACCAAATACATGGTTTGACTATGCTATTTAACCAATTCGCCCAATTTTACTTCGGGTATTCCCCGCACTCATGGGGCTTTGCTTCTATCTTTGTAATGTCAAAAAATGGTCAATTTCATTTCTTGCAAGAAGACAACAGTTGTAGTAAAAGTGGCATTGTTGTATTTACGTGAGGTATACCAATTATATGGACCTCCTATATCTACTGTGTTTGACAAGGATACTAATTTTCTTAGCCACTTTTGAAGGAGTATACGGCGTCTAGTGAATACTAGATTGAATTTCAATAGTGTCACCATCCCAAACAGATGGTCAGATAGAAGTTGTTAAACAGTCCATTTGGGGATTTGCTATGTTGTTTGGCTGGTGAATCAATCAAGTCATGGGATCAGAAAATATGTGAGGAAGAGTTTGCTCACAACCATGTCGTGAAGTGGAGAGCTAGTTTTAGTCCTTTCAATGTTATTTAAGGTGTTGGAGATTCGAACCCTGGTTTTGCTACCTTATGTTTTGTCATTGTCGCACTTTATAAAACACGGTTTTACTTATAAGCTGGCTATGGTGATCTGCTGACACATGTCTTCAGTCTTGACCGTTGGATGAGATCTGGATTGAGATATATATGCTGGCTACGACTGTTCATCTCATTCTAGAGTCTTCTCGCGTTCAAAAGAGGGTTAGGGTTGAGAGAGTTTAGAGATAGGGTTTTCTTCTGATTCGATTCTCTGTAAATTCTTTGATTATCTTTCATGTCCTACGAAGGTTAGATTTAGAATACGTGATTTCTTAGAGTGAAGTCAGTTTATTTGTTGGGTTCTGTAACTCGAAAGAGGTGGAGGTCAGATCTGGTGATTCTTGTGTAATTCAACCGAGATCTGTTGAATCCTTGAAAGAGATAAGTCTCTATTTGTATTCTTTTAGTTGTTTAACCTTCTTGTAACCTTCGTTGCCAATTTGACGGCAGTATAGTGCAACTGAGCGTTATCCTTTTGTGGATGCTCAACAGGGGATTAGGTGTATACCGAACTTCTGGGGTTTCGGCCGAAAAATCTCTTGTGTTCATTTACTTTCTTGCAGTTTAATGGTTTTCTGTTTTTTCGTTTCTTGTATCTTGACTCTAATACATGTGGGTCTTGGCCTTTCAGTGGTATCAGAGCTTTTGGACTGAGAGCAAGATACCTGGATCTTCGAAGAAAGCTGTGTGATCTGTTATAGATCTAATAATTTTTGGAACTGCAAAATAAGCAGTACTGAAGGACACTGAGTTGAAAAACTCACTGGGTGAGATCTTTCTAATCTCTGAAAAGTTTACTTTTCTGCATTAGACGTTTCTTGATATTCTTCCTTGATTTACCATACACAAATACCCCCTGGAGACTAATCTTTGTCCAAAGACTCCTGCGAGGTCTTGGGAATCTGAGATAAATCCAGAACGGGTGTGTATTAGGAGAATCTTGAAGGAGAAATCACTGAAACATAGACTTTGTGATCTCTGTTTTGTGTCTCTCATTTGCTTTTGATCTAAATGAATTCAGTGTGACAGAATCTGTGAATATCTGTGTACTATATATATACTACATTTGTGAAATTGCTTGGCTGTTACGTGGTCTCTTGTGCACTGCCTTATAGTTTGATTCATATCTCTGCATTCTGTGTGTTATACTGATATGGCTTCTGCCAAGTTTGAAGTTGCTCAATTTGATGGGAAAATTGATTTTAATATGTGGTGTCAAAAGATGAAGGCTATCCTAATGCAAATGAAGTGTGTTAGGGCTTTAGATGGATCTTGGCCACCTGAAATGACTACTGCTAAGAAAATTGAACTTGATGAAACTGCTTGGAGTACTGTTTTCTTGTACTTATCTGATAATGTGATAAGAACCATTGGTGAAACCAAAACTGCCACAGAACTTTGGACCAAACTCACAAGTCAGTATATGACCAAAACTATTCCAAACAAATGTTATTTGTTAAAACAACTCTTTTCTTTCAAAATGGATCCCTCTGTTGACTTGGATGAGAATTTGAATAGGTTTACAAAATTGATCCAAGACCTTGGCAACTGTGATGAGAAACTCTCAAAAGATCAGCTGACTGTGGTCTTGTTGAACTCCATTAGTGACAGATATAGAGACATCAAGATTGCTTTAGAATATGGTAGGGAAGACCTGACCATTGATATTATTATTAATGCCCTTAGAAATAAAGCATTAGAAATAAAATCAGAGGCAAAAGATAATGGAGATACTCTTATGATTAGGGGGAAGGGTCACAGTAAACCTAGTTACCACTTCAAGGGCTTTAATGAAAATAAATCCAGATGGGGTGACAAGAATAAATCCAAAAATGCTGCAAAAGGGAAAAAATGTTTTTACTGTAGGAAACTTGGACATTTTATTAAAGACTGTTATAAAAAGAAGAATGAAATGAAAGAAAGGAAGTCTGATGATGGGAATGCTGCCTTAGTTTATAATAATGAGGGAACTGAGGATGGTCTTGTTTTGGTTAATGTTGAGAAAAAATTGAATGATGAATGGATTCTTGATTCAGGTTGCTCCTTTCATATGTGCCCTAATAAAAATTGTTTTCTTGATTTTGAAAAAACAACTGGTGGGCAAGTTATAATGGGTAACAACATGACCTGTAAAATCTGTGGAATAGGAACTGTGAAGTTGTTACTTGAGAATGGTAACATTCTCTTTTTGAAAGGAACTAGATATGTACCTGAATTGGAAAGGAATCTGGTGTCTCTAGGAATGTTAGATGACATGGAGTTCGACATAAAGTTGGGTCAAGGACACATAAAACTTCTTAGGGGGAATGACTTGATCATTAGCTCCCCTAAGAGACATAGCCTATATTTTTTAAAGGCAAAACCTTTGCTTGGTTTGACTGCTGTTGCTTTAACTGAAAATTTCTCTTTAGCAAAACTGTGGCATGAAAGACTTGGTCATATTGGTAAAAAGAGTTTAAACGCATTACAAAGTAAAGGAGTTTTTGGAAATCAAAATTTTGGTGACATTGGTTCTTGTGAACAGTGTTTGATTGGTAAACAAGTCAAACTTCAATTTTTGCCAGGGATTCATAAAACCAAACAGATACTTGAATATTTACATGCTGACTTGTGGGGTCCTGCATCTGTCTGTACTTTGTCTGGCTATAAATACTATCTTTTGATCATTGATGATTTTTCAAGAAAAATTTGGACTTTCTTATTAAAGTCAAAGGATGAAACCTTTTCTGTTTTCAAAGATTGGAAAACTCAAGTTGAAAATCAAACTGATCATAGGATAAAAATTTTAAGGACTGATAATGGTTTGGAATTTTGTAATTATGAATTCAATTGTTTTTGCAAAGATTGTGGTATTTTAAGACACAGAACTGTCATCTATACTCCTCAACAAAATGGCATTGCAGAAAGAATGAATAGGACTTTACTAAACAAAGTTAGATGCATGCTATTAAGTTCTGGCCTACCAAAATTATTTTGGGGGAAAGCTGTAAAGACTGCTGCATACCTGATTAATAAAAGTCCTACTAGTTCTCTGAATTTTGAAATACCTGAAGCTGTGTGGTCTAAAAATCCTGTTGACTATTCACACTTGAAAATATTTGGTTGTGCTGCATATGCTCATCAAAGTATTGAAAAATTAGAACCTAGATCACTTAAATGTGTTTTCTTAGGTTATGGTGAAAATGTAAAGGGGTATAGACTGTGGGTTAAGGGAGAGAGAGGCTTTAAGGTCATTGTTAGAAGAGATGTTGTCTTTAATGAATCTGTCATGCCATGTCTTGAAGGAAAAGAAAATAATTTGACTGATAAAGATGTTCGACTTGAGGTGGAGTCTCTGTCTACTGAAAAGGGAACTCCTATCCCTGCCTTATCTGATTCTGTCTCTGGTGAAACTGAAAATTTAAATGAACTTGATATTGATCTTAGTAATCAGACAGACACTACTGTTTTACCTATTAATGATTATCAGCTTACCAGAGATAGAGAGAGAAGATAGATTAGGCCACCTTCCAGATTTGACTGTGATGAATTTGTTTCATTGTTTACTTTCCAAGAACAACTTGAAAATGAGCCAAACACTTATAATGATGCCATTAATAGTAAAAATGCAGAGAGTTGGAAAGCTGCCATGGAAGATGAAATGTGTTCACTTCTTAAGAATAACACATGGATCTTAGTTGAAAAACCTCAGGGGCAGAAACTGATAGGCTGTAAGTGGATATTCAAGATAAAAGAAGGAGAAGGGGGGGATAAAAATGTTAGATACAAAGCTAGGCTTGTAGTTAAAGGTTTTACACAGAAAGAGGGTGTAGATTACACTGAAATTTTTTCCCCTGTTGTCAAGTATACTACTATTAGATGTTTACTTGCTTTAGTTGCTCATTTTAACTAGGAACTTGATCAACTAGATGTAAAAACTGATTTCCTCTATGGTGATTTAGAAGAGGAAATTTATATGAAACAACATGTTGGTTTTGAAAAAGGAAACTCTGAAAAGGTTGTATGTTTACTAAAGAAATCTCTATATGGTCTTAAACAAGCCCCAAGGCAATGGTACAAAAGATTTGACTCTTTTGTTCTGAAACCTGGTTTTCAAAGAAGCAATTATGATACATGTCTCTATTGTAGAGGAAATGGAGGTAAAAATTCTCTCTACCTTGTACTTTATGTTGATGATATGTTGCTTGCTAGTTATGATAAATCTGAAATAGATTTTATAAAACAAAAGTTAAAATCTGAGTTTGAAATGAAAGACCTTGGTGCTGCTAAAAAGATTCTTCGCATTCAGATTTATAGAGATAAAGATAAAAATATGCTATTTCTAAATCAACATGACTATGTGATTAAAATCTTAAACAGATTTAATATGTTTGACTGTAAACCTGTGACTTTGCCTCTTGCCAACCATTTTAAACTATCTTCTGATTTCTGTCCCAAAACTGATGAAGAATTTGATAGAATGTCAAAAATTCCCTATGCTAATGTAGTTAGTTCAGTCATGTATTTGATGGTATGTACCAGACCTGACCTTGCCTTTAGTATCAGCATACTTAGTAGATTTATGAGTAATCCTGGAGAAGAACATTGGAATGCCCTAAAATGGTTATTAAGGTATTTGAAAGGTACATCTAATTTTGGTCTTATGTTTAAAATGAATAAAGAAGGAGTTACCTTGAAAGGGTTCACTGATTCTGACTTTGCTGGGGATAGAGACAATAGAAAATCTACCTCATCTTATTTCTTTACTCTATGTGGTACTGTGATCAGTTGGAAATCACAGCTACAGAAAATTGTAGCTTTATCTTCTCTTTGCGAGAATATATTGCTGCTTCAAATGCTTTTAAAGAAGGTATCTGGCTGAGTGGACTTTTAAAAGAACTTGGTTTTGTTGATGAAAATGCTATTCTATACTCTGATAACCAAAGTGCTATACATTTGAGCAAGAATCCCATGTTTCATGATAGGACAAAACATATAGACATTAGATACCATTTTATCAGAGATGTAATTTCAAAAGGTATTATGACTATTGGTAAAGTAGCAACACAGTTTAATCCCTCGGATATGGGGACAAAGATAATTCCTTTAAACAAATTTCAGAATTGTTTGAAGCTATTATCCATTGATACTGTTTAATTACTTTGCAGGTACAAGGAGCAAATGACACAAAACTGGATGAGCTCCTGGCTGCACTACTACTGCTGAAAAACTAAGGTAGCAAGGTGGAGATTGTTGGAGATTCGAACCCTGGTTTTGCTACCTTATGTTTTGTCATTGTCGCACTTTATAAAACACGGTTTTACTTATAAGCTGGCTATGGTGATCTGCTGACACATGTCTTCAGTCTTGACCGTTGGATGAGATCTGGATTGAGATATATATGCTGGCTACGACTGTTCATCTCATTCTAGAGTCTTCTCGCGTTCAAAAGAGGGTTAGGGTTGAGAGAGTTTAGAGATAGGGTTTTCTTCTGATTCGATTCTCTGTAAATTCTTTGATTATCTTTCATGTCCTACGAAGGTTAGATTTAGAATACGTGATTTCTTAGAGTGAAGTCAGTTTATTTGTTGGGTTCTGTAACTCGAAAGAGGTGGAGGTCAGATCTAGTGATTCTTGTGTGATTCAACCGAGATCTGTTGAATCCTTGAAAGAGATAAGTCTCTATTTGTATTCTTTTAATTGTTTAACCTTCTTGTAACCTTCGTTGCCAGTTTGACGGCAGTATAGTGCAACTGAGCGTTATCCTTTTGTGGATGCTCAACAGGGGATTAGGTGTATACCGAACCTCTGGGGTTTCGGCCGAAAAATCTCTTGTGTTCATTTACTTTCTTGCAGTTTAATGGTTTTCTGTTTTTACGTTTCTTGTATCTTGACTCTAATACATGTGGGTCTTGGCCTTTCATAAGGTATGGTCACTCGTCCTCTTAATTTGACATCAGTATATGTCAGTTAAGAGTGCATGGTAAAGCTAGTGGTTTCGTTTAACAACTGCTAACACATTCATAAGACAGCTCATAAACATCTTTAAGCCTTCTGTCAAGTATAAACAAGATCCAGACATGAAGGGATAAGATATGGAGTTTGGGGTAAGAGATTTAGTATAGGCAGTGCTAACAAAGGTTCGTGTCCCAACTCATGAAATAACAAAATTTCAGCGAAGAAGGTTTGTCTTGTAGAGATCATCGTAGAAACTAACCCGGATGCCTATCGTTGAAACATCCTAGCTATATATGTACTTGTGGTTTTTTTAATGTCCATCATTTGTTGCTGTATTCTCAGGATATTACTAATGATGATGATGCTTTCTTCCTTCAAAATTGGAGGATGAATCTTATTCGTTCGAGGGAGAAAGGTGCAATACTTAAAAAAGAAGATTTCATGGAAAAGTGGGATTGTGATCGAAAGAAGTAATTTTTTGGAGTGTTCATTTCAAGGCTAATTAGCACAAAACGTCCCTACCTTTGGGGTGAATTTCGAAAACCATCAATACCTTTCATTTCTTGACATTTATGCCCTTACCTTTGGGGTTTTGGTGCGCTGAACATCATTTTCACTGTTTTTTGACGATTTTACCCTCCATTCAATTTAGACACAAAGAAAGAAAAGAAAAACAATCCAACAAATTGCAACTATAGGCCCAAACTTTTTAAACAGTGCAAATAATCCATTAAACTTCACCTTCTTCCCAAAACTCGCCCCCATCATATCGCTGCATGTCGGCCATTTTCAGGCCACCGTGGCCACCAAATATTTGCATCAACACCATCTCTTCATCAACCACTAACATTCCTACACAAATTTCAACCTAAAAAAAACAAAATCAAACCAAAATTCGGCCAAAAAACAGCCTTCACGCACTACCATCCACCCCATCTCTGTCCTGTCTCCATACCATTCACGTGCGAAGGTCAGAACAATAGTAAGATACTGACTTGGGCAACTTCAGCAATTCCTGGGAATCTAATCTAGCCAGCAACCCACTTCCAAATGTCACCAGAACGTTGTCCCTAGACAGTTGAAGAGAGCTCCATTTCACGTTCAAAAGCATAGTTTTCTCTCCTAAGTGCCTGAACCTCCTCTTCTATGGATGGCATTGACTCCAAAATCTTCTATACCTCTGCCATTTGTGCCTGACTATTCCATTACAGATGGGTAAAAACCAAATATTGGTTAAAAAAAAGACCATCTGCTTCTGCGGGTAATTATACAGGTTTTGAATCAAGAAAGAAAAGGAAGAAAATTCATGGACCGACCAATTTTGACCCAGCCTGTTCGTGCACATTTCGCCCAAATTGTTGATGACCCATGAGTGGAATAGCTGTGCCATGAAGAGAGTATGCTAGCCCAGGTGGTCCGAGATCATGGGGACCACCACCGTCGCTGGAATTTGGGTTTTCCGGTCGTGAACACTTTTCGAAAAACTGCAGATTTTAATTTTCTTTGTTATTTGATGTAATTGGAACATGAATGGATGCGTCTAGGTGAGCTTGAGGGACCTGTGGAGTGTAATTAACATGGGCATCTATGGATTGGGTCGAAGTTGGAAGAAAACCGTGCGTGAATGTTGTTTTTTTGGCCGAATTTTGGTTCGAGTTTGATGTATTTTGGGGTTTGAATTTGTGTTGGTACATTAGGGGTTGATGAGGAGATGGTGTTGGTGCAAAAATCCGATGGCCATGGTGGCCTGAAAATGACCGACAGGCAACGATAGGGTGGGAGTGAGTTTTGGGAAGAATGTGAAGTTTAATGGGTTATTTGCACTTTTAAAAAGTTTGGGCCTATAGTTGCAATTTATTGAATTGTTTTTCTTTTCTTTTCTTTGTGTCTAAATTGAATGGAGGGTAAAATCGTCAAAAAATAGTGAAAAAGATGTTCAGCGCACCAAAACCCCAAAGGTAAGGGCATAAATGCCAAGAAATGAAAGGTAGGGATGGTTTTCGAAATTCACCCCAAAGGTAGGGACGTTTTGTGCTAATTAGCCTTCATTTCAAATAATTGTGTCTATTTTGAGTTGAAATGGTCCAATGAGCAAAACAAAGCCCCTGATGTACGCCCATTTGAGCAAAATTTCATTATTTAGGGCTCAGAAAATGCATTTTTCATTTTTTGGATAATTTTGTTAATTTTAATTAAATTAAGATTTTAATTCCATTTAGAGTTAATCGTTATCTTCAATTTTCATCATTATCGAGAGTTAGTCATTATCTAAGTATTAGTCATTATCTGGATTTTAATTATTGTTATAAATATGAGTTGTAAACCTTAATGACCTTAGATGATTTTGATTAAATGAAATTTGCGAGAAGTTTTTCTCAAATATTATCTCTTTCTTGGCATTCATGAGCGAAACAACAAATTTGATTTGATTTGATTTTTTTTTTTTTTTTTCGAAATTTTGCTCTTCTCTATAAGTTTCCGCTACATCATATTAAGATATTGCACTTTAGAGGTCACAGATGAAAAATGAAAGTTAGCGACAAATATAACTTTTTATATATCGAAAATCACCGATCACATCTGTATTCGTGATTTTTATCAATGTTTTGACCACCATTTGCAGCAAGATTTATCTATAAATTAAAGTTATTAATTAGTAAGTTTAGAAAAGAAGCAAATCATGGAAAATCTTAAAATTTGCAAGTCGTACACAACCATTTTATTTTGTTTAGAAGTTGAGTAGACATTCTTAGCGGGGGAAAGTAGGGGCTCAATTGAGCTCAGTTTGAGGCTTTGTGGTTTGAGGGGAACTAGTTGTACTTCAGCAAGTACCAAAAATATTAAGAATTTGTATTGTATTTTTATCTAGTTGTTCGCTAAAATTCTGTAAATGTATTAAATCATGGATAAGTAATAAAGTGATTAATCAAGTATCTTTTTAAAAGAATTGAGTATGTAGCTCTCACTCAATTAAACCTAACTTTAATTGAATAGGCACAAATCGGTTGACTATAATGGTTTTAAAGTAATGAACTATAAACTTTCTAACAAATCAAGTAAAAGTTTCTTGGCACTTTTTTGAAGAAAAACTCAAAATAACGAAGGTACTAAGATAACGAATTCGCTTATACTTCTCAAGTTAAATTCTCAATCTTGAAATTCGTATACTCAAATTTTTTGAATCTTAAATCGGACCAATTCGCTAGTTGGAGTTTAACGGACTCTGATATCATGCTAAAATTTAGAGTTCCATCTTAAAAGATTAATAACTTTTAAGATACTTGATTGATTGATTGATGATTAATATTCCTTATTTATTTATGAATATCTCTCACCACAATGTTATACAATTAATAAATATTCTTATGTAAGTAATATATTGCCAGGATTTGAGGATAATTTTGATATTTTAATAACTCTTTTTCTGTCAAAATCAAGATTTAATATCTTCAATGGATAGAGCCAATTCTGCAGCAAATTATGACTTTTGAAACTACCGATCCCCACTATTTTCCTACCAATTCATATGCACGAAGAGGCAAATTCTTGCTGAAATTGGGACACTTGAGTTCAAAAAGTCATCATAGACTGATCTAGATAGTGGTGATTGTGACATAGAGTTGACCTACAAAGTGTTCAAGATCTGAAACAGAATTACTGTTTTTTTCAAGAATTGTGAGTCTTGAATCTTGAAGGATGTCATATTTTAAATTTATTTTTATATTTCAGAAACGAATATCTTGGCCTACTGACTGTCCCTTTACCTATTAATCAATAGTCCCTTTAATTTTCAAATTGTTGGGTAAAGAAGTGAAAACGATAAGCATATTTGGTATGTTAGAGTTGACAGGAGTCAACCGGACAATGAACAGACATATTCTTTCTTTAATTTTATCTATTATTTATTCGGACCATGCCATTTTTTTATTTCTTTATTCTTGGTGCAATTGCTTGGAAAATTAAAAATTTTCAAGATAAATAAATAAGCAAACAAATTCAGAGATGAACAGCCAAAAACATTAGGACAAATTATTTTGAATGATTAGCCAATTATTTGAGTGGTGAGTCTATCTTCATCTGTACCTGATCTCTCGACCAGGATACTGACCTATTCCTAGGCCCATCAACTTAATATTAATTATTATGCATTCATGAATAAAATCTTTCGAAGATTGTGAATAAATTACGAAAAATAATGTCTTTATTTAATAATCTTAGAATTGACAAAAATTATGATAAAAGATCAATCTTTCAAAAAATGAGTATTTTGCAACTTCGAATCTAAAGATACGAAACTTTAGAGATAATTTTAAAAATATGAGAATTAAAGCACAACTCGTTAAAAAAAAAATAAAAAAAAATTGAATTATGATTGTTAAAGAATTCTATAATATTACGTGTATATTTTGTACAACTGTCATTGTAGATACATTATTTGAAAATAGAGTCCAATTAATTAAACGTGGCATTGTCGTTGGTTATGGTGATGTACTTTCAGTATATTGAATTGGGATATTATTTGTTTTACATCATTGGACCAGTTGAGGAAAAGAAAGGAACCTAGGATTTAAGGACAATTTGTGCTTATAATCAAATGAGACAAGATGAATCATGCTCTTAAGTACAATTCCGTGGTGAAGTGGATGGATTGACATGACTATGTATCATCTAAGCACAGTTTAGGGCAAATATAATTAGTTGAATGTTCAAGAAATTGTCTTAATCAAGTTTTGTAATGGATGCTAACAAGATATATATGTACATTCATTGACAATGATTTGGTTATATGCTTAGATGGATAAGTTGGTCATTGAGATGCATTATTGAATTCTTTGATTATGTAGACGTCATGTTTGGAAATTATATGTGATTCGAGAAATTTTATCATTTTATTGTGGGATTTAGGGTAATCGAGATCCATATTCAAGTAGGGTTATTTCATGCATATCCTTTCACTTTACATTTTTTCTTCTCTCTCTAAAATTGAGCTGAAATAAATTTACTTCATTTATTTCATAGATATATTGTCGATATAATAAAATCAAATCGGTTTCTTAGAATTTCCTAACAAGCAAACATTAGACGATCTTTTTTTCGAAAGGTCTTCCTACAATGCCATGGTGAAAAAATATTTAATTATTAATTAAAAAGACCATGCTACTAAAATGTATTAATTGTTTGTTTGAAGAGATTATTTTGATGTGAAAATTGATTTTTTTTTGAGACAGTGTGATTAAAAAATAGAAAAAAAATAAGAGAATATATGTAAAATTATTTTATTGGCAAAATTAATGATTGAAAATATGTTTTAATAGAATCAATTAATGTGAGATGTCAAATTGACCTCCAATCATATAAAAATCAAAGATTTTTCTATTCGCCCAGGGCCCTATTAATGTGAGATGTCAAACTGACCTCCAATCATATCAAAATCAACCAGTATCTTAACCAAATCAAGGGTTTTGCTATTCGTCGGCCACATGGGTCCTGGACGAATATGTGGCCCTAGACGAACTGGGGGCACCAATAGAAAAACCCCTAAATCAATTGAGTCATCCTACAAATGGATCAAAATTCAAGCTATAAATTTCATCAGTTAACTTTCAATTGAAGATCGTTTGACATTATATTAGGGCTCTGTTTGAGTCTCATTATTATTATTATTATTATTATTATTATTTATTTATTTGAAAAATGAGTTTTGTAACAGTAATTTTTATATATGGTGTTTTTGATGGATATTATTGAAAAAAAAAGAATATATTTTAAATAGTGATATGATGAAAAATAAGTGATTAAAAGTAAGACAAAGTTATTGATGGATGAAAAATATTATTATATTGAAGAATGTGTGGTTAAAAATGAGTTTTGAAAGAATGTGTGTCAAATAGAGGCATAGTATAGTTAAAAAGTAAATTTTTTTATTTTTAATTTACGTGTAAAATTATTTTAATTTTGAGAATATGATTAAAATAGGCTCAAGAAAAAAATGAATTTTTAGAGTACTAATCTCAAATTAAGTAACATCTTTCCTTTTCCTCATTCTCTACTAAACACAATTAGTCCCTACAATTTATTCATTCAACATTCGACCAATTAATTCCAACGAGAGGCAATCATTGCACGGAGGAGATGAGGAGCATACTTTTGGCCTTTCTTTTTCATCGTCATGCATACCGCGCTGGAGTCTATTCCAACCTCAATAATGACTCCCGAACCAATTAATACCATACAATATTAAAAAAAAAAAATGTTAAATTATGTTCTCCAATCATAGTTAACCTACTTATCAAACAAAGAGAGTAGATTTTGAATCTCTAGTAGGAATGTCAACGAGCCAAGCTAAGTTGGGCTCGACTCGAGTAAAAATAGTTTGGAGTTTTTTTTTTTACTCGAGCCGAGCTGAGCTTTTGTTCTGGCAAAAAAGTTAGGCTCGAACCGAACTTTCGGCTTGGGTCTGACGAGCCAAATCGACTCACAATTTTTTTTTAAATATCTGGCAACTGCTTGTAACTAGGTTTTAAAAATTTTTTTTTGTAGGTCCGACTCGTCACAGGCCGAAAATAGTGGCTAGCATGAGCCGGGCATGCTCATACTGTTCTCGAACTGAGCCACGTGTTGTCCAGACCGCGCGAGCGAAATTGACACTCCTAATCTCTTGGATCTCCCTACTCTTGAAGTTTGGTGTGTATTGTCCATCTAGTGGCTACATTAGGTGTTTGTCCCAACAATAGTATTTTATAAATAAAAGTGACGCCTAAGTTGTAAATTAGGATATTCAAGTTTATCATTTCGTTCAGATAATACGGTGGTACAAAACACAAAAAATAAGCCACTGTTTGATAGCTTTTTTTCAAATTATAAGTTGATCAAACTTAATTTTTAATTATATTTTATTGAATTTTTAATTTTTATCCACTTTTTGATCACACAGATTATTGTATCCATTAGCTTAAACTTATAATTTCAAAAAACTTTGTCGTATAGGGGCTAATAATATACAATTTTTTTAGCTACTTCCGAATTTTATGGAGAACAAGGTTATGCAGGCAGGGGCGGAGATAGGGGTGGGCTACAGCCCACCCTTGCTCACCCCAGCCCAAGCCAAATTTTGTTGAAAAAAAAAAAAAATTGGTTATAGTCCATTTTTTTCTACTGTCCGACCCAATAACCCAATGTCCAACCAAGTAGCCCCCGTACCATTGAATCCTGGAATGCAGGGACGGGGCAGGAGACAACAGTGAGAAATCGGCTCAGTAGTTGCGAGCTGGAGTAGGGGGCTTCCTTTTATCTTTTTATTTCCTTTTTTCATTTCGTTTTTAATCAAAATTAATCTCTAAAAAAATTAATATGTTACCACGTGTAAGATCCAAATAGAATGTATTACATGATCGAAGAGATGATTACTTAATTGCTACAAATAGGAAGTTGTAGGCCTACTTACGTTCTTTCATTTATATCTCAATTTTCCCTTAATTTACTGATCCTAGTTCAAATTGTACAGTAAAATAGATGGTTATTAATGAAAAAGAAAAAGAAACGGAACGGATATGACCTATTCCATTATTATTATTATTATTATTATTATTATTATTATTATTATTATTATTATTATTATTATTATTATTATTATTATTATTATTTCTCTTTATTATAAATTTTTTTGTTTTAATATATCAATACTTTGAATGGTTATTAATGAAAAAGAAAAAGCAAATATTAATTAGTTAAAATGCTCACGAGAAGCAGATCTTGAGCACTTCGAGCAAAGAGCACAGTTAGCAACGTATGAGTTTTGTGCAACCATTCTATCCCCAAGTGTAAGAACCTTTATCGAGAAAATGGCAATGACATGTGTGATGTCTTGATTAATGCCATGTCATGCTCAAAGGCATGTGAGATGTCCGGACTATGCGCAGATTTGGAAAGAAATGAGGCCAAGACATCGGGTTGTTTTGTGATGCAACCGTAATCGAGACATGACAATGCTGAATTTACTTGATCGCATGACGGAATTTGAGAATGCATCAGATTTGGCATTGAACAACGGGTTGATGAGGGTAAGTGTACGATAGCATTGAGACATTACTTTCCAACTAATTTTAGTCCACGAATTTATTGTAATTTTAGACATGATGAAGGCATGTGATGACGATTACGGGTAGTTTTCCTTTGTGTTTGAATATTGGGGCAGTTTCAAACCATGTGGAGCTGAAAAATTGCCAAACTTAACCTATCAGTTTGGGGTATAAACTGAAATTCGGGAATGCCTATTTATTTATCAAAGTGTTGTGAACTTTGTAGAACTGAGATGTAGATTGTAAGAGTTGGAATAATTCAACGAGTGTGTGTTGTCCATTTTATGTATTTGTAATGTGTTTCTTTATTTTGGCTAAGAAGTAAAGTGGGGATAGTTTCGGCAAATTATGTGTTGGTTTAGTTAATTCAATCTTTTGCATACTTAGTCAAAATTCGTGTGTTTTCTTTATCAAAATTGCATAAAACATGTATTGGTTGGTTAAGGACGGGAAACCTCGAAGCTATCACAAGGAACAAGGAAGAGCCATGTGACAATTGGTATTAGAGCACAGTTTTTTCTAGGGAAAATGAACAAGGTACATTTTTACAAGTTGCTAGGAAAATAGTGAGATTACTGCAAGTCAAAATTTGAAAGATCAGGTTGGCATGCCTAAGGATTTCATGGGTGCATCAATGTTGGATGTTGCTGTCAGTTTGGTAATGTAGATAGCAGAAATGAGGTACAATCTGCCTGAAATGAGACAGGTTTTCAAAACTTTGGTTGTTGATGTTAGGTTTATATTTTGTATTGGCAACTCTGTGAACAAATTGACCAACTTGAACATTTATAAAAGTTTAGGGACTAAATTGCAAAGTTTCATAGTTGGTAGGTTAGCTTAGAGTTTGGGGTTTTATATTTGGAACAAGAAGGATTCACACCAGATTTTCGCTAGCTACTCGCCGGAGTGTTGCTCGAGCGACTGAAACAGAAACTACCCCACTCGACTTTCGCCCCACTGTCGGTCGAGCGATAGACCCTTTGCTGTAGCGAAGAAGCCACTTTGCTCAAGCGACATATTATTCTGGGAAACCTAATTTTCTATTTCCGAGATTTTTACTTGGCCCATACAACTAATTTCATCCAACCTATATATTGAGGCGCCGTATTTTCTATGAACGGGAGATTGGACATACAACTATGAAGAGAGAAAACATCCTACACAAGATCAAAGTTCAATCATTTCACTCATATGTACCTCTTTCATTGAAAACATCAAAACTATCAAATCAAACACTGAATTGGTCTCTTCGCTTAGGTCTGCTCTAAGATCGTGTCGTCAACTGTGCCGCATTAAAGATCAAAGAAGAGTTTGAAGAACGAGGAGTTCTTGGGGAAGATCTACAGGAGATAAACTGCGTAAAGAGTCAGGATTGGTGTTCGTGTGCTCATTATAGGAGGACTGCTTTACAAAGAAGAGCCAGAATTGGTGTTGGTGTGCACATTTTAGGAGGGCTGCTTCAGACTTCAAATAGGAGATCAGAAAGTTTGTGTTGTCAACTTTGCTGATAGTCTGTAAGTTTTATTGACAATTTATAGTGGATCTTTAACTGGCAAAGTGTCCGGAGTTTTTCCCACGTTGGGTTTCTCCGTGAACAATTCTGGTATTGTTTATTCCTTTATTTACTGCTTTGACATTACTGCTTTATTTTAAGATAGGACAAATTTAATTGTTTGACTAATCAACTAGATATAATTAACTTGTGACTTGTTACGTGTTAATTAAGTATTAATTTCGTATTTACACCTAATCACCCCTCTAGGCGTTGTAGGGTCGAATTTCGCATTTTTCAATTGGTATCAGAGCTTTATTTCGATTCCTGACCCTATTTGTCTATATGGTTAGTTCATTGTCTGTCCTACCCTACTTTGATGGTAGCAATTGTGCGTATTGGAAAGTTAGGATGAGAGCTTTCGTAAAATCTATAGATGAGCGGATTTGGTTGAGTGTGGTCAATGGTTGGAGTGCCCCTAGTACTACTGTAGATAACGTAGTGACCCCCACTCCTAAAGTTAATTGGACTAGGACGAACTTAGATGAGTGTAACTGGAATAGCAAAGCCTTACATGCCCTATTTATGGCAGTGTCCCCTGAAGAGTTTCGGAGAGTGTCTATGTGTGAGGTAGCTAAAGATGTTTGGGATATCTTAGACTATACATGAGGGAACTCAAGCTGTTAAAAATTCTAAGTTGCAGATGCTTACAACTAGGTTTGAGGAGATTAAAATGAGAGAAGATGACATGTTTGAAACCTTCTTTGCAAGCCTTAATGACATAGTGAACTCTAGCTTCAGCTTAGGAGAGAAAATCCCCTTCAGCTTAGGAGAGAAAATCCTCGAGTCTAAGATAGTGCGTAAAATTCTTAGATTTTTAACTAAGTGATTTAGGCCTAAAATCACGGCAATTGAGGAAATTAAGGATATAGATACTATCAAGGTGGAAGAGTTAGTTGGGTCCCTTCAAACTTATGAGCTTACTTTAGATAATCATGCAAAAGATAAGTGTTGGCCTTAAAAACTATGAGGTTTAGACATACCATATCTTTTGATTCTGATTCACCAAATGATGAGGAGATAGCTTACCTCGCAAAAAAATTCTGGAAAATGTTTAGGAATAAAAATGAACCTCATGAGAGACATGGAGGTACCTCGAGTGAATCTAGAAGAAGATCTAAGTCTGTTATATGCTATAATTGTCAAGGTATAGGCCATGTAAAGAGTGAGTACCCTAGCAGAAGGAGAAATCAAGATAAGGCTATGAATGCTACTCTTACTGATAATTAGTCTAGCTCAGATAATCAGAGTGAGAAATCCACTCGTGAGGAAAGTGGGAAACATGTTACCTTTACTGTTAGAATTAGGAATGAATCTGACCAGTGAAGTGCAAAAGAGGACCTAGTTAGTGATGAGGATTCTGATGAAAAGTCTGAGAGTGAGAAAGATATCCGAGAAGCTTATGATATGATGTATGAAGAGAGTCTTCGGATTCTCACTAAGAACAAAGCCTTGAGCGCGAGAAATCAGGAACTTGAATTGGAAAATGAGAAGTTAGTAGCACACATTAAGGAATCTACCTCGATCCTAAGTGAAGTGAAATTCATGAATGAATCTTTAGATGTTTAAGTTAGGAACATCATTAGTGAACTTGAGAGTCCTCTAGGAGATTCAGAGAGTTAACCATTGAGAGAGAGAAATTAGAAATCCAGGTTAAGAACCTTCTGAGCGATCTAGAATATTCTAAGTTTGAACTGCTTGTCTTCTCTAATGGTTCTGAAAAGTTAGACAACATTTTAGGAATGGACAAGCCGACTAGAAATAAGGGAGGTCTAGGTTTTAAGGATAACATTGGTAGTACTTCTAAGACCACATTTATCCCTGCCACTGATCAACCCAAACATGTGCCTAACCCCAATCTCAAGGATAAGGGATTTGTTAGACAGAGGTCTACTAGACAGTGTAGGAACCGTCGACCTAGGAATAGACGTCAGTGTTCACATTACATAGGTCCTAGGTTTATTCCTACATGTTTTCACTGTGGTGAGTTAGGATACATAACGTCTCGGTGTCATCATTTCCTGAATAGGAATAGAAACTGGAATTTAAATAAAAATAAGAATTGGGATTATGTTGATCAGATTGACCTTCTTTCTAATCAGGTAAGTTAATTAACCAAGATCATGACACAGATGAATAGAAATATTCATGTTATTAGGCAAGGTTGGGTGAAGAATAGTGATCTGAAAAATTTTGAAATAGATCACGGTGCTCTTAAAGATAAAATCATTTGCATACGTAACTGATTAGGTATTTTGGTTTGGTGCATGCTCGTACTTTATCATTACGTGACATAGATTTATGCATACATCATGTTTATTTTTTTATTTGTTCTCATACATTTTTTTTATGGTTTGTGTTTTGTATGAATTCTTATGTTTTGTGTGCTTGGTGCGTTCATATTTTTATACAAAAAAAAATAAAAACATTTTCTTTTATTTCTTTGGTTTACGTTTTTGCTTTGAGAAAAAGAAAAATAAAAAGTGAGAACAAAAAGTGAAAATTGGTTTTACAGCATGTTACACAATACACTTGATTTTGTGGTGTTAATCAAGAATGAGTTTATTTGTTGGGCTGTAATATAATTTCCATTGTTAGCTTAGGATGCTTGTAGAGTATTTAATATAGGTCTTTTCATATACTATCTGCACTGCACACACTATGATCTTGACAGTGGGACTCTACTGTGTGTGTGAGATTTGGGATAACAATCACATGTTAGTAGGGTGACTTTGAACATGAATTGACCATTTTAATTAGACCTAAACTCAATTTTATCCCTGCATGATTAATGTATGATTGAAAAAAAAAATTATAAGGGGCTCAATATCTTAATGCTCCTTTTCGAAACTTACTTGACTCGAGTGATTAAGCCTGCAGGGTTTCTCATAACTTGGTGCTTGTGGTCAGCTGACTTGGGTTAACCAGCCTAAAACTCGTTACAGGGGTCATGTTAGTCGCTTAATGGAAAGTAGCCTGCACTTAAGATTGAAAATATATTTGAGCGGTCCTGTTGCAAATAGTGAAGAATGAATAATTGTTTGTGATGTATGTCAGGGGGAGAAGACATATTCTTTGATGGACATGAGATTTCATATGCAGGTCCTAATGTGCTTTAAGGTTTGAATTTCATAAGTAGAGGAATAGACCTATTAACAGTGATATTTAGCATGTCTTTTCTCACAAAATTAAGGTATGAAGTCCTACTGTCAGAGGATTAGTCACATTTTACACGTATGAGTCACTTATATCATTTACCCCATGGGTAACTTATATTGGCGTTGTGGGATGGTTTACTGTTCACTGCATATACTTGTGATTGCTAATACCCGTATTGTTGAGTTATTGTGTGTTTTTGCTCTGTTTCTTGGGCATTTGTGATAAAAAGGGGGAGATTTTTATAGTAAGGGGGAGATAATGAGAGATATCTACACATTTCGTCGTTTGCATAGCTAGATACTGTATAGAAATTTTAAGCTTTACATTTGATTTGATCTTTTACATATGTCTGTGGGGTCGTTGGGGAGAGACATCGATACATTTCCTACTATTTTAACACTTAGAGTTTGCAGTAGTGACAGTATATCTGCATTTCATATCATGCACTGAGGGGGAGCATGTGCATTGCAAGTGTGTTGCATTTCATGCATGACTATTTGAGTTTGTCTTGATGTTTAGAGGTATTAATGTGATTATGGTGCTTTGGTTAACATTAATACTGCATCTCAAACTAATTTACTTATTTCACTGACTATGCTTCTAAGTACTTTATTACTTATTTCCTGTATCACGTGCTTTTACACTGGTATGTGAGTTTTTGATTTCAGGATACAGGATTAACAAAGTGGAAGCTGCATTTAGTTGGTTTTGTTGGATTTGGGTAGTTTGGATATGTTGTGGTTGTTTTGTATTGTGTTTTGTCATAGAATGCCAAATGGAGAGTTTGTTAGGTTTATATTTTGTATTGGCGATTCTGTGAACAAATTGACTAACTTAAACATTTATAAAAGTTTAGAGACTAAATTGTAAAGTTTCATCGTTGGTATGTTAGCTTAGGGTTTGAGGTTTTATGTTTGGAACAATAAGGATTCACGCCGAATTTTCGCTAGCTGCTCATCGGAGTGTTGCTCGAGGGACTGAAACAGAAACTACCTCGCTCGACTTTAGCCCTACTGTCGCTCGAGCGATAGACCCTTCGCTCGAGCTAAGAAGCCACTTCGCTCAAGTGACATATTATTCTGGAAAACCTCATTTTCTATTTTTGAGATTTTTACTCGGCCCATACAACCTATTTCGTCCAACCTATATATTGAGGCGTCATATTTTCTATGAACGGGAGATTGAACATACAACTATCAAGAGAGAAACATCATACACAAGATCAAAGTTCAATCCTTCCACTCATATGTGTCTCTTTCATTGAAAACATCAAAGCTATCAAATCAAATACTGAATTGGTCTCTTCGCTTGGGTCTGCTGTAAAATTGTGTCGTCAACTGTGCTGCATTAAAGATCAAGGAAGAGTTTGAAGAACAAGGAGTTCTTGGGGAAGATTTACAGGAGATAAATTGTGCAAAGAGTCAGAATTAGAGTTCGTGTGCTCATTACAGGAGGACTGCTTTACAAAGAAGAGCCAGAATTGGTGTTTGTGTACACATTTCAGGAGGGCTGCTTCATATTTCAAACAGGAGATCAGAAAGCTTGTGTTGTCAACTTTGCTGGTAGTCTGTAAGTTTTATTGACAGTTTATAGTGGATCTTTAACTGGCAAATTGCCCGGTGTTTTTCACACGTTGGGTTTCTCCGTGAACAATTTTGGTATTGTTTATTGCTTTATTTACTGCTTTTACATTACTGCGGTATTTCAAGATCGGATAAATTGAATTGTTTGACTAATTACCTAGACATAATTAACTTGTGACTTGTTGCACGTTAATTAAGTATTAATTCCGTATTTACGCCTAATCACCCCTCTCTAGGTGTAGCAGGGTCGAATCTCGCGTTTTGCAGTTGAGTTGAATGAAAAGTTCACGTCCATGCTCGAGAACATCATGACCCAGACTGGAAATATTTCTTCTCGCATTAGACTATTGGAAGGCAAAGTTGCATTGCTGAAATGGGCAAATCCTGCTATTAAGGATTCTGTGGTGACCTCGAAAATCAAAGTACGAGAGTCAAGGTGTTTGACGGTACCTGGAGTGGCAATGAACTTGAAAATTTTCAGGTTGTACATGTTCTCGAGGAAGATCAGGTGGACGTCGTGAACATGTTAGATGTTGGAGATACAAAACTATGGTAGAGAACTCGATTACCATAAGATGAGACTGTAGAAAGGCCAAAAATTGACCGAGAAATGGTTGCAGGAAAACCTGAAGGATTAGTTCTTTCCCTACAATACAATGTAGATTGCATGGGAAGTGCTGCGAAATATAAGGCAAACAACACGGTATAAAGGTATGTGAATGAATTTTGTTCTTTGATGTTGAACATCAAAAACTTGTTCGAAGAGGACAAACTCTTTTAACTTCATGTCAAGACTGCAAATATGGGTGCAAATTTAGTTGCGTTCGCAAGGCATGGAGGATCTATAGTCGACCATTGCGTGGCTGATGCTTTGGTCAAGTTGCATTTGGGTGGTGATGCTACATTAAGAAAGCCAATTGATGATAGAAATGAGAAGGGTAACAAGCTATATTTGTAAGGGGTCTCATTGTGCTACGGACAACCTAAAATGGGAAAAATTGGTTGCAATGATACTGGAGAAATAGAGATTGTGAAATTAGTGTTGCTTGAGTGAATCCATTGTAGATTGTTGTAGAGTCATAGGATGGAGAATTTGCTGTTGCATTGTAGGAATTTGATGGAGAAGGCACCTAGACGCAGTAGCAAACTATGGTGACTATTGGGATGCAGAGTGTTTCTATAACTTGTGAAAATGTGAGAATTGGAGTGTTCTTAACTGAGGAGAACGTACTGAGAAAATGGCAATGGCATGGGTGATGTCTCAATTGATGTTATGTCATGGCTGAAGGTGCACAGGATGTCCAGAGAAAGTGTAGATTCGAGAAGAAATGAAGCAAGACATCTGGTTAGTTTTGTGATGTGATAGTAATCGAGGCATGACGATGCTAGATTTACTTGATGGTGACATCGCGGGTTAGAATTTGGGGACGCATGTCAGATTTGGCATTGATCGATGGGTTGATACGAGCAAGTGTTCAACAACACTGAAACCTTGTGTCCAACTGACTTTTAGTCCATTAATTTAGTGTAATTTCAGATATGAGGAAGGTATGTGACTCTGGTTAAAGGTGGTTTTCCTTTGTGTTTGACTGTTTGGGCAGTTTCAGATCATGTGGGGATGAAAAATTTCCAAAGTCACCCTATCAGTTTGAGGTGTAAAGTGCAATTCGGGAATGCCTATTTATTTTTGGAAGTGTTGTGAACTTTGTAGAATGGAGAGGCAGATTGTAAGAGTTCAAATGAGACAACAAATGTAGAATGGAGAGGCAGATTGAACTTTCATGTGTTTGTAACTTGTATCTTTATTTTGGTTGAGAAGTGAAGTTGGGACGGTTCCTGTAAATTTTGTGTTTGCTTTAACTAATTTAATCTTCTGCATACCTAGTTAAAATTCGTGTATTAATTTTACTATTTTCATTATCAAAATTGTATAAAATGTGTATTGATTTGTTGGGGACAGAAAACGAACACGGAATAGCCATGTGACACTAAGAAGTGATGCATTCCATTGGAGCATAGGAAACACAAGCACAATTATCAACATACGAGTTCAACCTTATTGTGCAACCTTTCAATCCCCAAGCAAGTGATTATGCTGTTGATGCATTTGGATATATTAATGGGAGATCGATGAGTTTGGATATATTCTAGTTTATGTAATTCAGATTGGGCACTCTAAATCAACCAATTTAATTTAGATAAAACTTCGTACTAGTAAATTACAAGATGCTTGATATTTTGAATCTGAATGAAGTCCACAATAAATTTGTACTTATGAACCCCCCCCCCCCCCACACACACACACACAAATTTTGTATTTTCCATTTCGATATTAATAAAATACACACCGTGCCTGGTCTTTAAGTGAAAAAGGAAATAAGAAAATAGTCAACAAAAAAGCTCCTAAAAAATCTAAGGTACAAAAATCTCAAGGGTTCTTTTGTTCTTTTTCCAAAAATAATTCAAACAGTATATTTACTGTTTTACCTTCAGAGAAGCAAAATTTTCCCATAAAGAACATTTCATACCCTAGCCCACCACCATTATAATTCCCACTCATTGTGTTTCTTGCTTAAAGCTTTCACTCACTCTTCCTCATCAATTCTCTTTCTCTTCCTAAATAATATGTGCCAGCTCCCATCTGATAGGAATTGCAGGCTACCAGCTTAGAGAGAGACAGAGACAGATAGATATATAGTTATATACACACACATACATATTATATGTATAGAGAGAGAGACGGAGTCCCACAAAGTGACTGAATTGAGGATCATTTACAGATAAGATATACACCACTTATGTACTGACCTAGACCATCAGAGTATATTACTGTATGATCATGGATGGTGGAAGTAATAATTCTATGCGAAGCCCAAATTTCCCATTTGAATTACTACAGAAAAGAAATCCTGCAGAAGCTAGTCCCAGCTCAACTTTTCCTTCAAATTCAGGTAATTTGGAAGCACAAAAGAAGCCTCAGCCAAAAAGAAACTCAACCAAGGACAGGCACACCAAGGTTGACGGCCGGGGTCGCCGGATCCGTATGCCGGCAACCTGTGCTGCTAGGGTTTTCCAGCTTACTAGAGAATTAGGCCACAAATCGGATGGTGAAACCATCGAGTGGTTGCTCCAGCAAGCGGAGCCAGCGGTGTTTGCCGCCACGGGTACAGGAACCATCCCGGCTAATTTCAGTTCACTTAACTTATCAGCTAGAAATTCTGGCTCAACCATTTCAGCACCATTACATTTGAGGAATAATTATTTTAACCAGAGCTTGAGGAGTAGTATTGAAGATTCACAGAGGAGGGTTTTGTTTTCTGGAGTTGGATTATCATCATCTGAGAATAATCCATTGAATTGCCTTAATGGGAATATAAGTGTGAGTTCTATGTTACAAGCAAAGCAAGAACCGGCAGTTCAAACTCACATGTTACAGTCGAATACCTCGATTCCGGCGTTCCATGGTCAGCTTCCGTCGCAGACGTTTCTTACGGTGACAAATTCTAGTAGCCAAGTGACGAGTGGTGATTCTTTATGGTCATTTCCAGCTATTGGGAACTCTAGTACTATGTATAGTGGAAGTTCAA
This sequence comes from Fraxinus americana, assembly GCA_035079005.1. NCBI lineage: Eukaryota > Viridiplantae > Streptophyta > Magnoliopsida > Lamiales > Oleaceae > Fraxinus > Fraxinus americana. The sequence goes on from CM068707.1 coordinate 31,287,192, forward strand.
TGCCTAGTGGTGGAATACATTTTATGAATTTTCCTACACCTTTGGCACTTTTACCAGGGCAGCAATTGGGTATGGGAAATGGTGGTGGCAGCGGCAGCGGAGGGCCGGTGGTGGATGGGCATTTAAGCATGCTAGCGACGCTCAATGGATTTAGGCCTGGAGGTTCCGAGACTCAGGCGACAGGCCATGGTTCAGGGGGCCATGACCAACACATTACAACTAGTAACCACTTATGAATTGGATTCACCAAGTGTATGATTTATGCCGCCTTTTTAATTTTCACTGATTACTTGAATGGGGTATCCATATATATTTGAATTATTGGCGAGCTGCAAATATCCTTGTTTTATAAGTTAAATTGCTTGAATTTCGAGTTTTATCTAGCTTGTCACATTTTAATGCTTGTACTTCAGGGTTTTGTGAGGAATATATATATATAATGCAATTGATTGCCATTTGCATATATCTCCTAATTATTGGATTAATCATAAGCTAGGCCCTTGTTTGGTCCCCTTTTTTTCCAAAATTCATTTTTCTCTTTCTTATTTTCAACCACACATTTGTCAATAGAATAATATTATATACAAACTCAGATTTTTTTCTTATTTTTTAATTGTACATTCTTTATCAAAATACTATTCCAAAATACTTTTTGAGCAAAAAATGGGACTCAAACAAGCTCTAGGATATCATATGAAGAGTATAGAGATATTGATTTTATTCCTAGTTACGTATTCTGATTTTTCAAAATCTTGCCTATCATCTATGCTTTTGGTTCAAGGAACCAGAGACTGATTTGCGTGTAAGGATGCATTTTCGAAGGTTACTTGCTCAATTAGAATTGATTAGATAGTCTTGATCAACTCATCTAAAAGTTTAACCTTGGTTTGAGCCTTGTTTTGGATAAAAATGTATTTCTGAATAGTGATTTTTTTTAATAATGTGTGGTTAAAAGGTAAGAAAAAGTTTTGATTTACGTGTAAAATTTTTTATTGGAAAATGTGTGGTTGAAAATAAATTTTGAAAAAATGATTTTTTTTTTTTTAAAAAAAGAAGGGACTCAAACAAGGGTGTAATTTGTTAGGCACGAGACAAACTTATTTACTTAGAATGTCTTAATACGGACCTTCTCATATATACACGTGTGCAATAAAATGGGTTGATGAGTCTTGATTCACAAGATTTTTTAAGTGCTTTTACACTATATTGAACTACCTCGTTATGTCTTGGACATGAACAAGCTCCCCTCTCTAAGTGTGTGTTTAGATTCTCAACATCTATATTTTTTTTACGAGTAGTGATGCTCATTTGTTTTTTTTATAATTCTACACCACTCTAGTAATTCTAATGTCTTAGTTCTACATTATCAGTGAAAGATTCCACAAAATTGAGAGAAGGCTACACTTCGCAGTTATCTTACATAAGGCAGGAGGAATATAATTTCTATTTTTCATCCTTTTCAGGTGGCTCTCAGGAGCCCTAGCTGTAAAACTAATATAAATTCACTCAGTACCTGTGGAATCATTCCTCCTGCCATATATAAGATAACTGCAGCCATGGTCATGGTGGTGGATGGTGGTGGCCCTACCACACTTGCAATACCAACCTGCAAATCAGTACAGTCAATAAATGGTCTGTTCTTGATTGATCAACATGAACAGTTACAGAGAGTGAGTGTGTTTTTTTCAGTTTGGGGAATTATTTTCTGGATTTGTTTAAGCATCTTTATGAAGTTATTGAATTAGGGTATCTGTTGGCTTTGCTTTGCTTTGCTTTGCTGTAATGGCCCAGTACATTATTGTCATTCCTGCACAAGCATATAGACAACACATGCACTGTATGTGGTTGTTTTCTTGCAATGTTCCATCAGATATTCTTTCCAAATGCAGTACAATAATAATGCAAGTGAAATTATTCATTTTTCGAAGATTATTATTTGAAGAATTATCAAGTATATATTATTAAATACGGGGAAAAAAAATCAATATTTATGATTTTCATCTTACAAAATATCCATTACATAGCATTAATGTCCAATATTATATGAATTGTCGAATGCCTAACATTATATGTATACAATTGATGATCAAGTCTTAAGGTAGTCTAGATCGCACATCCTACTAAAGGTCTACTACAAGTCCATTGGATTAATGTATGGAGACTTTAAACTTATAGATGATGCGATATTCAATATTGTATGAGAACACGTAAATATCCTAAAAGCAAATCTTGACATCATTTATTTATGAAAATTTGTTGTGCATATATTAGGATTATGACAATTAATAGATTTTATATGACGAAAAGAGACGTGTCGAAATTATATTTTAGATTTTTAGTGGGTGATAGGACGTAACTACCTCTTTTTTTAAGGCATTATGAATTCATTGTACATGCTACAGAGATAGGATAACAATTAACTTAATGATCATCTTCATATCAATAGCAATCTGAATGTCTTTCCGGATACCAAAATATCATGCATAAAAACAAAAATTGGCAGCCATACTATAAATGATATTCTATGTTATCTCTATGGGGCACCCTCAGCCCTGTTTGGTGCTCATTATTTCAAAAATAAATAAATAAATAAAGAAGAAGAAGAAGAAGAAGAAGAAGAAGAATTTTGAATAGTATTTTTAGGAGAATGTGCGGTTAAAAAGTAGGGAAAAATCTTGGACTTACGTATAAAATATTTCATTGTGTGAATATATAGTAGAAAATGATCCTATAACAAAATGAATTTTAAAATAATGAGCACCAAACATGGAATAAAAATGAAAGATAAAAGAGGGTTATGACTTTGTTTAGATAATGTTAAAAGATGTGTACTTTTTTATTTTAACACTTTGACGATGTGACTCATGTGACATAGTGATAAATTTGCATTCCTCATAGATATTATGGAAGATCCGCCGCGGCAGGGCTCCTAATTAAGCACTTGTTTGATATCAATTATTTCAAAAATTTATTCTCCTCTCTTATTTTCAACAATACATTTTTCAATAAAATTGTTAGGTTTTAGATTATTTGTAATATGCGATTCTGAGAACAAAAAAACTGAAATTGACATATTGTAAAAGTTCAAGGAGTAATGTGCAAATATGTTGAAAATATGATTTTTATGTTTAGGGTTCGTGAATGGCAAAAAGAGGAAAACGGTTGGGATTTTCGCTGGACTGTCGTCAGGTTTAGCTCGAGCTACAAAAGCAGAAACTCCATCGCTTGACTGTTGCCCTGCCTTCGCTTGAGCGACAGCCTGTCGTTCGACTGTCGCTGAGCTCTTGCTCAAGCGACAGTTTTATTCGGGAAAGTTTTGTTTCGAATTTTAAAGTTTTTTCCTGGCCCATTCGTTTTTTCTAACCTACCTATAAATACCAAAACACTTTTATACAAAAATTTGAAGGTTGAACATTGAGAGAGCTACATCTGTGAGAGATTGATTCGATTCTTTCCTTCAACCTTCATCTCGTGAGTTTGTTTTGGAGAGAAAAACATCAATTCAATATTTCAAACACCAAACTGCTGTTCCTATACATTTGATCAGAGTTCTAAAGATCGAGAATGTTCTACTGGAGTTCTAGTCTGTGAAGAACGGCTTGTTCTTCGTGATCCACATGAGATGTGCGATTTTACCAAGTTAGGGGCTGTTGTAGGATAGCGGAGTTCCAGGAGAGCGTTCGTTATTGCAGCTGGAATTGGTATAGGAGAGCACGAAATTCAGGAGAGCTGCTGTAAGAATTGTAGTTAGAAGATCGGATAGTTCGTGTCGCCATCTAGTCTGGTAGACTGTAAGTACAGAATCGTTTATAGTTGATTGACTGACAAAGTGCCCGGAGTTTTTCTCAATTGGGTTTCTCCGTAATCATTTTGGTGTTGATTACTACTTTCGCTATATTGATTAATTATACAACTACGGTATAAAAACTTAGGACTAAAGTTGACTTGCATGAATAATCATTTAGAAAAGAATTAAAAAGTGACTTGTTGCTGTTTAATTCGTAATATACTTTTAATTTCACATTAAATACCTATTCATTCCCCCTCTAGGTATTATCAAAAATAATATCATACGCAAATCCAAAAAATTTCTACATTTTTTTGGAAAAAAAAAAATGGGGTTCAAACATTACCTAAATATCAGTTGGGCAAAATTGATAAATCATATATACATGATCAAATTTTATTTCCGTCCACACATTCCAACGAAATCACAATTGCTATATTTTTGCTACAAGTACATTAAGTTTTGACATTATGAATAGCATTGTTTGACACGTCAACAATTTGGGCCATAGATTTTAACAACGCTTATTCAAATTAATGGCACAATTTTTCATACATCACACAATGTTATCCATAATGTTATCCAAGAATATGCTACTACCATAATTCAAATTACAATCACTTATTCACCATATATTTCTATTTATATATAAATTAAAACATTTATAAATTCTTCCAAACAAAGGCTAAGTCGTCTTCATCAATTCGGGAGACAGACGATGACGAAGTAATAAATTTTAAATCAAATTGAAGTTCAATTACCTAAATGAATCTAAACTAAACTTTAGTAACCCATTTGAAACACATCAAGTATGATGACCAATTGAAATTTGGGTTAAATCTACTAATAACCATTGTACTTTATACTTAAGTGGTGGTAATTGGGACAAATGGTCTCTTTCATAATATAGTTTGGGATTTTAGCCTTTGACCACAATTAATGATTTAAAATAAATATTTTAATTCAAAATTAATAGATTACCTAAATTACCCATATTACATCACAATGAATTCTTCTACTTTCATACACAATTTAAAACCAACAGTAAAATGACATACTGCCGTTTTAAACAACTGAATGCCGTTTTAACTAATTTTATGTTTGTATCAATTTATGTTTCCTCGTATCCACATAAAAATTAATGAAAACAAGTTTTAACAATATTTTGAGCGAAATTGAAAATTCGTGACCCAAAACGACATGTTGTCGTTACAAACGGTTCGATGACGTTTTAACTAATCTAGCATTCGTTTCACTTTATATTGTCTCATACCCACATAAAAATAAGCGTAAACAAGTTTTCACGATATTTAGAGTGACATCGAGACCTCGTAACCCAAAATGTCAAGCTGCCGTTTTAAATGTTTTGCGGTCATTTCAACTAATTTCATATCTGTTTCACTTTATTTGCACTCGTTTGCACAAACAAAAGCAAGTTTCATTACATTTGGACATCAATGTCTATACAAATTTCACGCGATAACGACCAGCACCGTTGTTTTGTGAGTAAACTACAGTATACTTGCTACGAATAAAGGCAAGTAACCCAAATTTCATATATTCCAATTATAAGATAAAATATTCAACAAATTAGCTTGTTTAACTTGTATAAGTCTTCCAGATGGTTCAAGATTTTATTGATTTTTTTGGGAGCGAATCAATGTCCTGTGATTAGGGGCGGAGTTAGATCATGAAAGTAAGGGGGCCTAGAGGTATAGATGAAGGGGTTGGGGTTTACGGGGTTATTAACAAAAAATCAAGAAATGTATAAAAGAAAGTACTAATATTTAATTTAGCAAAATCATACCTTATTACAAGCGTTCCCTTCGAGCCTGGTGTCCAAAACATAGCACGTTTAGTCGTTCAATGTGTACGAGTCTGGTATCCAAAATATAGCACGATTGCATGTGTTATGTTGTGTATACCATATTTGTTACATTTTTCTTGGTGGTTAAGTGTAGTATAATTTCCAATCGGATGTATGATGTGACTCGCTATAGTTTGAACTTTGAGTGGACTGTGACGTTTAAATCTAATCATGTGAAAACAAGCGAGAATGAAGTGAAACGAACACGAAATTAGCAAAAATGATATGCATACGTTTAAAATGACTACATGCCATTTTGGGTCACGGGCTCTCGATTTTTCTTCGAAGCCAGTAAAAACAATGTTTGGAACATCATAGATAAGTTGTACATATTGAACGATTGCACATGCTATGTTTTGTATACATTTTCCTTGGTGTCAGTGTAGTGTAATCTCCTGTCGGACGTATGATGTGACTCACTATAGTGATCAAATGCCGTTTAGGGTCACGGGAAATTGATTTCACTCCGAAACTAGCAAAACAGTATTTGAAACATCACACATGACTAGTACATATATAGTTAAAACTTTCTACCCTAAAATTTAATGTGGTTAGAGCGTGAATGAATCGAAACGAACACTAAATGAGTAAAAGCGTCAGAAATACGTTTAAAATGATCGGATGTCGTTTTGGGTCTCAGGGTCTGGATTTCACTCAAAAACTAGTCGATCATGGTTTGAAACATCTTAGAAGACTTGTACATGTTGAATTAGCTAATTTGTTGAGCATCTTATCTCACAATTAGAATATAATAGAATTTGTATTACTTACGTTTATTCGTAGTGAAGTAGAGTATAAATAACTTACAGAACAATAGTGTTGGTTATTATCGGATGAACTTTGTAACTAACGTGTTGTTCAAATACGGTAAAAATTTGAATTCATTTAATTTTTATATAAATATAAGTGAATATAAAGTGAAATTAATACAAAACTAGTTGAAATGGCAACTGGCCATTTAAAATGTTAGCATGTCATTTTGGGTCACAGGGTCTCGATTTCACTTTAAAACCATTCGATCATATTTTTGAACATCTTAAAAGATTTTTATAAGTTAAACAAACTAATTTTTTGAGTATCTTATCTATAATCAAAGTATAATAGAATTTAAGATACTTACCTTCATTCATAGTGAAGACTAGAATAGTTTATTCATGGAAAATGTTGTTGATCACTATCGGGTGAACTTTTTTTTATCGATCTTGGATGTTTAATGTTACTTATCGATTTTACTCTAAATGTAATAAAATTTTTTCTACTTTCATTTTCATGTGGGTACGAGAGAATATAGAGTGAAACAAATACAAAATTAGATGTTTAATGTTATTTATCGATTTTACTCTAAAAAGGCATGTCGAACAATTATATATTTTTTGTTTTGCAAACCCTAAACCCTGAAATCTAAACCCTAAACGGCAACCCTCCCTTTAAAATGATTAGATGCCGTTTTGGGTAAGGAGGTATCGATTTCACTCCGAAACTAGTAAAACAGTGTTTGAAATACCATACATGTCTTGTACACATTGAATGACTACACGTGCTATGTTTTGACTATCACACTTGCCACTTACGTTTTTCTCTATTGTCAAGTGAAGTGTAGTACTGTAGTGTAGTGTAGTTTCCAACCGAATTATATGGCAACTCGCTATAGTTTTGACAAATGTGTCGACCGTAACGTCGAAATGTAGTTAAAACTCTCATCCACAAACTTTCAAGTGGTTACGGGCATGAATAAATCAAAACGAGCACGAAATGAATAGAAACGTCATTGGTACGTTTAAAATGACCAGATGTCATTTTGGGTCACGAGGTATCTATTTCACTCCGAAACTAGTAAAATCGTGTTTCAAACTCATACATGTCTTGTACACATTGAACAACTATACGTGCTATGTTTTGACTATCAAACTCGTCACTTACGTTTTTCTTATTGCCAAGTGAAGTGTAGTGTAGTTTCCAACCGAATTATAGAGTAACTCGCTATAGTTTGAACTTTGTGTGGATTGTGATATTGAAATCTAGTTAAGACTTTCATTCTTACACATTCAAGTGGACACGAGCGAGAATAAAGCGAAACGAACACGAAATTAGCAAAAATGATATACATACATTTAAAATGATTGCATGTCGTTTTGGGTCGGGTTCTCGATTTTTTCTTCGAAACTAGTAAAAAACAATATTTCATTCTAGTTAAATCTAGTTAAAACAAGTTAAGTGTAGTATAGTGTAGTTTCCAACCGAATTATAGAGCAACTCGCTATAGTTTGGACAAATGTGTTGGCCGTAACATCAAAATGTAGTTAAAACTTTTATCCATAAATTTTCAAGTGGTTACGGACGTTGATTTCACTCCTAAACTAGCAAAACAGTATTTGAAACATCACATATGACTACTACATATATAGTTCAAACTTTCGTCCCTAAACTTTAATGTGGTTAGAGCGTGAATGAATCGAAACGAACACTAAATGAGTAAAAACGTCAGATATACGTTTAAAATGATCAGATGTCGTTTTGGGTCTCAGGGCCTCGATTTCACTCAAAAACTAGTCGATCATGGTTTGAAACATCTTAGAAGACTTGTACATGTTGAATTAGCTAATTTTTCGAGTATCTTATCTCACAATTAGAATATAATGGAATTTGTATTACTTACGTTTATTCGTAGAGAAGTAGAGTATAAATTACTTACAGAACAATAGTGTTAGTCATTATCGGATGAACTTTGTAACTAACCTGTTGTTCAAATACGGTAAAAATTTGAATTCATTTAATTTTTATATAAATATAAGTGAATATAAAGTGAAATTAATACAAAACTAGTTGAAATGGCAACTGGCCATTTAAAATGTTAGCATGTCATTTTGGGTCACAGGGTCTCGATTTCATTTTAAAACCATTCGATCATATTTTTGAACATCTTAAAAGATTTGTATAAGTTAAACAAACTAATTTTTTTGAGTATCTTATCTATGATCGAAGTATTATAGAATTTAAGATATTTACCTTCATTCATAGTGAAGACTAGTATACTTTATTCATGGAAAATGCTGTTGATTACTATCGGGTGAACTTTTTTTTTATCGATCTTGGATGTTTAATGTTGCTTATCGATTTTACTCTAAATGTAATGAAATTTTTTATACTTTCATTTTCATATGGGTACGAGAGAATATAAAGTGAAACAAATACAAAATTAGTTAAGACGTTATCAAATCATTTATAACGATGGCATGTTATTTCGATTACGAACTGTAAATTTCACTTCAGATATAATTAAAACATGTTTTTCAATAATTCTCATATGGATACGAGGGAACTTAAAGCAAAATGAATACAAAATTTGTTAAAATGATGCTTAGTCGTTTAAAAAGGCATGTCGAACAATTATATGTTTTTTTGTTTTGCAAACCCTAAACCCTAAAACCTAAACCCTAAATGGCAACCCTCCCTTTAAAATGATTAGATGTCGTTTTGGGTCAGGAGGTATCGATATAGAGTAACTCGCTATAGTTTGAACTTTTTGTGAATTGTGATATTGAAATCTAGTTAAAACTTTCATTTTTACACTTTCAAGTGGACACGAGTGAGTATAAAGCGAAACGAGCACGAAATTAGCAAAAATGATATACATACATTTAAAATGATTACATGTCGTTTTGGGTCACGGGTTCTCGATTTTTTCTTCGAAACTAGTAAAAAACAATATTTCATTCTAGTTAAATTTAGTTAAAACTTTCATTCATACACTTTCACGTGAAAACGAGCGAGAATGGAGCGAAACAAACACGAAATTAGTAAAAATGATGTAAGTACGTTTAAAATGACTACATGCCGTTTTGGGTCATGGATTCTCGATGTTTCTTCGAAATTAGTAAAAACAATGTTTAGAATATCATAGATAAGTTATATATATTGAACGATTGCACATGCTATTTTTTTATACCATACTTGTTTTATTTACTTTATTTCGTAGTTAAGTCTAATGCAACTTACTCACGGAACAATGGTGTTGGTTATTATCGAGTGAACTTTATGCTGATAAACGGGTCCAAATATAATGAAAACTTCAATTCGTTCATTTTCATGTGCATACAAGTGAAAATAAAGTAAATCGGATACGAAATTAGTTGAAAGACACCAAATCGTTTAAAACGGCATCATGTCATTTTGGATTATAGGGTCTCGATTTCACTCCAAAATGAGTCGATCATATATTAGAACATCATATAAGATTTATACAAGTTAAACGGATTAATTTATTTAGTATCTTATCTCATAATTGGAATTTAAATTATCTACCTGTTTAACGACATCATGTTGTTCTTCATGGTGGAACCTTGATTTCACTACAAAATGAGTCGACTAGACTAGAAAAACTTCTACTCTTTCATTTTAATGTACATACGAGTGAATAAACTGAAGTAGATAAAAAATTAGTTGAAACGATTCTTAATCATTTAAAATGGCAGCATGTTAGATTATAGGGCCTCAATTTCATTATAAATGTAGTGAAAAATTATATGCGTTAGTTAAAATGTCATCAAACCGTTTAAAAATACAGCATGCCGTTTTGAATTAGGGACTTTCAATTTCACTCAAAATATTGTTAAAACTTGTTTTCATTAATTTTTATGTGGATACGAGGAAATATAAATTGATATGAACATAAAATTAGTTAAAACGGCATTCAGTCGTTTAAAACGGCAGTATGCCATTTTACAATCGGTTTTAAATTGTGTGTGAAAACATTGAAAAGTAGGATTTATGTTTGGAGATATGGTAAATATAATTTCAAAGTGGTCATTTTAGTCATTTCAATGTAAGGGCATTTAAGACTTTTAATATATGATTAAATGGACTATGGGCTATTGGAGCAAAAATTATTGACATGGACTATTTTAACAAACATCATTGTTGACTGGCCCTTTTAACCAAATCCCCCTACTTAGTGTCATTATGATTACTAAAATTGATTTTGATTTATCATGACTATTGTACTTTATATTTAGTGTAACTTAATCACCCAAATTGATTTTGATTTACCATGATCACCTAATTTTATAAAACGTTTCAATCAAGACACATGATTATTATTTAAAAAATAAATAAATAAATAAACACACACACAAAAACTAAAAAAAAAAGTTAAATAAAAAAACATACAAGAAAAAATGCACTGACCCACATTAAAAAAATTATATAATATAAATCAAACCCAAATCAAGAAAAAAAATTATTTCTGCTTTCATATATATTTTTTAATTTTTTAATTTGTTGTAATGATTGCCATGTTGTGTTTCTTTTACATTTGTTTCTGATTCTCATATTTTATTTTATTTTTATTTTTTGTTATGGTAATTCTGTGAATTTTTTAGTGTTTGTTTATGTATTTTTTAGTTGTGGCAATAATCGGACAGTTTGACTGAAACGTTATATAAAGTTGGTTTATCAAGATAAATCAAAATCAATTTGGGTGATCCTGAAACACTAAATATAAAGTAAAGTGTCCATGATGAGTCAAATCAATTTGATGTCCATGATGACACTAAATATAAAGTAAAGTGGCTATTTGTAGGTTTAACAATTGCTCCCGATTCATATGATATCACTTTCTAAGAACGTCTCTAATGCTAATGTATATTGAGCCCCTTTTTATGTATGCAAACGTGTTTTGGAATAGTGATTTCTTGGAGAATATATGGTTAAAAATAAGAATTTTTAAATTTATTTTACGAGAGAATGTGTGGTTGAAAATGAGTTTTTGACAAAAAAAAATGGTGCCAAACATAGGCTGAATTTATAAAGTTGTCACTTAAGATATAGACAATATTTACGAAGTTTTTTTTTTCTCAAACGAAACATATTTAGAACTATGTCTACTTGAAGTTGCAAGAAAAAAAAGTAGTCGTTGTGAAGACGAATATGTCTAGATGTAGAGGCTCTTCTAGTTTATCTCCCTTGTGTCTTATAGTTTTCCTCTTTCTGAAATTGAATTTTTATACAAAAACTTAACCGTCTATTCATTTGACATTAATACATCGTGCCATTTACACGCAGTGATGGAAATCTATAGAATGCATTTGAGATGCTTTAATACTTCCCTTTCATCCTGGATTATATTATTAAAGGTAAAAGTAAATATATAGTTAGGGTGGTGATGGAATCTAGTTAGCTACTTGAAGAGATGTCATGGATTTCCGGCCTACTGGCTTGGCTCTTATAGCTGGTGGCACAAAGTTTGGTTCGTTTCATTTCTCTTTTGCCTCTTTTGGTCCATCCCAATGTGGATCGAGGCAAGAGAAGCCTAGACGAGCTTATGGAATGTTAATAATGCTATTTAGTAACACTCGTGTTAAAACACCAATTTAGGTGACAATAATTTGGCATTAAATGAAATGTACAATTAATTGTCACTTCATTTTACTTTTTATTGATCGTATTATATAATGTCATTATAGATTAGTATTCTAGTATCAGTGCTTCTTGATAGCATTATTCATGATTTTTTAATGGATCAAACTCTATTATAGGAATTTGTTTCGCGCGGGCAGTCGCTAACAATTAAAAAAGATTCAGACGATTGTGTAAGGGACAAACCTCTTAAGACAAAGTCCCAAAAGGGGGTGCTTTATTGATGAAAGTTACAATTGGAAATAGACAGAATGCCTCCAAGAAGCGCAAACACATGAGTACTCAAAAAAAATAATTAAAGTTAAGCTAAAAAATTGAAATTATATATTCTTTGTTTGAGAGTGTTTGATTCGAGGTCTTTTCTCTATGTCTTCTCTTCCTTTTTATATTCCATTGATGATTTTTTTTCGTGACAAACCGCTTGAAAACTGTTTGATTGCTCTATAACTACCCACTTTCTTCATGGTGGCTAACTTGTCGTGGAACTGCCATCTCTAACTGCTGCCACTACTCTTTGTCGTTCAACCGCCTTCGATTGGGCTCCTTGAATCGTGGAATGTGATAAGACTGCTCGATAACTGCTTCAAAAACTGCTATTCTGGATAACCATAATATCTCATGTTTGTTAATATCCTGGGCGATTCGAAGGTTTAGGCGAGAACGGGGTCATCGCTCTGGGCGACCGCAAGGCACTTCATTTGCTCAGATTTTGGGTGTCTTGTAAGTTTGGGCGATGATGTTACTGTGTTCGTGGGCTTTCCCTGCATTCATCAATAATTTTATTTGGGCCTTTATCCTGGACTCCCCAATTGGGCTCCACTCTTTAGGCTATTTAATTTGGGCTGCACTTTTAGTGTGTCAACAATTACTCTCCAATATTGCAGATTTAAAACCAAGTATTAATCTTTGCCAATTCACCTTGTATTTTACAGGCAACATTTGAAATTTCAGAGAATTTCAATCCTTATTTCCTTCTATAGCCTAAAAATGTGCAACGTTACAAACCCTTATAAACCCAAAAGACACGCCATTTCATCGCACCACTAAACCACGTGTCTCTATTTCGCGCTTCCTTCTCACTATTTCACTGTTCATCTTATTGCTTCTCTGCTACGTTTCTTACAAAACTGTACATTGCACTCAATGGCAACTTTACAAACTCAATATGATGATTCTTTCAGTTTCGAAGATTTCCAGAAAATCCTTATCAGGTTGTATGTAAATACAAACTTCCTTACACAAGTCAATGCTAACCTCAATGAATTCTATCTGGGTCCATCATTCAATAATGTCGAAGCCGTTGAACAAGTAGCGGTGGGCCAGTTGTTCCCTTGCACTGAAGACCCTCCATTTCTGAACTCCCTGTTATTGAAGCCAATCCGTGATAAAGATATCCGTACTTGGCCAAAAACTGATCCTAGTTTTCGTAGATGGCATACACGTATGGTAAATCATGGTCCCACCAAAGCAATTTTTGATCGTGCTAAGATTTTGGACCTATTAGAAATTACCCTTTTTCCTCCAACTTATGACCCAGTGCTTTTCCCAATCGCCCTGAGTTTCTGGTCTTCTGAGTATAACACTTTTATTTTTCCTCTTGGTCCAATGTCCATCACTCTAAGGGATGTTGGAGTCCTAGTGAATCTTTCCCCTCGGGCGATACTATCTTTCCTGGTATTTTGATTTCCAGTATTGCCCCACAATTTGACAAAAAAACTGCTGAATCTTACTTAAGCATGCAAGGCCTTTATACTGCTTCCAATTCTGAGCCTACTCATGCTGTGCGTGTTTCCTTCCTTCAAGTCTGGCTCTGTAAATATGTTCTTTGTGTCCCCAGCCTGAAACCCTCATTGAGTTATCTGCCTTTATCGCATGAATTAGCAGGTCTTTGAATTTGTGTTCATTCTTTTTAGCCACCTTTTATATAGGCATGACTTCCCTCTAACTCCAATTAAAGAATGGTGCATCTCCCACTAGTAGTGAGCCTCTTTGACTTGTTCAATTGTGGTTGAGAGCCTATTTTCCACAACTTGATACTCCACCATCCCCTCCTCGAACAGTTAGCTGTTATGGGCTATTCATTCATCAATTGAGCCCTGTAAAAATGTCCACCAGGGACGTTTTCACATTCTTTTATACTCTGAATTCAACGCTTTCTTTTTTCCCTTTCTCTCCTCACCAAATCCCTATTTATGTGCGGCCTCCTTCTATCTTAACTGAAGTGAGCACTTCTTTGCCCATTTGGGTTCAATTTCTGGTTGGGAGAGAATTGTCCCATAACATTGTTACAAGAACAAATGCCAAAGCAGGGGTTAAAATATATGCTCCCCAATTTTTTGCTTACCAACTTGCTTTTGGCCAAATGTGGCATGTTCCTCCTTGTTATTCTAAGAATTTGACAGAGTATTTCCATACTTTCAATAAAATCGAGGCGCAAGCCATTGACACTCGTAATAACCTTTTGGCCGAAGGTTTCTCTTTAGCCCCTTTCAATTCTACCGTTGTCACACATCCCATTTTTTACCAACTCTGGCCATCTGTGAAGTGCAGGTTGTTCACAGCTGATGCCAACCGTACTTTCCATCTGCTAGATAAACTAGACACGTCTTCTATTTCTCACATTCTGGTTGCCCCTGTGTCCATCAAGAATCCTTCATCACCTGCTCGCGCTAAACGTCCTATTCTTTCATCTGCTTCCCCTCCTGCCAAGACCACTATAGCCAAAGGCACCTCCAGCCTCAAACAGCCAGCTTCAACATCTCCCATTTTGTAGGATGATGATGATAATGATGCTCCTCTCATCCTTATGAGAAGTGTAACTGAATTTGTTTATTTATAAACATACTTTTCTATGTACTAATGGTTTACCTGAATTTCTCAGAAAAGTTCAGCCTCTCATTCGAAGGCTTTGGTTTCAGCAGCTCCTGCTTCATCACCTTCTGCTGAAGATGGTTCGACCAAATCAGCTGATGAAGGGACTATGCTTAAAGAGAAACCCTTAGTCCCGGAGTTTTCATCACAACCAGCAGAAAGGCCACCTTCTTCCCAGGGCGTCAACCCCCCAAATGTTGAATTAGAAGGTAATATATATTTTGATATTTTACCTTTGCTTGTGCTTCTGGTTTTTGATTCGTTGCTTCTAGAATTATGCAGAGGCTCCCATGGACCTGCCCGTTGTGGCATAATCTTCTCGCCCAGATAAGGGGAAGTCCCCATAAGTGGTGGAGCCAACTGGTGACATGCCTGAATCTCCCAAGATTGCTGATGAGGTAACCTTTTACTTCACTTTCATTTTCACTTCTTTCATCATAGTGAAGGTCTTCAATATTGGCATCTTTCTTTGCAGGTTGCTAATGACATTGTGCTTTCCATCCGAGACTTGTTCACTTCCTAGGGACAAGTAAAGACACCTCGCCCTACTTCAACCAGTCATTCTTCTGCTTCATCTTCTGCTTTTTCGGAGAAAAATATGAAATCTCTCAAGCAGTCAGTATTTGAGTATGTGTCTTTCATGGACATGGAAATCGGCCAGGCCAATACTGCTAAACAGAAGGATAAGTTCGAGTTGTTGAGTATGAAATTAGCACAAGCACTTACATTTCCGTCACTTAATGTTTCTGCTGATTTTAAAGCGACGTTAAAGGTTGTCCACTCTAACATCCTCTCCTTGCAAGCTAAAAATGTTGAACTAAAGGCCAGGAATACTCAATATCTTCGTGCTACATCTGAAAGAGAGTCTTTGCTTTTAGAGATTAACAAAGCCGAGGAAGAATTGAAAGAAATCTCCTCCGAAGTCATGATTGAAGACTCTTTAATGATAAGCTTGGCTGTATAGATGAAGGAGCTTCAAGTAAAGATAAACGACTGTGGGGTGAGAATGGCTGTTAAAAAAACTGGAGGTTGATAACGATTTTGTAACTGAATTGAATGTCGCTTCTTCTCAACAAAGCGAAGATTGGGGAAGACTTAGGAAAAGAATACGTTCGACTTTGGGTGAATTGTAATTGAGGCATCCAATGCCTTAACTTTCCTTTTGTAATTTTGCACTAATTGCCATTGCTAATTTTGGATGAAGCCGCAGTTATCGTCATCAATGAACGACTGTTTTGTCTACTGCATATTTATTGACGTTGTCCTTAATCGTCAACCCCCAAACATTTAATTGTTTTATGCTAAGATTCATGTACATTCTTTCTTGATATTCCCGTCTCTTTTTTCAAGATTTTGGGCCATTTGATTTCAGTTACTATGCACGAATGTGGCCGCTCATATTCTGTCTTTTCACCTTCACGTCTCTATAAATGCGCGTGTATCTCACACTTATCATTTCCATTCTTTTCTTCAAAAAACTAATTTGCTGCCATCGTTTGACATTTCAACAATTGATCCAAAATTTTCATCTTCAATAGAAATGGGTCATTTGATCCACCCATTTTGTTATATGTCTTGATGTCACTTTTGGTATGGGAAATATATGAAATGTTTTTTGGCCTGCAAAGTTCTTCCCATCGTCTCCATGTTCTCTATAAGGAGTTCAATGATGGAAGTCGATTTTTGAGGATGCCTTTCAGGCCACCTTGCCGCTGAGAGTGCTTCTCAGTCTCTTTGCCTATTATTGCAGCAATGCACTTAGGCAGGTGATTTGAGGGTACTTTTCTTCCTTTTTGCTTGTTGAGAGTGCTTCTTAGCCTCTCTGGCTACCCTTGAAGCAGTGCGTTCAAGACTGCGATCAAGACCAGTTCACCCTCTTACTTGGCGATCGACCAAGGAATTAGTTTGCTCTCAATTGTAACTTATAGGGCATTAGGTATTTTTTTGTCTCACAATTTGTAATGATTATTTGATAATGAAGGAAACTATTTGAACGTATTTCGTTCTTGTCTTATTTATTTACAATCACTCATAATGATTATGTTTTTAATTTTTCACTTTCCCATAAGAAAGGAACATATTTTTTTAAGTATTTGCCATTAATGAATCTCATGTGCTTGGTGCCTCTAAATCTTCTAAATGATAGGCTTCGCTAGGCAACACACTATTTAGTTTATATGACCTTTCCCAATGGGGCGACCATTTGCCATACTTTGGATCATTGCTATCCAAAGGTAGTATTGTTTTTCAAATCAATTCGCCCAGACTAAAGGACTTGGCTATAACTTTCTTATTATAAAACTTAGCCATTCTTTGTTTTTAAACTCGCAATCTATCTAGGACGTCCAATTTTAATTCGTCCAACTCCAATAAGTTTTGAACTAGTGATTCGGTATACTCACCATCACTTAACTTATGTTGCAAATACACTCTGATTGATTGCACATTGATTTCCATAGGCAAAATGGCCTCTTGTCCATAAGTAAGTTGGAAATGAGTAACTTTGGTACTTGACCGAGGCGACGTCCTATAAGCCCATAATGCATTGCTTAAACATTCGTGCCAATTTCTGACGTTTTCATCTATCATTTTCCTTATGATATTTTTTAGAATCTTATTAGAAGATTCTGCCTGCCCATTGGATTGAGCGTAGTACGGTGTGGAGTTTACTAACTTAACTCCAAATTTGCTCAAGAATTTCTTCACTTGATCTCCATTCAAATAAGTTCCGTAATCTACCATCACAGTTTGTGGGATCCCAAATCTATAAATAATATGATCACGGATAAATTCTATGACACTTTTTTGGGTGATCTCCTTTAAAGGTATCGCTTATACCCACTTAGTGAAAAAATCAGTTGCCAGTATAACAAAGGCATGTTGCTTGGATGATGGGGGATAAATCTTCCCTATCAGATCTATCGCCCAACTTTTGAACGGCCAGAGTTTGATAATGGGTGTCATCTCTCTTGCTGGCGCTCTTCGTATCGGACCATGCTTTTGGCAAGCTAAACAACTCTTTCCATATTGAGCACATGATTCTCCCATCTTGGACCAGAAATATCCACTCCTAATAATCAACAATCTCATCCTTTGGCCGGCTTGATGAGCTCCGCATATCCCTTCATGCACCTCAGCAATGATCGTTCTGGCTTCTTGCAAACTTACACATTTCAGTAATATACCATCAGAGTGTTTCTTAAACAACTCTTCGTCTATTAATGTATAGTTTAGCAAACGCAACTTCATTTTTCTATCACCTCCTTTATTAGGTTCTTTAAGTAACTGTTTAATCTCGACCTTCCAATCTATTGCATCTTCATTTTGTATGCAATGAATTTCGATCCTTCTTGCCCTTCTTTGGACTACGGGCAAAATTACTCCATATTCACAAGTAGATTCCCAATTTAAAGCCCTTGAATATCTTGAGGCCATCTGGGCCAACACGTTTGCTATGTCATTATACATCCTATTGACACATTGAAGCTCTACTTGGTCGAATTCTTCCAACAATTCTTGGGCGATTTCATATTGATTGATAATGGAATCACTTTGGCACTTAAAATCACCAATCAATTGGTGAATTACCAATTGAGAATCACCCCTAACAATCACAGCATTTATCTTCATATCTATCATTAATTCTAAACTCACGATTAAGGCTTCATATTCGGCTTGATTGTTGGTACACATCCTATCCAAAGTGAATGCGAACTTGTAACAAATCCCTAAAAGATTTATCAATGATATTCCTACTACTGCACCTTTAGAGGTTTTTGACCCATCGAAATATAAAATCCAAGGTTTTAATTCGAATGAATCGATTTCTAATTCAATTTTTTCAAGCATGTCAAGGCATAGATGATAAGCCAGAAAGTTAGCCAAAGCCTGATTTTTTATTGCCTTTTGGGGTATGTATTGTATTTCGAATTCTGATAACACTAAAGTCTAAAAGGCTACCCTTTGGTGTAAAATAGGGCGAGAGAACATATACTTAATCAAATTCACTTTAGAAATCAAATAAACGGTTACGGGTCGTAAATAAGCCCTTAATTTTGTACATGTGAAATACAATGCAAGACATAATTTTTCAATGGCAGAGTAATTACATTCACATTTTGTTAACCGTCTACTCAAGTAGTAAATCGCCCTTTCTTCACCAATTGGTCTTTTTGCGCGACCATTCCAGCTATTGATTCTTGTTCAGCCGATATATACACTTTCATTGGCCGTCCTTAGATTGGTGACACCAACACTGGTGGACTTGATAAATATGTCTTTAGGCTTTCAAAAGCATTTTGATGCTCTTCTTTCTAGACGAATTCGTCCTGACGAAAAAGTTTTAGTTCGCCCTACACAGTTAAAAATAAAGCATCTTAAAAAATTTACTTGGCCTAGAAACCTTTGCAATTACTAGGTGGTTTGGCCTCTAAAATGATCTTCGCTTTATTTTTGTCAAGTTCAATCCCCCTTTTGTGTACTAGAAAATCAAGGAAGTTTCCTGCATTAACACCAAATGCACATTTCAAGGGATTCAATTTTAGTTTATATTGCCTCATTTGCTCAAATAAACATCTCAATTGTTCAAAATGGTCCCCTTCTTTAATGGATTTGACCACTATATCATCTACATACACCTCAACAAACTTGCCTATCATATCATGAAAAATCAAGTTCATTGCCCTTTGATAAGTCGCTCCTGCATTTTTCAGGCCGAAATGCATAACTACCTTTTTAAAACATCCTAGAGATCCAGGGCATCTAAATGTTTTGTGTATATCTTCCTCAACTATATAAATTTGATTGTATCCTGAATACCCTTCCATGAAGGAATATATTACGTGTCAGGCAATCGAATCTACTAAAGAATCTACTATAGGCATTGGATAATCATCTTTGGGTATGGCTATGTTTAGGTTCTTAAAGTCTATGCACACCCTTAATTTACCATTCTTTTTTAGTACTGGCACTATATTGGACAACCACTCAATATATCTGGTTGTTCTAATAAAGTCTGCTTTTAATAATCGCTCTATCTCTTTCTTAATTTCGAGAAGTACATTGAGAGCAAAAGGCCTAGGGGGTTGTTTATGAGGTTTAAAATTTGACTTAGTTGGGAATCTATGTTCCACCAAATTTCTATCTAAACCAAGTATATGTTCATATTACCAAGCAAAACAATCCTTATATTCCTTTAATAAAGCGATTAATTTATCACTAACCTCTTGATCGAGTATCTGGTTAACGAATGTTGGGCGATCTTCCCATTCATTGTCAATATTCACTTTAACTAGAGGGTCTTATGCTTGAGCGTATCCAGGTTTGGTGATCCTTATTACTTCATCGTCCATCTCCCTTATAGGCACTTCTTCTTCTAAACAATTCACTTTGTTGACTTCCCGGCTAATACTTTGTTCCAACTCGAACACTGCCAATTTGTCTCTCAATGCTTTCAAGGCTACTTCTTCTTTCGTCTTGTCTTTGCATTCTTTATTGAAAGACATTAACTTAGCTTTGAAGGCCTGAACATTGGCCATCTGCCTTTGTTGCTTACAACTCATTTAAAACTCTTTGATTACTTTTTTGCCAATTACTGGCTCCTTCAGGACTACTATATTTGGCCTCATTTGACTGAACATTTCAGTAAGCGCATCTAATGAAAACGGCTCTTCGCTCTGTACAACAGTTTGAGTTTCTTCTCCATCTTGAACTACTCTAACAAGTCCATAATTTCCCTCGTACATGAACATTTCCACTGAGTTTGCTTCTGCGACAAAAGATCCATGATCTACCTGCACCATTTCTGCTTCATCCTTGTCATTCCAGAAAATCAGGCATTGATGGAGCGATGAAGGTATGCAACGACTTTCGTATATCCAATCCTTTCCAAATAAAACATTGTAACTAGTAGGACCATCTATCACGAAGAAGACTGTGGTCGTAGTAGTTGTCCCGACAGTTATGTCCAATAGCATAACCATTTTAGCTGAAATTGCTCCTCCATTGAAACTTGTAAGGATGACTTCTGTTAGAATCATATCACTTTCTGTCTTTGCAAATTTTCTCATCATCCTAGATGAAATGGTGTTTATAGCTGCTTCATTATTAATGAGTACTTTCGTCACAGGTATACCGTTAACTAGAGCCTTAACGTACAATGGCCTCAAGTGTTTAGTTAACTTCATGGCTAGTCTCTTAAAAATAACCTTTTCGGCAGCATCTATTTCCACTTTCTGCTTGTCCTCTATTGAATTATCCTTTTGTGATAAGTCAACGTGTAGTATGTCACACTGAGCTTCCGCTTCCTGAATTTCCTTTTTACTACTCTCCAGAACTTTCTTTCCAGTTACCAACAACCTGTATTAGGAGGCAATATTCTTGGAGGTGATCCATACTTTTCAGAGCAAGGTACTCTCATTTTCCTCTTGGGCATCCCGTATAGCAGATAATAATCGAAAGAACGCCCAGATGGTTCCCCCAACAAGTCAACTTCACGAACTCCCTCTCGATGTAGTTACTTCAACAGAGTATTGTACGATACTCCTTTCTTTCTTCTTTTTGCTTCCAAATCAATTTCATCTTCAATGTCCATCATACCATCATCCTCTTCATCATTGTATGCCCCTCTAAAAGTTTGGCCTTCTCACATTCCAAGACACATGCTTCTTTTTCGTTATCCTCCATTTCTTCTTCTTTCTCTTTGTTCTTGAACTCGTTGGCTAATAAATAGTTATTAGCCATGACGGGAGATAACGTACCGAACTGAATAGTAAGGTACTGATCTGGATCTTCTTCATCCCTTCTGTCTCGCTCAAACTTCGATCTCCCAGAAGAACTCTCTGGCAGTTCTCCCATCGATTCACATGTACCAGTCTCTTCACTATTTTCGAGAACATTTTAATTGGCCACCTCGAGTAGTTTAGGCACCTTAGGACGTGGCAATCCCTGTTCTTGGCTCATCATTCATCTATAATTCCGTTGAAAACGCCATTGTTGGGTTCTAGTAATCTAATTGAAGGGTATCACCCTTCCTGCATTATATTGGAATGAATGTCATACATTTGGTTAGCGAGGTTGTGGCCTAAATGTCCTTACATTATTCGTTGGCCTAAACTGCCTCTCAAAAGGCGATCCTTTATAGAATGATGTACCTCTCCCTCTAACAGGCTGTGCGTTTGGAACAAAATCGGGGCAATGTTGACGTTGCCCTGCTCCTGAATTTCCTGTTTTTGCACTTACTTCTCCTTTACATCTTGCACACAGGGTATCTTCATCCTTTTTAGGTTCCTTCCCTTTGATACGTTCAAAGACACTGAGGTGTGGCCCAGTGTCCTCTTCTCCATCATCTATGACCAACTTGAATTTTGGCAACTTGTTTTTGAAACAAGTCGTCACCAAGTTTACTCCAAGTGGTTGTGGGAAAAGGTTCTCATCCACTGTCATCTTCTTCTTATCCTCGAACCTAATTCGTCCTGATTCAATTGCATCCTGTAATACATGGCAAAAAACCAAACAGTTGTTAGTCAAATGTGACCATGCATTATGCAACTTACAATATTTTTTACCCTTAATTTGTTCAAGGCTTGGCAACTTATGTTTATCGCTCAGTTTTATCTGCTTATCCTTATATAATTTATCAAATATAAGGTGAGCTTTGATTACATCAAACGAGAACGTTCTAGCCTTTTTGTTTTCATCTTTTATAGGCTCATCTTTACCCGACGCTCTAGGCTTAGCCATTCTATGACAAGTATACGCATCTCCTTTGATTAATTCGGCCAAACGTACTTCGGTTTGATCGTAATATTCGTCATTAATGGTATGAACATCAAAATTTGGGTCTCTATAATAAGTCCCCTTGCTAGAATTTTTTATTTGCTCTTCGTCTCTTATTAATTATTCATACCTAATCACGTTTGCGCTCAATTGGAAAAGATCTGAAAATTCTCTGTCTTGAAATTTCTTTTTCAAATCAAAGTTTAGACAATTTTGAGAGATTTTGACAAATTCCTTTCCAGGCAAAGGTATAAAATGCTTACATCTTGTTGTCTTGAACCTTTGAAGGAAACTTTCTGCCCATTCATTTGGCATTTGACGTAGATTCTCCAAATCGATCAAAGTAACTTCAGATTCAGTCTTATAAAACTGAGCATGGGACAATTGTTCCAATTATTTCCATGTTTGAACAGAGTTTACTGGAAAGTTAATGAACCAAGAGAAAGCTACTCTTGTTAATGAACTAGGGAACAACCTTATTTTATGGTAGCCGATTACTTCACCACTCTACAGTGTGAATCGCCCTATGTGTTCTAGAGTGGACACTTCTCCTAAACCAGTGAATAATGAAAATTCTAGCACCTTGTATCCTCTAGGCCATGGATATGCTTGATCTACCCAATCAAGATATTGCTTCGTGTAAGTAGGACTAATGACAGGACGTACCCTAAGAGCCATTTGATCCTGTACTATCTCCATGATTTGATTCCTCAACATGACATTGGGATCATATGGAATTCCTAAAGGTTGGTTTAATGGTTGATTTGCTTGAGGCCTAATATTTGGTCCTTGGTTGTCAACAAAATTGCCATTGTTTGGGCCGTTATTACCATTAAATTGAGTGTTCAAACCATCACTAACGCGCGGAGCATTTTGTCCATCATTTAAAACATTATCTCTTATAATTGGATTACACCCCAAGTTAGTAATCCCATTACAACCATTCAAGTTTGGCGTTCCATTACCCCCTGGTTTGAAGTAGACGGACCAAATGGTGGTTCTAATCCTTGATTTAAGTTCAAACAAGGAGAATTATGTGATGAATTATGCCCCACAATTGTCCTGGTTTGAAAGTGGTTTACAATGGCATAACTGGTGACACATTTGGCCTACTAACTTGCTCATTATTTCATTTAATGTATTCAATTGTTTGGCCATATTGTCATAATGCGTATTCCCACTTTGGGTAAATCTTTCCATATTATGAATATTTCATAGATTTGCTTATTCAACGACATCCTGTGTGAGTTTCCCAGCAGTGCACGCATGGTTCGAGGACTCAATTCTGTCATTGGTTTGTAACGATTGTGACTGCTCTGACTCTGTCCCTCTGTTCGTGGAGAGTTTTGCTGCTCCTCATATCGCTCAATTACAGACTGAACTACTCTCTGACTTGCTGGTTCCTTATCAGAATATTTATGAGGCATAATGCTTCACTTTTTGTATCTTCAACACCAAACAACAATGTCCCACCGGGCGCACCAAATTGTTTCGCGCGGACAGTCACTAACAATTAAAAAAGATTCAGACGATTGTGTAAGGGACAAACCTCTGGAGACAAAGTCCCAAAAATGGTGCTTTATTGATAAAAGTTAAAATTGAAAATAGACAGAATGCCTCCAAAGGGCACAAGCACACGAGTACTGAAAATGGATAATTAAAGTTAAGCTAAGAAATTAAAATTACATATTCTCTACTTGAGAGTGTTTAATTTGGGGTCTTTTCTCTATTTCTTCTCTTCCTTTTTATATTCCCTTGATGATTTTTTCGTGACAAATAGCTTGGAAACTGCTTGATGGCTCTATAACTACCCACTTTCTTCATGGTGATTGACTTGTCGTGGAACTGTCATCTCTAACTGCTGCCATTACTCTTTGTCGTTCAACTGCCTTCAACTGGACTCCTTGAACCGTAGAATGTGATAAGACTGCTCGATAACTGCTTCAATAACTGCTATTATGGATAACCATAATATCTCATGTTTGCTAAGATCTTGGGCGATTCGAAGGTTTGGGCGAGAACGGGGTCATCGCTCTGGGCGACCATAAGGCACTCCATTCGCTCAAATTTTGGGTGTCTTGCAAATTTGGGCTATGATATTACTGTGTTCGTGGGCTTTCCTACATTCATCAATAATCTTATTTGGGCATTTATCCTGAACTCCCCAATTGGGCTTCACTATTTAAGCTATTTAATTTGGGCTGCACTTTTAGTGTATCAACAGAATTGAAATTAGGGCTAAATATACAAATTAGGTAAAATAGGAGGATGAATTGAAGGGTATTGATTTTGGGTAAATATCTCAAAATCTCAACATAAATTGGTGTTTAAAGAAAAAAATCGGTAATTACATTTTACGTAATTTTTTTACTGTAAAATTTGGAAAACACTGCATTTAATAAATTACAAAGATTGTAACTTACACAACATTATTCCTATAACAATATGCTCATGTTTGGGTTCCATTTTAATTTTAATGCATCTCTCTCTCTCTCTCTCTCTCCAAAAAGTCATTTTTTTAAAAATACACTTTCCCTTAAACATAATTAAAATAGAGCTCAAACAAGGGCTATACATGATAAATACGATTTGTACTTATTCAAGCCATCAAAAGTGGGTATTGGGAGTGCCTTTATTGTGTAGATACTTAGGAGATATTTTCTTCGTATTTCGGTTTTTACTTTTTAGTTTTGAATTCATTTTGAGTTTTGTATTTTGAGTGTCCATTTTGAAATTGTTGAAAATACGTTCTTTTTGTCATTTTGAAAAATTATTTTCAAAAATAAAAAAAATGAAGTTTTGACTTGATTTTAACTGAAAACAGTCAAAACGACTTTTTTGACATTTTCTATTTTCTTTATAAATTTTAAACTCGTTTTTAGAAATTCGTTTCTAAAAATAGGTAAGTAAACGTGTTTTCTGTGTTTTCGAAAACTGAAAACTGAAAATTGCCCGAAAACAGTAAAGAGAACAGACCCTGAATTTTGCACGTTCATTGACTATCTAGGAGAAAACTAGGTATTGGATAAGAACTATGAAAATGAATAAGTTTTTGTGAAAAATTATCGATGTTGGCTGGATTATAGATTTTGAGGACCAATGTATCAAATTTAGAAGTTTTAGGGCTTAAAATATAATATTGGATTACTTGGGTTGAAAACGAAATTGAATAGGAGGACCAAACTTCAAGGGAATGGAAAGATATTAACTCTTGTGACCACAAGGGTCTATTTCTAATAGTAACAAATTTCAATTTCAACAGCTACTCATGGCCATTTTTGGGACCCAAAAATCTGATTTTTTAATTCGACTCAAAATCCAGTCTTAAAACATTACGAGACACGACTTTCGACCTAGTTAGAGGACTATAAATATGTTTTTTCTCATTCTTCTCATAGGAAGAACAATCATAAGTTCTCAAGATTTGTGGTTAGAATTTGGGATTTGAAGGTGGAAAACCATCCATTGTCGGGAGATCTACAATAATCAAAGAAAAAGTTGAAGAGACATTGTTTGGATTTGGGTGACAAAGAATGAATAACTCAAATTTCTTCTCTCTTTATTCTTTGTAATTGAAACTAGTGACGTTCCTTATCTTTTATTTGTTAAATTCCAAAATTATGAGTGACTAATTATTTAATTGTTAGGATGAATGATGTAGCTTACATTATTAATA
The DNA here is from genome assembly GCA_035079005.1 of Fraxinus americana. Taxonomy (NCBI): domain Eukaryota; kingdom Viridiplantae; phylum Streptophyta; class Magnoliopsida; order Lamiales; family Oleaceae; genus Fraxinus; species Fraxinus americana. The sequence goes on from CM068707.1 coordinate 31,313,583, forward strand.
TTAATTTAATTCTAAATTTTCCAGCTAATTTTACATGCGTTAATTGCTTATTCTGTGCTTAATTAAATTCAATTTCTTTTTTACCACTTGATGAATTTAATGACGGTATTGATTCTGAGAGTGATGTAGTTGTCTAGCTAGTACAACATGTGACATAGGTGTTGATAATAGATCGAAATATACTCTTACAATTTACGCAATCTTGATTGAATTCCTACAAACATTATGTTGAAATTTAGATAGAAATATAGTAAATTTATGCATGTAAATATGCCTAGTTTTACTCGATACATCACTAGTTAGATTGGTTACTTCTCCCAATATCGTATACTTGCGATTTAGGTCAAGTTTTTGGAATCGTTTTGGGACTATATTATTTATATTAAGTTTTGTTATTAATTCCAGCCTCGATTTAAATTTTTTTGACTTCTCTTTTTCTGGTTTTCTTGCATGAAAACTTTGAGGTACGGTGATATCTTTCCCTTTGATCCGAAAATCAAGTGAACATTCAAATAGAGACATAAACAACAAAAAGAAAACCTAATAGTTGAACCTGCAAGAGAAGCTGCCAACCACGTAATTCTTCATACCATTTGTGCCAAATCAATCAAGCTTTGTATATCGATTTATGCTGAGTATACACCTTGGATGACACCCCATTGTGAGAGGGGTGTCAGCCGGGGTGTGCAACAACATGGCTCTTCTATATCCTCCATTTGAGGAATCGAACTTTAAAGTCCAGACATATATCACTCTACTATTTCATAATGGACTATCATTTTATCGGAAGGTACATGAGAGTCCACACGTGCATGTTTCTCTCTTTCTCAACATGTACTAAAATTACAAATTTTGTAGTATGTTAGACAAAACAATCAAGTGAAGATTCATCCCACATATTATTCATGATGGAGTAAGAGAATTGTTTGATTACTACCAAGAGGAGGCACTTGAACTTGGTTTGATCTCACAAAAAATTTCTATCAAGAGTACTTTCTTCTACCAATGTAACTAAATTGAAGCATGAGATCTCAATATTTCACCAGGTTGATTCACAATGTTTTTATGAAGCAAGAGAGAGATTTAAAGATATGATTAGGAAGTGTCCTAACCATGGCATAAATAAATGATTTCAAGTCAAGTATTTCTACATAGGATTGAGTCCATCATGTCATTCATCTATAAATTCAATTGCAAATTGATCAATCACGTTGAAGTCACACAATGAAGTCGTTGAGCTATTTGAAATGGTTGCAAATAACAGTTCTCTGTGGCCTTTTTAAAAAGCTACATACAAGAAGTCAGCAAGTATTCGTGCGATAGACAAGGCTCTGCATTATCAGCACAAATTACTTTGATGAAAAGATGATGGATCACTTGTCTATAAAAATTTCAGCAAATGCGGTGCAAATAAAGTTTTTGGTATGTGAAAATTATGGGGGAACTCGCAATAGTGTAAATGTCAAATGGCCTCCTATTCAATAGAGAAAGTCAGCTATGAGCAAAACCATCAATGCCAACAAAATAATTCATATTCTAATGCATATAACCTATGCTAGCATAGTCATCCTAACCTTTCCTAGGGAAATAAACAAAATAATGTTCTACAAGCACCCCTAGGTTTCAACAACAAGGCAAGAAAGCTTTATTAGAGGACATATTGCGTATATTTATACAAAGAATAGAACAATACATATAGAATATAGATCGGTTCATGGCAAAGACTGAATCAACCCTTTATAGTTATTTGGCAGCCATAAAGGGTCTGGAGACTCAAATAGTCTAGCTAACTCGAGTTATTTCTGTAAGACCACAAAGTGCCCTACCAAATAACACGGTGACCAACCCAAAGGAGTAGGTATTGGGCATAAGAGTTATAAAGTATGATCAAGTTAACAATCCGAAACCAAATGTAGTTGTAGAAGTATGAGATTGTTCCTCTAGTTTTATTTTGCCAAAAACTTCGAAAGTGGTCAGATGAGGAAAGAATTCATGCAATTACAACAAGAAGCGATTTATAATTATCGAAAATCACAGTCAATAGCAGCTATAAATACTCAAAAAGTGATAGCTATTGACAAGGAACAAGTGGAAGAATTTTAAAAAGTTAACTCATGATAATTTGAAAGAGGGTTCAGACATTCTATAGGTTAAAGCGGCTACTCCTACCTAGGGCCAGCCCTGGCCCAAGGCAAGTAAGGCCATTGCCTTAGGCCGCAAAATTTTAAGGGGCTTCTAAATAAAAAATAATAATAATAAAGAAAAGCCTAAAACCCGCCCCAATCCAAAACCCCTCAAATCCCTTTTAAAAGAGAAAAATGAGCAGAGACCATAGAAGAATGAAACAAATCGTCTTTTTTCTCCAATCATCATCTTCACCAAAAAATTCTCTCTTTTCCCTACGCGACAATTGACGATTCATATTTTTCTTTAAACCCTCATTGAAAATCCGAATTACCCGTTATCTATTGATTCTTTTCATCAATCTCTTTTTTGTGATTTTACTGATCGAATTCGTTTTGCAAGAACCTGTTAACATCTGAATTTGTTTTGGCTGCCTGAATGTGAGGATTGAGGAAGCACAACTTAATTTTCCACCGGAGAAGTTGAACACTTACAAGTGAGTTTTTGTTTCTTTAACATATTTTTTCTTCAATAATTTCTCTGAATATTCAAGAAAATATAAATTCTTTTTTAATATTTTTCAATGTTCTAAATTTGTCAAGATGGGTTCATAATTTATAATTACTAATTTAATAAGTGAAATCAATTACTTGTGAAGATATTAACTGGGTGGTGAACAATTCTCAGTCATATGTTCAGTTCACACCCATGATATGTTCAGTTCACACCAATGATCAATGTGTACTGTGATAGAATCATTAAAGGGAAATTGGGATTTGGGAAAGTTTCCGAAGTTTCTGGGTTCAAGCCAAGAAATTCTTCTTATGGGTTTCTGTTACTTGGATTGATGTTGATGAAGAAAAATGGGTGGTTGAATTTTATGTGGGTGCTCTTTCGCATAAACCACCGACAGACTATTGGAGTAAAGAGGGGTTTACCAACTTGATTTGGCTAAGACTTGATAGGAAGGACAATACTAATAGGAAGAGGTAAATAAAATGTAACTTATATATTTCAACTTCAACACTTACAACACTTAACTTGACTTGTTGTTACAAAATGGAGGGACTCTATCCCTTTATATAGGGCTTATATGAGACTTCTAGACCACACATTAATCTAGAGAATTCTAGTCCATAAATTTTCATGAGGCTTCTAGATTTCATATTTGGACTAGATATTTTCCTAGAGTATTCTAGGTACAATGCATATTTATGATCACATCTATTACTTAGATATTTACATGGGTCTTTCTAGAATATAATTCTAGAAAATGCTAGACTTTGTTGGGCCTTTGAATTGGGCCTATAAGCAAAATTCTTAAACTCATATTACTTACTCCAAAATCAAGTTTACTTTCCAACATCCCCCCTTAAACTTGATTTTGCTACTCCAAGTAAAGTTCTTAGGTTGCGGAACACGTCATGCTTGAGTGGCTTAGTGAAAATGTCGGCGATCTGCTCTTGAGAGGTTACATACTTCAATTGTACCTCATTCTTTGCAACGCTCTCTCATACAAAGTGAGACCTTGTATCGATATGCTTGCTTCTATCATGAAACACTGGATTCTTTGCCAATGCCAGTGCTGATTTGTTGTCAACATGGATCTCAGTCGGTTCATCTTGTCAGACTCTAAGTGTCTTCAACAAGTTTCTAAGCCAAATTGTATGGCAAACACTTGATGTAATTGTAACATATTCAGCTTCACATGTAGATAGCGCTACGATCGATTACTTCTTCGAGCTCCAAGTGAATGCAGTATTGCCCAAGTAGAATACATATCCAGTAGTGCTCTTTCTATCGTCAATGTCTCCGCCTCAATCACTATCACTATAGCCAACAAGTTTGAGTTCATTGGATGATGAATAGATTAAACTATAGTCAAGCGTACCTCTGATGTAGCGAAGAATCCTCTTTGCAGCTTTCATATGGGTCATGGTGGGTATCTCCATATAGTGACTGATTAGCTCTACTCCAAAGAGGATATCTGGTCTTGTACATGTCAAATATCTTAGACTTTCGACAAGACTCTTAAAGAGTGTTGGATCCACTTTTTCACATTCATCATACTTCGATAACTTGGTTCCACATTCGACGGGGGTGTATACAGGCTTGCAATCCGCCATGTTGAATTTCTTTAGAACTTCTTTCGCGTACCCTTCTTGTGAGATAAAGATGCCATCCTCCATTTGCTTTACCTCAATCCCAAGATAGTAGGCCATAAGACCGATATCTGTCATCTCGAATTCTTGAGCCATGGCCTTCTTAAACTCAGTGATCATGCTTAGATTATTTCCTGTGAATATAAGATCATCCACATACAAACAAACAAGCAAGATATCTCATTTCTCATTTACCTTTGTGTAAAGGGCATACTCGTGAGGGCATTTTGTGAAGTCATTTTTCTAGAAAATACTTGTCAATTCTACTATTCCATGCCCTTGGAGCTTGTTTCAACCCATATAAAGCCTTTTTGAGTTTTAAGACTTTACCTTCATGCCCTTTTATTTTATATCCCATTGGTTGCTCCACATAAACTTCTTCTTCAAGATAACCATTTAGAAAAGCTGATTTCACATCCATTTGAAAAATCTTCCACTTGTTTTGCGCGGCAAGAGAGATAATTAATCTTATGGTTTCTAAGCGAGCAACATGGGCAAATACCTCTTCAAAATCGATCCCCGACTGTTGGTTGTAGCCTTTGGCAACCAATCTTGCTTTGTATCTCTCCACTTTTCCTTTAGCATTCTTCTTTATCTTGTACACCCACTTGACTCCGATTGCTCTTTTTCCTTTGGGAAGAGTCGTCAGCTCCCATGTATCATTTTTCTCAATAGCTTTAATCTCTTCATCCATGGCATATCTCCATCTTTTATTTTGCTCACAATCGGCAAAAAGATAAAAAAGTGTGAGATTATTTTGATTCTCTGTTACCTCATATAGCTCTTGTAGGCTCCTCATCCGTGGTGTCCTTTCGCTTGAGCTTTCCTTGTGAAGATACTAGTGAAGCATCTCCATGAGCAGGTGATAGAGGTGGACTGGTAGGCTCTTGCTGCTCTTCATTCTCTTGTTCTTCTTCTTCAAAGAATGGTAAGAGGTCGTAGTCTTCTTCTTGGACACCCCAATCCCAATCTCCTTCTTCATTGAACTCGACGTCTCTACTTATGATAATCTTCTCCTTGCTTGGATTATACAATTTGTAGCCTTTGGAGCGAGAGTCATAGCCGATAAAGACATACCTTTCACTCTTATCATCTATCTTGGACCGCTTTTGATTCGGCACATGAGCATATGCAATGCTCCCAAATACTCGCAAGTGCGAGATATTGGGCTTTCTTCCACTCCATGGTTCTTGTGGTGTCTTATTCCGCACACTTCTAGAAGGAGATCGATTAGATAGGTATACAGCGCAATTAACAGCTTCGGCCCAAAGTTCTTTGGGCAATCTCTTGCTTTTGAGCATGCAGCGGGCCGTGTTAAGAATTGATCTATTCTTTCTTTTGGCTACTCCATTTTGTTGTGGAGAGTATGAAACCGTTAATGGGCGACGAATTCCATTTTCTTCACAATATTTCTCAAACACTTTGGAGGTAAATTCTCCTCCTCTATCCGATCTCATGGCTTTTATGCTATAGCCACTTTCCTTTTCAACGAGAGCTTTAAACTTCTGGAAAGTTCTAAAAACTTCCGATTTCTGTTTGAGTAAATAGACCCAAGTCTTTCTACTAAAATCATCAATGAAGAGAACAAAGTAATTGTTCTTACCGAGAGCGCTTGGATTGATTGGCCCACAAACATCTGCTTGTACAAGTTCTAGCGGCTTCTTAGCTCTTGTAGATGCTTCTTTTGGAAAAATTTTCCTCGAATGCTTCCCAAGTAAGCATCCTTCACATAATTGATCCGGATGATTTATTGGAGGCAAACATTTTACCATCTTCTTCTTACTTAACAACTTTAAGCCCCCAAAATTAAGATGCCCAAATCTTAAGTGCCAAAGCCAAGATGAATCTTTAAAACAAGCTTTTAAGCATTTAGCAACATCATTTTGAATGTTTAATGCAAACGTTCTATTTTTTGTCATAGGGACTTTAGCAATCAGATTTTCTCTTTGATCTCTTATTGAAAGACTATGATCTTTCAAATAAATATCATAGCCCTTCTCTAAGAGTTGTCACAAGCTCAGAATATTATTCTTCATATTGGGCACATAGTAGACATTTGAGATAAATTGATGCATACCATTCTTCAAGCGAATCAAGATTTTACCTTTGCCTTTCATGGGGATCTTCGATTCATCTCCAAAAGTAATATTGCCGCTTACCGATTCATCGAGCTCCACGAACATGTTTCTTCTTCCGCACATATGGTTGCTTGCTCCCGTATCCAAGTACCAAGTGTTTATTTCCTTGCTTTCTTCACCTTTGTATGCCATCAATAGTGTAGGATCCACTTCATTTTCTTGACTAACATAGTTGGCTTTCTCCTTGACTTGGTTATTACCATTTCTACATTCTAAAGCATAATGGCCAAATTTTTGACAATTGTAACATTTAACTTGAGATTTGTCGTACCTTGGCCTTTTATTTTGCCTCGTACCTTTTCCTCTTCCATAACCTCTAGTGGAAAACGAGCTTAGGCTTCTTTCCTCCTTGTAGAATGCACTTCTTCCTTGATTTTGGCCCCGTCCTCTTCCTCTTTGGCTTCTCCTATTGCTGAACTTTCCTTCACCCTTGTTCAAGGTGAGGTTTGTTTGAAGAGCTTGCTCTAATAGCTCTTCTTTCACCTTCTTCTTTTGTCTTTCCTCATGGGCTTATAAAAATTCCATGAGTTGATCGACACTCATACTATCTAGATCTTTAGATTCCTCAATGGCTACAACTATGTAGTCAAATTTAGAATCTAAAGACCTAAGTATCTTCTCAATTACTCTAGTGTCACTCAACTTTTCTCCATTCTTCTTTAATTGGTTCACAATGGCCAATACTCTTGAAAAGTAATCAGATATTGATTCCAATTCTTTCATATGTAAAGCTTCAAACTCACCTCAAAGTGTTTGGAGTCAAACATTTTTCACCTTCTCAACTCCTTTGTGGGAGTTTTGCAAGATCTCCCATGCTTCCTTGCTCGTAGTAGCACAAGCTACTTTCTCGAACATGCCTTCATCTAAGGCTTGATAGATGAGGGTGAGCGCCTTATTGTCCTTCTTCCTTGCATCCTTCAAACTATCCCTTTGTGCTTGGGATAGAGTGACCTTGTCAGGTGGCTCCGTGTAGCTTTTCTCTACGATCTCCCATGCATCTTGCGACCCGAGCAATGCCTTCATCCTTATGGTCCAAATGTCGTAGTTATCCTTGTTAAGCTGAGGGACTTGAAAAGGAATCATCCCACTTGCCATTTTTCACAAGGACCTTAGGGCTCTGATACCAGTTTGTTGGAGTAAAGAGGGGTTTACCAACTTGATTTGGCTAAAACTTGATAGGAAGGACAATACTAATAGGAAGAGGTATTCAACACTTACAACACTTGACTTGACTTGTTGTTACAAAATGGAGGGACTCTACCCCTTTATATAGGGCTTACATGAGACTTCTAGACCACACATTAATCTAGAGAATTCTAGTCCATAAATTTTCATGAGGCTTCTAGATTTCATATTTGAACTAGATATTTTCCTAGAGTATTCTAGGTACAATGCATATTTATGATCACATCTATTACTTAGATATTTACATGGATCTTTCTAGAATATAATTCTAGAAAATGCTAGACTTTGTTGGGCCTTTGAATTGGGCCTATGAGCAAAATTCTTAAACTCATATTACTTACTCCAAAATCAAGTTTACTTTCCAACACAGACGAGTTTGAGACTATTTCAACTTGCAAGGTTAAAGGGATTCAAGATTCTTTCTCTTACCTGTAAGCATCAATTTGAGGTAAAAAGTTGCAATCTTTATGTTTGAATTTGGTTTAAAAATTGAGTCTTTAGGGTTTATAGTGTGTAATTGCATCCATAAACAAAAACAAAAAAAAATCGTGTGATGATTGGATTTGAATGAATTCTTGGATTGATAATGTTATCAGGTTGAATAATGTAATTGTTTGCTGATATTCCTCGTTAATTTGTCATGGTTTTGGATTTTGGATTGATTTGTGTATTTTGGATTCTGGTGTTTATTCTAGTGCTAAGTTGTCCTAATCTTTTAAGGGGTAATACAGACTGAAAGTGGTGAGATTACACAATGAGTGATGGAGGCAAACAATTGTAAGGTGTGTATATCTAATACAATTTTGGAATGTCCAATATACTTCTGAATAAAGGATTAGTCTCGAGAGCTATGACCATTAAACACTGAAGAATTGAGGCCTGCCAACCTCGTGACCTTATTGCTTAGGTGGATTTACAGATGATGGGATATGAGTAACATATGATTAAATTCCAAAACACTCGACCAATTAATTGGCTAAGATGATCATATTCCTGGTTAATTTATTAATTAGTTGATTATTTTGTTGGGATGATTTGTTATTCATTGTAGATCATGAGTTGGCAATTAGCATGAATTGACTTGGTTACATGCTTGCATGATTTTACCTCTAACTAAAGTTTTTTTTAAAAGCAGAATAGGGTTAGGAGTTTTGAGTTATTGAGCTAATAGATTAGTGAAGGTACTACTACCATTCATTAGCAGCCTTACGCAACAAGATCTTGATTTTCAAACATTGATACTATTCTCGAGTGTATTGCGTATCAGTTTCATGCCCCATGTTTGTGTATACTAAAGTCATTCTGATTTATATTTGCAGGTCATTTATAATTATCCTTTCATTTTGGGGAAGCTTGAGAATTTTTAATTCAGACGCATCAATCAGGTTCTACTGCTCTTTGCTTATAACTATGTCTACAAGAAAATTTGAATCTGGATGTGCTAAAAGAAAAAAGGAAGAAAAAGGTTGAAAAGATAATTAAATTTCAAGAGGGAGCACTTGATAAGTTTTTTAGTAATAATAAACGAACACATAATGAAGACGTGGTCATTGAAGAAGAGTTTAATGAGAATGATAACAGAAATAATACAATTGAAGAAAAATATTGTTTGATGAATGAAGATGTATCTACTGATAGAAATAATGAACCATTTTCCCATGACCTTATTGATCCAGCAAATTGAGGAAATATGAATATGAATTTAAGAGATTTTACTGTGAGGAAAGGTCCTATAAGAGAAAATGATGTGATTTTTCCGAAAGATATAGCAAATTAACACTTCTCATCTACACACTACGTTCGATGATTACCTAATGGAGAGAAGCATGATAGAAAATGGTTGATATATTCAAAAAGTTTGGAAAAAGTATTTTGCTTTTGTTGTAAGCTATTCAAGAATGAGGGGACCAAACTCAATTGACACATGATAGAGTAAATGATTTGAAAAATATTGGTGAAAAATTAAAAATGCATAAAGTAAGTTGTGACCACATCAATAATATAAGTAGATGGATTGAAATGGAACTAAGATTTGAAAAGAGTAAAATCATTCATAATAGTGTGCAATAACAAATCAATAGAGATAGAGAACATTGGAGACAAGTATTATTGAGAATAATATTTGTGGTGAAAACTCTTGCTAAAAATAATTTAGCATTTCGTGGAGATAATAAGAAGATATACCAAGAAAATAATGGTAACTTCTTAAACATAATTCAAATGATTGCTGAGTTTGATCTCGTAATGCAAGAACATGTTCGTTGAATCCAAAATAAAGATATTCATTATCATTATCTAGGACACAAAATTCAGAATGAGTTGATACTTATGCTAGCAAGTGAGATAAAAATAATAATCATTAAGAAACTCAAGAATTCTAAATATTTTTCTGTTATACTTGATTGCACTCTAAATACAAGTCACGAAGAACAAATGTCTATAATATTGAGGTGTGTAGATATTTTAGCAAGTCTAATGAAGATTGAAGAATTCTATTTAGGATTTTTATTGGTAGATGATACATTTGGTAAGGGAATTTTTGATGAACTTGTGGATGTTTTGAATAATCTAGAACTTGATATTGATGATATAAGGGGTCAAGGTTATGATAATGGTGCTAACATGAAAGGAAAACATAAAGGAGTTTAAAATAGACTATTACAACTAAATCTGAGAGCATTCTGCAGTCATTGTGGGTGTCATAGTCTTAATCTTGCACTTTGTAATATGGCCATTTGTTGTTCAAAAGTTAAATCTTTCTTTGGGGTGGTGCAACGTATATACACTTTATTTTCGTCATCTACTAAACTGTGGAAAATTTTCAAAGAGAATGTAAATGGTCTTACCCTTAAGCCTTTGTCACAAACTTGTTGGAAAAATCATATTGAAAGTGTTAGAGCGATAAAATTTCAAGGTCTACAGATAAAAAAAAGATTTACTTCAATTGACAAATGTTGATGATCCTAAGACAAAAAGTGAGGCGGAGTGTTTGGCAACATATGAAATTGAGAATTTTGAATTCTTACTTGGAATGATTATTTGGTGTGAAGTGTTGAATAATGTTAATAAAGTAAGCAAACATTTGCAAGCAGAAGACATGTATATTGATGTTGCTATAGACTATTTAAAAGGCCTCATTTCATTTTTCAAAAGTTATAGAGAATTTGGGTTTGAATCGACCATGGTTGATGCTAAAGAGATTGCAAGTGAATTAGAAATTGAACCGATATTTCGTGAAAAACGGGTTATACATAGAAATAAACAGTTTGATAAGACTTCTTATGAAGAGATAACACAAACAGATGAAGAATTTTTTAAGATTAATTATTTCATATATATGGTAGATCAAGCTCTATCATCACTTCAAAATAGATTTGAGCAATTTAAAAAATATGATGATATTTTTAGATTTTTATTTGATTTAAAAAGACTTAAATCTATTGATAATGATAGTTTGAAGTGTTCTTACATTAACATTGAAAATTATTTGAAGCATAATATGATTTCTGATATTGTTGGGGTATAATTATTTTCTGAGTTAAAAGTTTAAGGGAAGCGATACCTGCAAAAATTATTTGAGCAATTAATGTGTTAGATTACATCAAGAGAATGAACTATTGTTTTGCAAATGGTTGGATTGCTTATAGAGTATTATTGACTATTCATGTCCCAGTTGCCTCTGTTGAAAGAGGTTTTTCAAAGTTGAAATTGATGAAATCTTATCTTCAATCAACTATGTCACAAGAGAGATTGAATGGATTACCTTTGATTTCTATTGAAAAATATATGTAGCCCAATCTCTCAGGTTGTGAGAGAAATTTTAGTTTGACACTCTATCTTTTAAATTATATAAAGTCTTCTTTTTAATATAAAAGTGTTAATTATTTAAATATTTAAATTTTGATACAATTGTAAAAAAAATGATTATGTTGAAAGGCCTTATAATAATTAGTCAACTAGGGCCTCTAAATTCTCAAGGCCGACCCTGTTTCTATCAGGGAGTATAACCTCCTATCCCATTAACGTGGAGGCTGCAAAAGCACAAGTTGACAAGTTCTTAGGCATGCTCGAGAAGCTCATTCTATTCATCGAAGCGATACTACAAATTCCCAATCATGCAAAATTTTTAAAAGAGATGTTATCCAAGAAAAGAAAACTTTCGAAAATTGAAACTGTGATCGTAACTAAGGATAGTAGTATTGCAATATTGCAAGACAAATGTCTCCTAAACTTAAAGATTTGGAAACTCATAAATCACAATGTTCAATTGAAAAAGCATTTCGTTTAATGCTTTATGTGATATAGGTGCTAGTAGTATTCTAATGACATTGTCTTTATATAGGAAATTTAGGATTAGGAGAAGTCAAAGTAACAATGGTACACATGTAGCTTGCCGATACGACTATCAAGGTTGAGAACGTGCTCATCAATGCATGAAATTTTATATTCATGACCGTTTCAGTGTACTTAACTTCGAAGAAGAACGACGTATTCTGGTGATCTTGGGTCGACCATTCTTAACAATTGGTTGAACCCTAATTGATGTCGAGAAAGGCAAGTTAATCTTGCGGGTGAAAGATGAACAAAAAGTATTCAATATGTCAATCACATGCGAACAACCACCCAACCTAGGGGATTGTTATAAGAGTGATGAAGATGATCCATTTGATCAAGGGAGAGGTCCGTACAAAAGGGAAAGTGGTGAAATAGTTCATGCTCTCAAAAATGAAAACGACGATTTAAAAATTTGAAGAGAAAAGAAAGGTTGTAAGGCTTGCAATTGCAAAGAGCACAAGGTCGGCACAACTCGATTCGAGCCACCATGATCAATAATTGACCCAAGTCAAGCTAGACTATAGAGAAAGAAGGATTGCATTATACACTTAAGAACGTTTCCCAAGCTTTTTGATAGAAAAAAATTGAATAACCTCGCAATCTCGAGATTTAGAGTGATTTGTGATTGCAACAATGGCATTACTCTGCTACATTTTCCAGGAGTCCAACCCTGCAGTTGCAACGTCATAGATCATGTGATCGCATGGCTTAAGGGGTCACAGGTTATAACCCTCACCCCCGAACCCCTTTTTCTCATTTTTAAAACTTCGAATCATTGAAATTTCTTCTTCCTTCACAAATTTGACCACTAACATAATTATAAACTTATTTTTTCATCAAAACATTCAAGGTTTGAAAATCATGAAGAGTTTAGTTTCTCTCAAAATTTAGAATTTTTTCTTCTAATTCTTCTATAATTTAATATATTGAATGGAGGTGGATAGGCTAGGTATTTGAAGAGTTTGAGTTTTTCTTTGATTGTGGACAAAACTTGGGTCAACCATACACTAAAAGAAAAATTTGAAAAAAAAAATTTTTAAAGTTGAGGGGTTCCAATTATTATTGTTAATTACGAGTTGCTAATGTTTATTGTGCTCTTATTGTAGGGAAAAAAATGGCACAAAAATAAAAGATCCCTCAACACCAAAACAAAGGGAAAAGGAAGGGGATTAGAGGTTTTCCGAGTTTCAGTGACCACCTCAATCGTCTGATACTCATTCGGTGAGTTCTTAATTTTTTTTCTGTTATTTTAATTTCTATATTTTGGTTATACAATGTTTCATTGTGGATAATGTAGAAATTAAGTTTGAGAGTGACTACTTTATTTTTGTGTGTGTGTGTGTGTGTGTGTTTTCTTGCTTGATTTTGTATAAATGTGTGTGAACTTATCTCAAGTGATAGGATTCATATCAATTTTGATATTGTGTCCTATCTTGGATCAAAATTTGAGTTGGTTCATGTTAACACTTGAATTTTCAATTATTGAATGAATTCCATTATTTTGTATTTGACTTTTGATCAATTGAGCACGATTTCGTTCTTGATTGCACTTTCGGTTAACTTTGAAATTTTCTTAAGTTAGCAAACTTAGATTCTTTTCAGATCATAGTATATCTTTATTGCACTAATAACCTCAATTAGAACCTTGTTGAAAATATAGTTTAGAATAAGTTTGGGTGATTAGATTCATCCAAAATCAATATCATCATCACTTGAATGTTATTTGGTTCTTCTTGTTGACATAAAAAAGTTAAATATATTGCACTAAGCATTGTACGTAAGAAATTTTAACTACAATATTATGTAAAACTAATCTTGAGTAACCAGACTCTACTCATTACTAATGTTTAGGATGTGATCTACCGGAGAATATGAGTGCAGTGTATAGTGAAAATTACTTTCGAAAACTAGAAAGATCCTAAAAATAAAAGAAGGATAAAAAAAATTTTAAAAAAAAAAATCAAAGTGTGTTGAGGAGTTGACAAAACCACGATGTGTACAATCTCCGTTCAGCTAAGTCTTGATTATCGAGTGATGATTTGGAGGTGATTGAGTTGATGATGAGAATAAGCTCAATCTCAATTGTTTAGTTCACCTTTGAAAAAAAGAAAGTAAAAAATCAAGAGAGCGATATGAGGGTGAGAGAGTATATTGAAGATTTGGTATTGAATAGAAAAACATACATTAGGGGCCTGTCTGGCGAAATTTTTCTTGGCCACAAAAATCAATTCTCCTACCGTTAGAGATCATGTCAGCCGCAACATTTGACCCACCTTCTCACAGGCGGGTCCCACTTACCACTACAAACGGTCAAAATATCAATTAGAATTGGTACCAGACATACCCTAGGAGTTGAAATGCATAAATTGATTCAAGTAGCATCGATGGAATTAGAAATGATTAACGTGCGCGCACACACGCACACTCAAAAGCTTAATATATGATATATGGAATTTGTGAAATAATTATTCATTCTTGTATTTCATTAACTTGTTTGAATTTTAAGGTTTAAATATTCTCTTTAAGAAAACATTGAATAACTTATATCGAGTTGAGCAAATGCGTTTAGTTTTTATGTTGAGTCTTTATTTTCCTTATTCAAGGTTGAACAAAATTTCAAGTTTGGAATTGTTTGAAAAACGTATTTTTGCACTTATTCGAGCCATTAATATAAGGCATATGTGAGTGCTTTCATTGTTTAGATTCTTAATTTTATATATTTTACTATTAATTTGGGAGAAATCTGGTATTAGACGAGAAATGATGAAAATGAATGAATTTTGATAATAAAAAAGGATTGAAATGGGACAAATTATGGATTTCGGGGACAAATGTACCAAATTTGGAAGTTGAAGGTCTTAAAATGAAATATTGGGGTTGAACAAGAAATTGAATTGGAGGATCAAAATGGAAAGATATTGACCATTGCGATCGCAAGGGTCTATTCTAGAGTGACTGCGCGACTGCAAATTTCAATCCCAGTAGCTACACATGGAAGCCTATGCGGTCGCAAGCCATTCTATGCTATGATTGAGTGGCTATTTCGGGATCCATAAATCTAGTTTCGTAATTTGACTAAAACGTCGATTTTAACATTATGGGCATAATTTTAAACCTAATTAGAGGACTATAAATATATAGTTTTTATTCATTCTTTTCATGGGAAGACACATTCTTGAGAGCAAATACATAATTACATCCATAGATTCTCAAAATTTGTGGTTAGAATTTGAGATTTTGAAGGCGGAATATCATCAATTTGTTGGGAGATTTACAATAATCAAAGGAGCTGAAGAAACATTGTTGGATGTTGCGAAGAAAAATTATAGCTTGGATTTTTTTTCTCTTTGTTCCATATCTTTTATTTGTAGAATTCCTCAATTATGAGCAGTCGCTAATTTACAACCTTTCCTGACGTACTGGAGTTATAACAGCAAGGGACATCAGATCCGCTGAGACCACCGTTTTTCATAAACCTCTGCGGGCATAAGACGACGCACTAAGTACACTGCCCGGTGCTGGAATACCGGGGGTTCGAATCCCTCTCCAGGAGCCAAGAGAAAGGAAAGAATAGTGACTTCCTGGGAGGAGGCGTAGGTGATAGGAAGCTAATCAAGGACAGGCTAAGGGCTCAGATGAATTGGATGAGTTCTACAAGAAGGAAGAGTGAGACACCGAAGAACCACCAGGTTGTCGAGGACACGTCTGAAGAAGAGGCGGGCGCTCTCCTAGCTGGATCACTGAAAGAAGGATGCGACAAATCATCACTCGAGGCCTCAGACCAGAGAATGGAGGTCAATTCCTTTGAGTTACATTCTTGCGAACGTACTCCCCAGGCGGGATACTTAACGTACCTTTATGATGAAAATATATTTTGAAATAATATTTTGATGGAGAATGTGTGGTTAAAAAGTAAGGAAATTTTTTGAATTTGAGTATAATATTATTTTATTGAAGAATGAGTAGTTGAAAATAAGAGAGAGAACAATATATTTGAAAATAATTGGGATCAAACATGGGCTTAATTGTTAGGATGAAACATGTAGTTAATGTAAATTTAACTCAAAGATATCATGCCAGTTTTATGTGTGCTAATTACTTATTGTGTGCATGATGAATTTAGGGACAATATTGATACTGATGTGATATATTTGTCTAGCTCGTACAATAAGTGACATGTATGATAAGATATCGAGAGATTCTCTTATATGTTATGCAACCTTGATTGGATTTTTGTGAAATAATGTATTTATATGTGTTGGAATTTAAATAGGATATAGTAAATCTAAGCATGTAAATATAAATAGTTTTACTCGAGAGAGAATAGTTAAACTTGGTTAATTTGATTGTTAACACGCGTGAAAAGGGGGCTAGATGATATTGAATTAAGTGAATGTAATTGACTTAGGTGAAATCGAAATTCATACCTACATAATCCCATAAATTATTTCATGAAGTCTCACGCGTGAATTGTGTTATATAAAGTTAGTAGAATTTTAGTTTTGATCTTTATATCACATTAGTTGAATTTGAAGCTAGGTTTAAGAAAAAAATCGAATGCAAAAAATTTCTCTGTAACAGAATGATATTTGGACTTTAATTCACTTTATTACTTGTACGATATTGTACACTTACCATTTATATGAACAATAAGTAATTTTTTAAAATTGTAATATACTCTATCTATCAGTCATTTACATTAATTACGTATAGGGGTGGGCGCGGGTCGGTTCGGTTCGGTTTTTTTACGTTTCAGAAATTTTCGGGTATTTAGTAAATGGAACCGTCGGTTCCAAATATAATTTTGGAACCATTCGGTTTCGGTTCGGTTCGGTTCGGTTCGGTTCCGTTCGGTTCCGTACTATAAGTAAATTTTTTAACATTTAAAATAATACTACATAAATATACCTTAAAGTGGATACCAATATTAATAACAAAAAGTAGATACAAATACCAAGTTCAATCTTAACTTTTACAAATTAACGTAATCTAATTTAATAACATATAAATAATAAGTTGTCAAATACAAATACCAAAAAGTAAATATTACTAATAAAGCTTCGATATTCATATCAATAATTCATTTGTTTCAAACCTTCAAATCTACATAAAAGTGAAATATAAATTAGAAGTCACAAATATAAAATATTTTAAAGTATTGATAATACTTACCAACTATTTAATGTAATTATTAGTTGGTTGACTTTCCATACTAACTATTAAGAAACTATATAAGAAAAAATTGAAAAAAACACAACTAACAAATATAAATAAACTCTAAATTGTTCAACTAATAAGATTTAATAAGAAAAAAATTATTAATTTGTTTAGAAAAAATAAAAGAAATTAATTTATCCAATATAAAAAAAAAAAGTTCGGTTCTTATTCGGTTCTTCGGTTCTTGGTCGAGAACCGAACCAAACCATTCGGTTCTCGATTCGGATACCCGTTCGGGTATTTCATTTTAAAAAACCCGCTCGGTTCGGTTCGGTTCGATTCGGACATTTTGCCCAGCCCTAATTACGTATACACAAATACTAGCAATTGGAAGTACTGTTGTTGATTTGCTTAACAATGAATAAGGACAAGTAAAGAAACTATTGATCATGAGAAAGTCCAGTCTCAAATTCAAATACTGTGTAGGTCCCGTTCGAGAGGGATTAAAAGCTAATTAAAATTAAAATTAAAAATATGGTCGTTATTGGGTCCCACTCATCTAATAAAAGTCAACAATAACGACTATATTTTTAATTTTAATCCAAATTTAATCCCTCCCATACAAGGCTTAGACATCATAGTATGGTTGATCATTCACCTTTTCATGAGTACGGCCAAGCATTTTACGCATTTATTTTTGGCGCTTGTTTAAAAATGAATTCTTTTGAAAATTGATTCTTTAAAAATCATGTATTTTTTTTTGAATGTGTAGTTAAAAGTTTAAAAAAAAAACTATGAAAAAACATAAAAAATTGATTTTATTTTTTTTTTTGAATCTACCGTTAAAAATAAATAAGTGTGTGAGAAGAGTGATTATCATTTAAAAAAAAGAATTTAAATTTCTTTTAAGTCAACAAAATCAATCAATCTCTGTCAAATTTCGGTGCCTCTTTCTTGGTGCAGCATAAGATTCTTTAGAAATTGGCACCCACTCCCTTCCAAATTTCTTTTTATGTACTTTCCAAATTCACTTTTTGACACTTTTTTTCTGGCATAAAACGTGCATTAATCATTACATCTTTTTTCTCTTTCGTGATCTTTCCCATTTACCATTTCACTCAGAAAACTAGTCACTACCAGTTCCAAATTCTAGCAAGTTCAGTAAACCATATTCAAGTTATAATTAGAAGTAACTAACAAGAGAAGTTTCAGATGGGCTCTGGAGATAATGTCTTTACTGTTCTGGCAAAAAATATTGATGTTCTTGCAATGTACTTATATATACAATAGGATTTCTTGCAGTGTTTTGTTTTTACTTTCTAAATAAATTTGAGTTCATTTGAGTTTGTTTTAGTTCTGACTCAGATTCCTTTTCATTTATCAGGCCTGTGGTTTCTCTTGTATATCCTCTGTAAGTCACATCTCTTACTTATTTTCACCGGTCATTATATTCTTAAATGAAAAAATGAAAAAAGGAAAAAAAAAAATCTCAATTACTTTCAGAAATTTGATTTCCAGAGAAGTTTTGGCTACATTTGTCTTCACAGAGAATATTTGCTTTGAATCTTCCAGTAGATAGGTTTATTGACATCACGTTTTAGTTGTCTTTATAGACCAAATATGCCAAAAAAAGTATATTAGGTATGCTAACGTAAACCGAAAGAACATGCTAATATTTGTTTATTTATTTGTACTATATTTATTTCATTAATGAGGGGGGAAAAATAGTTTGGATAATTCCTTTTTTTGGATGTTTTACAGCTATTGTTCCGTCAAGGCTATAGAAACGAAATCTCGAGCAGATGATCAACAGTGGCTAACATATTGGGTCCTTTATTCTTTGATCACCCTCTTCGAGCTTACATTTTCCAAAGTTCTTGAATGGTAAGCACTTTTCATACATGATTCGTGCAGTCGAGTTATTTTTCGATTACAAGAACGTGTGCATTTGTTGAATCAGGTTTCCCATATGGTCTTATGCTAAGTTGATTGGTGTGTGCTGGTTGGTGCTGCCTTATTTCAATGGAGCTGCATATGTTTATGAGCATTTCATAAGGCCTTTCTACAGAAACCCACAAGTTAAAATGTGGTATATCCCTAGAAAAAAGGATATATTCAGTAAGCAAGATGATATTCTAACTGCTGCAGAAAAATATATTGAAGAGAATGGACCTGAGGCATTTGAAAGGCTTATAGCCAGGGTAAGCCAGCCATTATATATCTAAAGCAAATTGATTGAAATTTAATGAATACTTATGTGATTTTAATTGTGTGCAGTCTGATAGAGAAGCAAGAGCTAGGAGGGGCAACTACACAGTGTTTCAAGATGGTTATGGATATTATTAACCTGCTACTGAACATCTTGTAAATTTGCTGCAAGGGTATTGTGTGCTTCTCAGCATTCTCATTTTTGCTGATGTTTGAAGGGTAGCTGAAGAGGAGTATTTTTAACCTTAACCTGCTAGTACTGGTTATGTATCTTGTCTTCATAAGTTTGAACCTTAATTTACATCTTTGGTTCTTATATATCTATGGTTTTTTGATGGTGTCTTATGAGGATTTGCTACTTTTCGGCATAATTTTTTTTTCCGTTTTCTGAGTTAACGGCAAGTTTAGTATGTTAAACGCAAGAAGATTAGATGAGATTCGAGAAATAGTGACATCTCACAAAGTAGGGTAGTTGTTTGGTTCAGTTATGTTCAGTTCTATGTATTGTTAATGACATGTTTGGTATGTTGGATTGTTCACGAAAAAAGAAAAAGAAATAGTTGCAAAATTTTTTGATCTCACCATGCTCTAAATTGTTAATGTGTTGTTACTTACATTAAAAGCACTACTAGAGAAAAACTTCGTAGAAAAATATAACAATAATCAACAAAAACTTGGAAGAAAATTATAATTTCAGCCTTTAAATAGCCCAGTTAAAAAGATCAGCCCTCAATTGGGCTCATCTTGATTGGGCATAGCAGAAGGTATTATGTGGGCCATGGATTATCTCAGTTGAAGACCAAAATGTGGGCCAGAAAGAATTCGAAAGTTCATGGCTTGAATTACTAACTACCCAATAAGTGTTTGTGCAATAAAACTTTGTTAAGATTTTATCAAGATCAAACTTAATGTTAATCATATTTCATGGAATTTTATTTTTTGTTAATTTTTCAACCACGCATTTCACAAAATTTTGTCAAAATATGCTAAATTTTTGTATAAAAAATTATATCACAATGTCTCAATTATTTAATTACATCTAATTAACATTTTTTCAAAAACCACTCTCTTTTCAATCCTATACTAGTGTGGATCGTGCATTGCACGATAAGCGTTATAATTTTTATAATTCCAGAATTAAACAATGGTAAAAATAACATTAAATTATTTCAAGTAATGTTCAGACACCTTTAAATTACACCAATTGAAATGTCACTAACTAAAAAAAGGGAGAAAATGAAAATTAATGCATTAGAGCTTGCTTACATACTCTGTTGTTATGTATTAGCTGCAACAGTTTTAACTTACCAATATTTTGCAGAGCATGTGTTTATATATGATATTTGATAAAGTTATGAGATTTTAGCGAAGTCACAAAATATGGAGGTTGCTGTACAATTATTTGATGGCTCTCCATCAGTAGCAATATTACACATGCACACGTACCAAATCAATTTCTTACAACAATTTAGGATGAGTTGATCCCACATAGAAAAGAACCAAGAATTACTGGTTTGAGTAAAATATATGCTTAAATGGACGGTCACAATAATGAAGTTATACCTCAACATTTTCTCCTAAATTATATTGATGACAGAGTTGAATCTTGTAAAATGAAGATTACAGACGCTTGAATTGCAGGAAGAAAAAAAAATTGCTTATACTTAAGAGTAACCTGATTTCTGCAGCGAATCAAAGTTCTACAACTTATGTAATTAACAAACCTGCACTGCACTGGTGGCCACAGCAAGATCCTCCCTTACTTTGGTTCCTGAATTACTCTGTAAATTATGGCAATTGAGTAGTTCAAACAGTTCATTTCAAATTATGCTCTTTGATTGAAAAGAGTTCGTTAATTTGGCCAAGACAGTGACTGCACCCATCAACATTAAGCAATCATATATTGTTGCCAAAAAGATTTTGCTCAACCAATCATCCCACAGACACAAAATTCAGTATGCGCACACTTAGAAACCACGGTTTTAAGGAATTTCCAAAAGGGATGCATGTTACCCAAGACTTTAATAGACTATTTTATTGAACCACTGCTATGCTTCCGTTCGCTGTTTTTATCATGGATTTAACATATTGATATATTAGTGAAAACTCTTGTATTCAATTTGCCTCTATTGTTGCTTCTTCCTTTTCAATAGAAAAGGGAGAAGGAAGAAACATGTGAAGTGTTTCAATTATATGTGAAAGACTGCCATCTTTGCCTCCAAGTAAATGATATTATGCTATCAGAGACAGAAAAAAAATGCCAACCTGTTGGCGAACGGTTGCTAAACTCTCAGCATCCACTCGACGAATTTCACTATGTATTTTCTGCATAAGTGGCTCAACACCAGATAAAGATGCCTCTGCAAAGTAATCAGTCACCACATTCTCAATAAAATAAGAAAAATTACATGTATTAGAACACCATCACTGCATAAACACTGGAGACAAGACCTTGAGATTACAGATTTTAATCAATGGGTCGGATAAAACTATTTGTTTTTGTTTTTTCCCTTTCTTTTTGGAGAATTTATTTGAAACAGCTTAACTACCATGCATTTTTTTGTAAAATATTAGCCTTACATGCAGGCATCCTCCATATTCCGCATTGTTTATATATAAATTTGAATAAATGTTACAACTCAACAAGTCCAGCTCTGAACTATAATTTTCTATTAAGTAGAAACAAATAAACATCAAACGAAACAAAAAGAGGGCTACTTCGACATGGAGAATGAATGACACACGTAATAGTAACCCAGAAAGGTACAAAATAAAGAGAATTCAGTCATACATTACTTCACTTTATTTACAAAATATGAAGATAGACATCCCAGTTCACAACAGATGCGGCTGGAGAATTAGTTAGAGAACCATTATAAATAGACCAAAAATAGAGATGAAAGTAAGCAGAATTTAGTAGTATCTGGGGAGAGAATTGGACCTCTCGAATGTCCAAATATCCTTTAATTTCATTGTTGATGCACTATAGATAGTGATAGCTTTACGAACTACAGTTAGTTTCCATAGCAGAGTTTCATTCATATCTTCTATTACAATTACAGAAATAGTGAATACAATTCCAGCTTGACCTGTATTTCTTCTGTCTTCATCGTCAATTTTTTTTGGAGAAATTTTTTTTTGGAATAGTGATTTATGGGAGAATAAAAAGTTAATTTTGAGCTTCCTGTAATTAGGAGAATAAAAGGTTAATTTGCAACTTATGCGGAAGAATCACAGTTTCAATATCTACATCATCCTGAAAACTAAAATACCACAAAATGAACGTGAATAGAGATTACAACTGGAGAAGATAACACTTAAGGACAGTGTTATGTGTCTTTTAAGCAAAATGAACATTAAATTACACTCGAATCTGAGTAGGGCTTCTAATAATTCAAATCAGAAGATCAGCATTCCACGGCAAAAGAAAACAAGAAAAAAATTCTTGTTTACTCCATAAGCCTACAGTCCAGTAATACCTTTTTTTCCGGTGTATTTAACTGGGCTTCTTCGATTAAAATGTAAATAATACAAACAACAAGAAAATAAAGCATATCTAAGAGAGACATAGAAAAAGAAAAAGAGATGAGTTACCTGTAGATAGGGAATTTTGGGGGAGTTTAGCAGCAAGGAGAGAGAATGGTTGACTTCGAATTTTATGGACATCTTGGGAAAAGAGATCATTTTTCCCAATATCAACACAGCTCTACTGCATAATATTAAGCCATGTAAAGAGAAGAAACATTAATAAAACCAAATGTAAAAAGCCGTAATGTTATATATTGCATTCATCAGTCGTAATATTTTTCAACAAAAGCAAAAACCAAATCTAAAAAGGCTGCAATCTAGAGCTTTAATATAACCATGTAAAGAGAAGAAACATTAATAAATGCTAATAATTTCGAAATAATACTATAAAAGAATTTAATTGGTTCTGCTCACATGCTATATATTAGCAGCTTATTCAACTTAAAATGCATACAAAAAGTAGTCCCTAAACATTCCAAAGTTACTTTAATGGATTATCGGGCCTCAGAGAAGTCTTAGAGTGATAAAAAGCGTTAAATGAAGCATTGCCGCTGTATTCCAATCTCTTGGCAGCCTGATATACTAAAGACTGCAGATTCCGCCTCCAACCCACCATAACTCGATCTCTAGGAGGTTTTCTTCAACAAATCTTCCTCAACTGTACAATATAAAATCATCAAAGAAAATAACAAAATCATTCAGAATTTATCAACGCTATAATTTTGCAAGACTCAAAGTTACTGCAGACTCCATGGTGCTGAAACAGTCAAAAAGTAGCCAAATTATGCCCGCCAAGGAAACAAGAAGAAGGTTTCACATCTTCTAGATCCTAAAAGGCATTTGCTAGGAAAACATTTATAAAAACATCAGGAAAAAAATTATATTCGCCTCTACTTTTGGAATTTTCATTTTTTTTAGTGCACGTATGGTGTAAGATGACACTGCATAAAACTCTTTAATGATAAATTATTATCTCCATAAATTTTAATATTTAATCTTACAAATTTGACACTTCAGATTTGTAACATTAAATTATTATCTCCATAAATTATTATCTCCATAAATTTTAGTTAACTATGATTGATGATTATTCTACTCGTTCTAAAATAATAATCAAAAGAATATCAACTGAATGTTAAGGAGATGTTGTAGCTACCTATATTATAACTAATAGTTTAAAATATAAGTAGTCATACCTGTTGACAGTAGAAAATAAGGAGAAAAATCCCAAAGATAGCCCCAGTGAAACCTCGCACAACATCAAAAGGCGAAAATCAGAATAAAGTTAAAAAGGCAAATTGAACCAAAAAATAGAAACCAAATATTGAACATAGATTTCAGAATTTGGAAAACCCGACATGAGAAAATCAAAGAAAATATACAACTTCATCAGTTCTAAATCAATTATGTTCATAGTCATACCATACGAACTATCGACTCCCCGTTCTGTTGTACTAAATCCAGGTCTCGAAGATTCACCATAACAACAGCCGACAACTACAATAAAATGAGTCGTCATCAATATTAAGAAACATAAATAGCGTTTCAGCAATGAGGTGTGAAGACAGCTCATGCAGTAAATTCATGTTAACATAGGTAACTTAATTTCTAAAATATACAAACTTACCTCTTTCAAGTTCAAAACCATCCCAATTTGGAACATTCTCCGTGGAACCTAAACATTCAGGGCAAACTAATTGGTGTCCACCATACTCTTGAGATGGACATAGAGAAAAAAATAAAGTCAAATCTTTTTATAGTATATTAAAAAAAAAAAAGCAAAGAAAAAAAATGAGAATTTTGCCTCCAATAGAAGATGCTTACCTCTTAACATTGCCACACACACCCCACACGTCTAGATTTCCTCGTTCACATTTCATAAACTGGCTGCAATTCACGTCGCATAACAAACTATCATACAAGCAATCATAGCATTAAATCCTCGTAAAATGAGAACTAAGTAACTGATTACCATTAATTAAAATAAAACCAATTAAATTATAATTAAAACAGGGACCTGAAAATTCAAGCAGAAATAAAATACACCTGAACTCTATGAAAATACAACACATTCAAAAGAAATAGAACAAATTGACAACTAACCTCAGAATCTCAGATACATCAATAAAGATTAAACTACGAAATCTAGAAAATGCATAAAATAACAATTGTAAAAGATGGTACTCATACCTTGAACCTCGACAAAATTACAAGAAAAAGGATTCTTGTGCAGTGTAGACAATTTTCATAGAGAAAATGATTTTATGATCGTTACAGGAGGAAGGAAATTTTCATTCTGATAAATGATAGAAAATATTTCTTTCCATCCGTTGTGTGAATAGACACAAAAAAAAAAATTGCATAGTAACAGGCACAATTCCATATAAAAAGTGCACAAACAAAGTCACTCTTTAGCTCCTGTTTGGAGCTCATTTTCCAACTCATTTTCAGGAAAAAAAAAGACCGTTACAATCCCAAATGGGTCCCACCAGTGAGAAGGGAAGTAAAAAAAAACGGCTGGACTTGAGCTCAAAACGGTTGAAAAATTCATTTTTGGGTCTAAAAATGAGCTCCAAACAGCCTGTTAATATTATAGTGAAACAGTGATAGTGAAATATAATAAGCAATTGTGGCTAGACATCCCTTCATAGAACATGTGGATGTGTGTAATTTTACAGCAGTTCGAATGTGTCAAATATCAATTTATTCAATGCTAAATATGTGTATGCAATAAAGCATAACAATTTTTTACTCCAATTGCATAGCTGCGTTCACTAACATACCAGTCAACCAATCCCCTAGGCCCTATCCCAAGTTTGAAATTTCCTAGTTGATTAAGAAAGTGAAAATTATTTTCATTTGGATTATGACCACCTTTTGGCCAAAAGCTCCATCAATAAGCACAATGATACTATCTCCTTGATAGCATTTCTATAAAAGTTCCAGAATTTTGGTCTTTGAGTAATCTGGTTAAAGAGAGGCACTCCTTATGATATCTCCTTAACTTCCCTTCAACGTGGTCGGCATTTCAATATGTTGGTAATCTACATGGAAGGTAACTACTCAAGAACAAAAAATGTTTTCTTCATTTTTCCAACTCAATAAGTGGTTGCTTGCCATAGACTTCAAGGGGCATATGAAAGCATTGAAGTACAAGAGTGACAATTTAGTTTTTTCAACTGCAAATGCATATCCCATAAAAAGCTTCTTGACAATCAAACAAATGAGAGCCAGGACCAAAGTACTAAATATTAATTAGATTAACCTATGTAACATGCATAGTTCAAACGTAATATAAGAATGAAGGAGAATTAAAAATCAGTGTATCTGTCTATTAGTCCTTAACATCACAGCCAGTTTATTAAGTAACAAGAAAAGAACAAAAACTCTAGGAGATGAAAGTTAAACAACAAGGATAAATATAAGAAAACACTATCTTGGGGATGGAGCTATGACCTCACTTGATTTACGATCACACAGATATCAGCTTTGATTAACAAAAAAAGGCAAAAAAATAATACTGCAGAAAGGACTTTCAGAGAGTTTAGTGCTAATTTAGGTACTGAAATGAGAGAAACAGATAGGGAAAATGATGTGTATTTGTCTATATGTCTAAGAGGTGCATCACTCTTTAAAGCTGACTTTGAAGGCAAGAATCGATCTTGTTCTGGACTTCCGTAAACTCCGCCCTTTAAGTCGAACACTTTCTTCAACTGTCGATTTTGGGTTTTTTAGCAACCTCATTCCTGTTGATCGTCGTTTAAAACACACAATCAGTACAACAAAGATGTTCAAACTGAAAAAGAACGATTCTGTGCAACAACAAAAAATAAAGCCTAAACTATAGATCTTACCGAAGAAATTGTCGATTGGGTTCATAGAAACCTCGTTCCCGTCGATCGTCGTTCAAAATGCACAATCAATAAAACGAAGACTTTCGAACGGAAAAAAAAAAAAAAAAGACGTATGTGCGACAACAAAAGAGGGATGTATCAGTAGAGTAATAACGGAAATTTTAACAATAGAAGCCATTTTTAGGGTTTCTGCGCCAAAGAAGATTCTGAAAAAAAATCGTGGGAAAATAACGAAAAGATTCTGCAAAAAATCGTGGGAAAATAGAACTGAAGAAAAAATAAATTAAGAGGCGAAGAAGGGGCTCGGGATTTTTGAGAAAATGAGAAGGGAAAGTGTGTGAGAGAGAGAAATGTCGAGAGGGAGATGGTGGAGTATGGAGCTTGCTTTTGTGAAATTGGTTAGGGTTTCAAATGACAGAGAGATGGCGTAGTGGAGAGAGAGAGAGAGAGAGAGAGAGAGAGAGAGAGAGAGAGAAAGAAGCAAATAATTGAGTTTTTGAGGGAAAAAGTCGGGGAAAAAAAGAGGCATTTTGGTTAGTACTGTGTGACGATAGCAATAGGTCAGCATGATGCAATTTGAACAGTAAAAATCCTCCTCTTTTATATATGTAGAGGATATATGCCATAAGCCTAATCCCCTCACCCATACCCTTGAGAACACAACCCATCTTTAGGTCCACCACGTACCACCAACATTGGCACAATCAAATCAGTGTCGTTACCTACCACCACTGCAACTAAAAAAACTACCATTAAACATAGATCTGGATCAAGTATAGCGACCTTGACCTACCACTACTATTACCTCCCACCAGTGCTGGATGAGATGGTATTAGACTTTAGGATGTGAGGAACATAGAAAGTGTAAAGGAATCTAGATAGTTGTAACCATATGATTCCTTATATATCTAGTTTTGGTTATATTGTAGTTAACTTGAATATATTTTTGTTATCTTTATTATATTTGAATAGTTGTTGATAATCTGTTGTAACAATAACTATTCTTAGCCATTATATAGTCTCTATATAAGACACAATTAAGTATGAATAAAATTAACTTCGGCAAATGTTTATGGTATTAGAGCCCATGCTATTCTAACTAGATTTTCTTTCGATCCTCATGGCCACAGCCTCTGAATCACTGGTTGTCAACACTCCTTCACAAACTGGTGGTGACTCTTCCCTTGTTGCCATCAATGCAGGCTCTCAGCTTCATCTGAAGCTCACTCCTTCCAACTTTGCTTCATGGCGTGCTTAATTGATGTCTCTCCTCATTGGATACGACCTCCTGGGATATATTGATGGTTCTATCGTATCCTTCTTTAGGACACTTCCTGCCAATTCCTCTTCTAATGGTATCGTTACTGAAGGTGCCCAAAACTAGCCATTTGGGGTTGGTTTCGACAAGATAAGTTGATTCATCATGCTATTCTTGCCTCTATTTCCGAACCAGTAATGCCTCTAATTGAGACTTTATCTATTGCTCGTGATGCTTAGTCTAAGTTGCAGCAATTGTATGCCAATCGTTTATGAACCCGTGTTATGCAACTTAAGGATGAGTTGAATCTCATTCAGAGAGAGTTTCGTTCCATCTTAAAATATCTTCATGCCATCAAAGTCATTGTTGATGACTTTGTAGTCATTGATTGTCCTGTTTCAACTGATGATATCAATCCTTACATTCTAAATGGCCTTGAATCTGAATTTTGAGATATTGCAACCCATATTCGAGCACGCGAGACCTCTGCTACGTTTGAAGAACTTCATGACATATTTGTTGGTCATGAAAGCTGCTTGAGACATCTTGATGCTTCAAACCAACCTTGGTTACTACTCTCAACATCAATGACGTTCTCCTCCCTCCAAATACAATTGTATCCAACGTTCCACTAATGGTAATTCACGTTAGCACCATAAAACCAATGGCCACAGGAACAAATCTAGACAACCTCTAACTATTGTCAGCTGTGTGATAAATTTGAGCATTCATCGAAGGTTTCTCACTTGGTTCTTGTTGAGAAATCAGTACATTGTGCCACTACCAGCAATTCTAATGATAGAAAATGGCTTGTAGATTCTGTTACTTCCCACAACATCACATCTGATCTTGCTAATTTATCTGTCCATTCGGAATATGATGGCACAGATGAAGTAGTTATTGGTGATGGCTCAGGTTTGCAAGTCACACATGTTGGCTCTATGACTGTTCCCTTTTCTTCCAAGCCTTTTATGTTAACCAATACCCCTTGTGTTCCTAATATTCACAAGAATTTAATATCCATTCACGGTTTTACTCATTCAAATAGTGTTTTTTCTTGAATTTCACGATTTTCATTTTTTGTGAAGGATCGGAGCACGGGGACGACTCTTCTTCACGGTAAATGTCAAGATGGTGTCCATCCAATGCCAATGGCTTCTCTAGTTAACAAGTATTCGATTTTGGCACTAGTTAGTGAAAGAACAACAGCCAATACTTGGCACAAGCGCCTTGGGCATTCGTCAAATAAAATTGTTGCTTTGGTTGTTCGTAAATTTTCTATTCCAATTCTAGTGTCTAGGTCTTCTCCTACAACACTTTGTACTGTTTGTCAATGCAATGGGAGTCATAAATTACCTTTTTCTTCCACATCTCTTAAAAGTGCTCATCATCTTGAAAACATTTACACTAACATCTGGGGGCCTACATCATGCTATTCTATTGATGGGTATTGTATTTATGCATTGTTTGCTGACCATTTTATCAAATATTGTTGGTTGTTTCCAATTCATCGCAAAAGTGATGTTCAAGTGATTTTTATTCGATTAAAAGGGCTCATTGAAAAACAATTTGGTTTTCTTATCAAACATTTATATTCAGACAACAAGGGGGAATATTATGCTCTTCACCAATTTTTAACAGATAATTCAATTAGTTGGCTCACTATCGCCCCTCATACAGCGCAACAAAATGGCACAAGTGAGCGTCGACATCATCACATTGTTGAAACTGATCTCACCTTCTTGACTCAAGCAATCCTTTCTTCATCATATTGGTCTTATGCATTTCAAGCTGCAATTTTCTTAAGACTGTGTATTTAATTGAGACTTTTAATGACTTTTTGAGATTTAAAAAATTTAGGGATATTCAATGTAAACTTTTGGAGACTCTCTAAAATATTAGTGTATTCAATTGAGACTCTTATAGACTTTTATAAAGTCTCTAAAAATTACGGTGTGTTTAATTAAAATTTTTAAAAGTCTCTATAAGTTTGAGGTATTCAAATTTTAATGACTTTTAAACAGTTTTATAAAAGTCTCCATAGTATTAACTTTTAAATATAAAGTACTAAAATAAAATCTCAAAATTTTTCTTTCATTAATAACAATATTTTGGGAGACTTACAAAAAAAATAAAATTAATATGTATTTTGTTTCAATATTTCTCTTCTACGAACATTAGAGTTATGATTTAATTTAATATTTTTTTTTTATCTCTCTCTCTCTTTGCGCTTGTTTGGAGGAAATTTTGCTTTCATTTTTAGCAAAAATTGGAATGTTGCACAGTGAACTCAAATGACATTTCCCACCCTTATGACATGGAAGAGACTGTTGGTTGAAATTTTGAGATTCTTCTATTCCTTTATTACATTTTTACCCTCAACAATTATCTCAACCACCCAATTGACTGTAATTGATTTCCACTTTACTCTTCCATTGGAGAGTGAGTCATGTGACGGTAGATTTGAAAGGTGGGCATTGTAAATTAAAAGTAAGAATCTTTTTGTTTCAGGTTGCAGTCTATTTCCATGTCAAAACCTATTGAAATGGGATTGAGCTGCTCTGCGAGGCCTGTAAAAGGCCTAGCAGAGCAAATGTGAGATTGGGTGGGGGGGGGGGGGTGTTGGCGTTTAACATTTGGGGTTTTTTTTTTTCATGAGGTAGGTCCTCATGTGAGAGCAACTGCTCTACCAGGCCTTTTACAGGCCTGGTAGAGCAGAATTATTCATTGAAATGGGTTGCGAATTCACTATGCAACGATCCAATTTCTTCTGAAAATGATATCAAAATTTCCTCCAAACATACCTTATTCTTTATTTCTATTTTCTAAGAAAAAAATTCAATTGTATTCTTATAACTTTTGTTTTCTTTTTTTCATTCATTTTTTGTGAAAAATATCTATTTTTAATTAAATGATAAAATTATTATTTATTTATTTTCTAAAGGTATATTATATTAATAATACTAAATATTAAAATAATTTGTTATATGTTTTATTATTTATTTAACTAAGGTCTTAAATTTTTATTATTTTTAAAATATCTTTTTTATTATGCGGGGTGGGGAAGGAGAAAGAAAATTGAGAGAACCACCACCTTGTATGTGATAATTTCATAATATTATACTAGATCTACATGAATTCTATTTCAAATGAAAGTCTTCAAAAATCTTTTGAATTCTACAAAAGTCTATAAAAGTTTTAAAATAAAAGTCTATAGAAATCTATAAAAGACTTTCACTAATTCTATACGAGTATCTAAAAAATCTATGAAATCCATAGAAATGATGACTTAAAAAAGTCTTATCAAAGTTTTCAGAAATCCCAATTGAATACACACTCCTTACTAAACTGTATGCCTACCTCCATCTTACAAGATAAAAAGTCCATTTGGTCATCTTCCTGATTACAAAAAGTTGCGCATTTTTTGTTGTCAATATTTCCCGTGGCTTAAACCTTATACCACTAGTAAATTTATCCAAGATCAACAACGTCTTTTTCTCGGCTATTCAAACTCTCAAAATGCTTATAAATGTATGAATCTCACTACATCTCGCATCTATTTATATAGGCATGTAGTCTTTGATGAGTGTTTTTTCCTTTTCATTCCTATGCCCATGTTTCTGTGCCTTTTTTGCCAATTTCAAGTGCTAACACTCAAGACTTGGTTATACCAGCAGTGTCTCATGTTGGATTTACATCGCCTATTATAGTTACTGAGATGGGGGATCGTCCTTCGACTTTAGTTCAAACTCCAAAATCTCCAACAATACCTTCACCCACTATCCAGGCCAATCCTTGGCATCCCACCCGCATACATCAAATGACTACCAGGTCCATGAATAATATTCATAAACCCAAACACTTGTACCTTGCTACAAAACACCCTCTCCCTCAACCAATTGAGCTCACTTGTGTTTCCCAGGCTTTGAAAGATCCAAAGTGGCGGCAAGCAATGTCTGAAGAGTTCACCACCTTGGTCAAACATGGAACTTTGTCACTTGTCCCATTTTGTTCCAATATCAAACAAGTTGGATGCAAATGGATTTCCCGCATTAAGCACAATCCTAATAACAGTATTTTTCGCTACAAAGCACGACTTGTTGCTAGGGGCTTTCATCAGCGACAATGTTTTGATTACAATGAAACATTTAGTCTTGTTGTCAAGCACGTGACCATTAGAGTTGTTCTCTCTATTGCTGTTCCCAAAAATTGGCCACTTCATCAATTTAACATTAACAATGCATTTCTACATGGCCGATTTCAGGAGGATGTTTTCATGGTTCAACCACTCATGTTTGCCGTTTGGAGAAGTCCTTATACGGTCTAAAACAAGTACCTCGTTCTTGGTATCAGGAATTGAGCAGCTGTTTAATTCACCTGGGTTTTCAACATTCCAAGTCCGACTCATCTCTATTCATCTATAATTGTGATGGAGTTATGTTATTCTTCCTAGTCTGTGTAGATGGTCTTTTAATTACTGTCATATTCCTAATTTCTCAAAGAGGTAACCATTTTTTTCTCTCACTAGAAAAGAACCTGATGCTCGATCTCCTTTTTAATAAGATCAAATAGTAAATTCGATTTGTCTCTCAATCTTTCAAAAAATTTTTACACACTCATTTTCAATCACATATTCACACAATAAAATAATCTACATGTAAATCCAAAATTCTTCTCTACTTTTTAACAAAAAATTCTCCAAAAATTTACTATTCAAAATAATATTTTTTGAGAAAAATGGCCATAAAGGATATTAATGATTTGCTAGTTAAATGTTTGGCATACCAATTAATTTTTATAAATAAAATGTTCAATTGAAATTAAAAGAGGTTTTGACCCTAGAAGTGATAATCTACATAAGATAGATTTAACTAATTGATTAGGATAATTCAATTGTTAGACTACATCCAACCTCTAAGTTAATTGATGTGGAAAGACCTTACTCGACGGATGGATCTTACGGTCAAGCTCCCTTCTGCCTTTACACTCGAGGACCAATCTCCATCTGAAAACCTTCAATTAATGCATGTTTGGCATGTTTAACTTAACACAATAGTAGACAAAAGTTCTACATACTTCACTTTTATATTATATTTAGTCATGTCTAGTTCAACGTATCAACTATATGTTTATTTTTAACTTATAATAGGTAATCACAAACACCTAACACAAAACCTAAATGATAAGAGGAAGTACAATTTCGCAAATCGCAATGCAAGTAATTACAGTACAAGATCAACCACGGCAAGGGAGAGGATTGCACGTTTCCATTTGAACAAAGAAGCAATATTCATATTACCTACAGCTATTGACCTGAGGTGTACAGTTATAATAATATGGTGGGATGCTCCATATTATGCAGCCCTGACAAGATCATTTGCATAGCCTATTCCAAATTTATGGACACCAGCCAGTAATTGACCCCCCTTCCCCTCGTCCACTCGAGAAAGAAGACAAAAATACAAACAAAATGCTATATTCCTTGATATCATCATTATTAACTTCGGTATGAATTCCTTGATATCTTGATGAAGATGGCGGCAGATAGGGAATCCAGGATGGAGCCTGTATCGGAGCTAAAATAGTCAGATTAGGGATGATAAAAACTCGTAGGCTGGAGTAAACAGGTCATCTCGTTTTAATAAAGAAGTGAACATACAATTGAGGGAAAACTTTATCTTAATACCCACTGAAAGAATTTATAATTGTCCTTTCTATGATGGAATAGTTTCGTTATTGCTCTTCGTTTGCAGTCCTGAACAAAGAAAAAATGAAAAGATCAGTGATGTTAATCTGTAAACAATTTTTGACAAATGAAATTGAGATTCCATATTATTCGGGATAAAACAGCTCCGAGGATCATAGGTGATACTAACTGTAAACTAGTTAATATGACAAGTATATTACAGCCCAGATGTAGGTTTGCTAGATCCTATTAAATTATTTAGGGGTCGAGTTTTACTGCCTTTTTTGTTGCTCAATGCCAGTCATCTGGGAGATCAAGTGGTAAATGTTCTCTGGATTCATGAAAGCTTGCTTGAAACCAAAGTAAATGGCTAATATCAAATACCCACACAGGTTGAAGAACATACTTGAGAATCAAAAAGTAAGACCAGAAGTTATTTGAGCATGTTTGGGAAGTTGTTATAAATTGTTTAAACTACAAATAGGTAGATACGAGTGGTGGATAAGTTAGTAGGACTTGTTGGTCCCTCAAAATTTGTGGATAAAAAGTGGCTTAAATGTTTATAAACTTGAGCCAAACACAGGCTATTCAGAAATTATTCATAGTTGCTGGATGGTACATAAGCAAAATAGAACAAGACCTCAGACCAGAAAGCCCCATTAATTTGGATCTGTAGTCGATTAAACAGAAATATGATTTTAATCACTTTAGCTATTAATAAAGTATGTGGTTAGCATATCAAACATGATAAATTACTTGTTTCGTGACTAAAAAGATGGTGAGAAGAGACTATTCTAGTTGCTAAGGTTAAAGCTCCAGTAAATCTCCTAATAGATCTAGCAATGAACCCAATCACCTCTTGAATAAGTCATAGTCGCATAAAAGGCACGATTTCTATCCAGTCTTTGCCAAGATGATTGTATTTTTTTCTCAAAACTCATTATTTTTTGAAGACAAGACAAAGAAATGGCAAAAAAGCCAAATCCAAATTTATTGGAAACAAGGGTTAGTTTAGAGTGTACGGTTGTACCTTACATATGAAATTAGGCCTATGACCGTCACATGGACCAGGGTATGGGTGTTTATAAGTTTACTAATGAACAAAATTCAGTGATTTAATGTTTAAAGTGAAGAACCAACATGTCATTTCGAGCATTGCACGTGGAACATAGAAGGGCCACAACTTCATCAGAACAAAAGGGCCCTGGACTTGCAAGTTCTAATACAAAAATTAAAATGTAAAAACGACATGCAAAGCTATTAATATGTATGCTTGCAAAATAGCTCTGACTGATAACTAACCTTGAACATATGTAAATAGAATTGTTCATCAGGATTAAGTCACTTCAGTTTCAAGTAAGTATATGCACACTCAGATGATCAAGTGATGTAAAACGATCAACTCCATTGAACCAGAGGCATGAAAATAAATTTGACATTGGAGTATGCACCCTGATAATAAATGACCCTTCCGGTACGACTACAACATGCACAAAAGACAAAATTAGACATCAAGTCAATAGAGAAAGGACTTCCAGAAGAAAGAGGCAATAACCGGAAAAAAAAAAGTACCAATTGCACGCACAGCTTGGCAGAAGAATTTTTGGGTCTGAAGGGTAAAACTTGGAGTACCTCCTCCCAAACACAGTGGCGAATGTAATGATTAGAAATAGCATATTCTGAATAAATCCGCTAGAGAAAGTACTCTATGATCAGCATAGGGTCAGCATTAAGTCGTAATTTGCTATCAAGCCAAATAGAATATCTTCATATAGAAAACACAAGAAGCAAAATGACAAGTTGTTCCAATTAAAACAGATACACTAGACAAAATAGACAAGTTTCATCTATTAGAGAGACATATTGTGCTATGAGGATCACCTAGCTGAAGGAAAGAGGCGATGTGATAAAAAATTTGGCACCTTTCCAGTTCTCCGCACATCCTCATATGGTAAGTTCCTCACTACGACAATTTTCCATAAAACAATATTCCCTTTGTCATCTGGACCATTTCCTTCTGCTGAGAGTTTAGCCAAAGTTTGCTCATCCACAAACATAATATACATTTTTCTTTGAGTATTCACTTATCTAAAATTAGCAAGACAAAGGACTCTGGAAACTTATCACTGAGACAGAGTTTAAACAAACAATATCAATCTAGAATTCACACCATGGCACCTAGAAGGTAAATATTTCTGAAACGAAAATCTCCAGTTCTCACTCAATTATGATATAATATTGAACGATGGAAAATAAAAGTCATTCAGTTTGCAAGTTGAAATGCCTACTAGATTACATATCAATAAAACATTAAAAATTAAAATGCCAGCAACAACTTTTTTCAGAACCAATGACTTCTAAAATGCATAATAATCCAGCTATTTCTTTCTTTCTTCATAACATTTGCATTTCACTGAACAAGAGTTTTCTTGTTGGGGGTGGGCGAGTACGAGCTGTATGCCAAGCTGGAAAAAGTAAATATTCTTACACCAATTTCCATAGAGAGACAAAACAATATGAAGGAGATATTATTGGATGTTCTTGGTCTTGGAAGAATTTCTTTCTCCTTTTACTTCTGATACTTCTTCATATAGCAATCCATCAACTCAAAGCGGAGAAATGAGATTATTACTATTTACTGCCTAATACTTGTACAAAAACTTCCTAAAAATTGTAAGATGCATGCCAAAAATGATGTAAGTTGTTACCAATTTGCTGGTTGGTCTTCTCAGAAAATCAGAGCTTCCAAAACTGCACAAGGATACAGCAACACTACATGTAGTCATATATTTTTTGTCCTTCTCATCCAATTCAAACCTAGTTCCTGAAAATCCATCAGGTCCACTCAAAAAATCACAATGAATTGTTTGACTTCTTGCATGGTAGGGTTTCTCTCTTTCTTCTAAAGTCTGATGTCCTCCAAACTGAGCCTCAAGAGCATCATTCTGGGATATCCTCTCCTCTCTTTCAACATACCCCAAGGAGAAATGAGCAAACTTATTATTATAATATTATCCATTGGCTCACGTAGATAATTAACTAAATCCATAAATGGTACCTCACAGGGAAAGTAACCTGAAAGATAAGAATGAGGAGAAGTAAACTCATAATACTACATATTTCACAAGGATTGTTTTGTATTTATGATATTTTAATGTATTTCACAAGGATTAGATACGCATGTTTATATTTTTCCCAGAGCTAATACAATTTCAGTGACCTATAAGTCATAGAAGACAATAATAACTTTCAAGATGAGTTTCTCATTTGATAGGTGAATGGTTTAGAATCAAATTTGGCCACCTCATATTCAAAATAGGAAGATTTCTCATACACAGTTGTTTCCCAGCTGGATTCTATCATCTAGGGTACGTGCCAAGGCATTACATCTGCATTAAGTTAAGCCACAATTGCAAATTGCAACATATCTTAATCTTTAAATGCTCATATGCATAAAATGAGTGATCCTCTAAAACTATATATGCAAGAAGGCAGATAGTGAAATAGTGATATAGGATCACTTAGAAACTAATAAGGCTATACTTATGTTGTCTACATGGTTTCCATCTTTGTTGCTGTGACACATTATGCATCAGTAATTCTTCTTCAATATCTTCCGAAGATGAAATGACCCCTTCCAATTTACATGAAAAAAGACATATAAGACATTTTTACGAGCAAATCAAAACTAAAAATTACAGTTCATACACTTAACAGAAGATATTTTCTTCAAGGGCCTATGAACATCAACAATTTTAAACTCTTATTTTGTACAATAGATGAACAGATGACTATTTTATCAAGGACATCTTTTGAAGCATCCAAACTAGCAATAACGTCTCGAGCTTAGCATAAAATGATTAACGGTGTTACCACTTATCAGAAGGTAGCCAGCCATAAAGGGAAGCAACCCACTACAGGCATTTGGTGAAGCACGATAACTTCAAAAGTAAAACTAAAACCAAAAATTCTCAAATTAAAACGACACATCTCACTCAGCAATTTTAACAGAATGCTTGCGTTGCTATATATTGTGGTAGGATGAAAGAATCTTTAATCTCACCGTGAAAGCGCATCTTCAATCCAAAAGTTGTCAAACAGATAAAGAACACCACTGCAAGTGACAACAGCCAACATAATAATCTCTGTCTCGAAATCCGACTGAACCTCCGCACTCGACGAGAAGCACGTAGATTTTGCTCACTGTAATCCTCCATCAATGTTAATCGAACAGAGTTCTTTTATTATTGACATTCTTTTAGATCTACAAAAAATTCTTCATATCCCCTTTGTATTCCAGTTTGGCAGTTTTCATCACTTGAGGTAGACATAAAAATAAAGTCGATCCAAATTAATAATTCTTTTGAGTATGAAATGTTTTAATTCGACTAAAAAATTTCAAATTAGCTTTTGAAAAATCAAATGAAGTTGGTGGCCCTTTTTTTTTTTTTTTTAAAAAAAAAACATATTGTTTTGAAGTGATTTTGTGGAGAATTGTTGGTTAAAAGGTAAGGAAAATATTTTGAATTTTAGTGTAAAATATTTCATTGTACTAAGATGTTAATGAAAATGAATACGTAGGGATGGCAAAAAAATCCGACAAATCCGTGGGGACCTGCCCCGAATGGGGAGAGGAAAACCCGCTTAAACGGGTAACGGGGCGGGGAATTATTCCCCGAGGCGGGGACGGGTAATGGGGTCCCCGCCCCGCCTCGTTAAAAAAAAAATTTTTTTTTAATTTTTTTAAGAATTCAATACTTTAAATGAACATTTTCGTTAGTTCTAATAGAAAATAGCAACTAAAATTATTTGTTTAAATATAATGAATATGGATAATAAAAATAAATTATCAAAAAAAAAAAAAAAAATCTAAACGGGGAATAAACCCACCCCCGCCCCCGCCCCGACCCCGCCTTAAACGGGGAACGGGGCGGGGACGGGGAATGAATTTCTTAACGGGGCGGGGACGGGGAGGGCATCCCCGCGCCGCCCCGCCCCGTTGCCATCCCTATGAATACGTAAAATAGATAGTTTAAAAGAATGGAAGACAAAAAGGAATACAAGTAAATTGGATTAAAAAAGTAAAATAAAATTCCCACAAAATTGAAAACTACAAAAGGGCCCAGGAGTAAACCATCCCGGAGTAGCGATGGCAAAAAATTTCGTTGACTTGAACTCGGTCTGGAAAAAGTTTGAGCGAGCCCCATTTTGGGGGCAAGCCTAACATTAAAAAAAAAAAATATATATATATATATATATATAATTATTATTATTATTATTATTATTATTTTTTTTTTATTATTATTATTTTTTTTAATCTTGAAGAGCTGCCTGCAAAGGCAGCTATTGCTGGCAGCAATAAAAAAAAAAAAAATCAAAAATTCCGAGCCGACTCGGCTCGGGTCGAGCTTTTTTCCCGGCACGGGCTCGACTCCTTGAGACCACAAAGGGGGGTTAAAGTGCAATAATTCATAAAAGGTAGTTTCTAGGGATACAATTTCATCCTCAAGTTGAAGAGAAAACAGCCATGGCGACCGAACTGGAGGAGCTATTGGGCTTCCTGTCATCCCCTTCTCCACCTGTAAAACTCTTCACTTATATTACACACACACATATAGTGCTAGATTTTTGGTTGAGATTTTAGTACGTTTTTTTTCTTTTTCTTTTCTTTTACTTATTATTTTGTTTTGGGGATATAAACACGAATTATATTTTATTCGATCATTATTTTTACACGAACTCTTTAATTTTGAGGTATTTGTGTATGTTGTTAATTATATGAACTCAATTAAGTTACAGATTAAAAAGGCGGCTGTTGATATTGTTCGGGATTATACGGGATCCGAGGATGGGTTGCGGTCTCTTGGCAAGTACTCCAATGTTGTCTTGCCATCATTATCTGGTCTTTTAGCTGAAGGGAAGGTAGTATTTTATGTTTGTTCTTAACTTTGATTTGTGAAGGAATATCTGCTTTTTTTACCATTCTTTAGGTGTTTGAATCATGATGTTTATACAACCAAGTAGACTTTCTGGCAATGGCACAGAATGGTTCACAAGAGACCGCAAGTTCCTATTAAAACTTGGAATGGTTTAATTTGTCAAAATACTAAAATATCAACTGTATTGATCAAAATCGAATCACACTTCTTAGGGTGATTGCATTGTAGTGATGAAAAAATTTAACTCAAGGATCAATATTTGGGAGCAACAAAATAGATGAGGAAACATTTACTTGGGAGGAAAAAAGTGAAGAATAGCATTTATCTAATACATTTTGTTTCCAAGTACAAGACTTTTTAACTCATAACTTCTGCTATATGGTTTGCCACCATTACGAATCCTATGTGGAAATGTTAGCATTGATCATAAATTGTTCATTGTTTTACCCTTCAAGTCTTTGTCACTTACAAATGATGTCCTTCAATTACAATTATTTCATCTGTGATCATTTGATAATGAAACTCCTCATGAATGAATGAACCAAGCATGGAAAGAACTACCTCCTCTATCTGAGTATTAGATTCTATGTGATCAATGGTAGGGGATAATGTTTGGGCAATTTACACTCAATGTTTCTACAGACATCCTTATGGCAAGCCTGTGCCACCTGTGTCGTCCATCAGTGGTCATGGTAGCTTCATGCAGACGATTGAGATTGAATAAGTCCCCGTTTTGCCCCCATTAAAATTTTAATACATTTTTCTCTTTTTTTTCAACCACACATTCTCCAATAAAATAATATTACACGTAAACTGTAAACTTTTCCTTCTTTTTCAACCACACATTCTAAAAAAAAAAAACTATTTTGAAAATTAAAATCTCAAATAATTGGGGCGAAACGGGGGCTAAATTTTATACAAATTTAGCCTTGTAAATGCAAGATTTTGGCTGGTAATCTGAGAACACAAAACTATGCAAACTATGAGTATTGATGCTTAACGGGTTTATGGTCTAATGGGCTGGAAATTACCCATCAATCAGGTAAGTTATCTCTATGCTAGAGTTCAACCCTCAAAATTGAGAAGGCCTGATTTTTAAAAATAAAAAATAAAAAAATAACGCATGTCAGTAATTTTAAATACTTGCGGAATGTTTAATCTCTCTAGTTTATTGGTTGTGCTTAGTTACTTACCAGCATGTTGTTTGATTTATTTGTTCAGGAAGTTTCAGAACCTGCAGCAGAAGCTCTTGTAAATTTGTCACAAAATTCAGATCTGGCAGGAAAGATGGTTGAAATGGATATGGTTAGAAAAGTGATGGATAATTTATACAGAAAAGGTTGTGAAGTTACTGGGCTGCTAGTTATGCTCCTTGTCAATCTCACCCAGTTGGATGCTGGTATTGATTCTTTGCTTCAGGTGCCATTTTAATCTCCTTATTCTTTCTGCCTTGTTTGTTTTCCTTTGTACTGAAATTGTTTCTAGTCGAACACTAAAATGTTCTAGAATGCTGCCTTTTGATACTGAGAAAGCTTTCTTACTTTCAATGTTGAAGAAAAAATTGAATGGGCATTGGAAATTATAATTATGTGGTATACACTTTTTATTGCAAGTTAGAGGATATTAGTTCATACCTCCTTTTTTGGGAGGTTAATTGATTATGCTTAATATGTTGATTGTCGATCCTGGATGTCAGCATGGA
The DNA here is from genome assembly GCA_035079005.1 of Fraxinus americana. Lineage (NCBI taxonomy): Eukaryota > Viridiplantae > Streptophyta > Magnoliopsida > Lamiales > Oleaceae > Fraxinus > Fraxinus americana. Next base: position 31,354,859 of record CM068707.1, read on the forward strand.
GATGATAAGATGCATGGTCTGTATGTCATGAAGCTGGTGAGATCATTTTGTACGTCATCCATTGAGGAAAAAGGTGTGTTCATTTGTCTGTTACTTGTGTTACTGGATTTGTAAAATAAATATTGGTTCCATTGGAGGTAATGCATATGAAATGGAGATAAATGTAGCTGCTGCATGGTCTCTCATGCGAAAATAAATAAAGTAAATAGTACACCCCTTACCTTATTCGTAAGATTAACACATGAATATGCTAGCCTTGGTTTAGTGGTAGAAAGAGCAAAGTTGATTCCCCAAGTGAAAAGGATTCATATTAGTGTACTGTTTGACCTTTTCTATAAGAGAAGATATATATGGAGGCACTACCTATTATTACATTAGTATAAAATATTGTTGAAATCCCGAGATTGATTGGGACTTAATTTAGGAATGATTGAAGATTTATTTTCCATATATGTAATATTGTAATATTTTAGGATATAGATTTATTTCTTTCCTTTTATCCTTCCCTTCATTGTACTATAAATTAATGTTTTAAGTTGTAAATCAATAAGAAGAATATTCTATTTTTCTCTTCATGGTATCAGAGCCGTGAGTTCCTAACCTAGCAACACCATGTCAGAAACCACCGCCAACAGCAGAGGATTCACAACCTCTGATTCCCTTAATGGCGAGTCTGAAATAGCCTCAGCCATAAGTGCAGGGGAAAATTCCTCGTTTCAATTAACAGTCGAAAGGTTGAACGGGAAAAATTTTCGTGAATGGGCTCAGTCAATTAAACTGATAATTGATGGGAAAGGAAAATTAGGTTACCTCACGGGTGAAACAACGAAGCCAGCCTCAACCAACGCATCCTCCCTTCAAAAATGGAAGTCAGAGAATTCTTTGGTGACTGCTTGGCTTGTAAACTCGATGAAACCATCAATTGGTAAGGCATACCTGTTTCTACCGACGGCGAAGGACGTGTGGGATGCAGTGAAGGAGACGTACTCAAGACTCTGAAAATGCGTCCTAGATTTTTGAAATCAAAACTAGGCTTTGGCAAACTCGACAGGGTGAACGAGATGTCACGGAATATTACTTGGAGATGACAGCTATGTGGCAAGAACTTGACCTGTGCTCCGAAGAAGAATGGGAGTGCGCGGGAGACATCGCGCGATTCAAGAAGAAGCTCGAAAACGAGCCGGTCTTTGAATTTTTGGCTGGGCTGCATCGAGATCTTGATGATGTAAGGGGCAGGATACTGGGTAGAAAACCCTTACCTTCGACGAGGGAGGTTTTTTCGGAGGTCAGACGTGAAGAGAACTGGCGGAAAATCATGCTGGACGCCAGCGGTGGAGTATCGACTGGGACCGAACGATCTGCTCTAATGACGAAATGGCGTGGGTCTCCTGATATTGGGCTAAAATGGCATGGGTCTTCTGATCCTGGGCTTTTAAATGTTGGGCCTGGGCTTAAAAAGAGTGGCTTACAGACCTCTAATGAATTAGGGAAAAACATGGTAGTTAGGCCTGACATTATGGGCCTATACTTAAGGGGAGCTGCAAATGGGCTAGACACAAGACAACAAAAAGGACGGCCCTGGTGCGACCATTGTCGTAAACCTGGGCATAAAGAAGACACATGCTGGGAGTTGCATGGAACGCCGGGAAATTGGAAACCAAGACAAAACAAAAATCGGGGCTATCAGGCTTCGGTGGATTATCAAGGAGACAAATTCAAGGAGCCAAGTGGCGCTTTCAATCCTGAACAGATGGAACAACTTTACAAATTATTCTCCAGCCTTCAATCGCCTAGTCAGACCTCCACAAATAATTCATCAGGTTCACTTGCTCATAGAGGTAATTTCTTAAGAGCCTTAAATTCCACCACACTGCTTAGCACACCTTGGATCATTGACTCTGGAACTTCAGATTACATGACGGGCTCTCATAATCTATTTTCTTCATATGCTACATGTGCCGGTAACCTCAAAGTAAAAATTGCTGATGGTTCCTTGTCGTCTGTAGCAGGCAAATGGAGTATTAAAATTTCTGAATCTATTACTTTAAAATCAGTTCTTCATGTCCCAAATTTGTCATGCAACTTATTATCTATAAGCCAGTTAACGAAAACTTCAAATTGTTCGGCTAAATTTTTTCCATCTTATTGTATCTTTCAGGACCTATCATCGGGGAAGACGATTGGCAGTGTTGAGGAAAGTGAAGGACTTTACTACTTTGATAAGACTGATGTGAGTAAACAGTGTCAAAGTTAAAATTTGTGATTCTGCGTAGTGAAATTATGTTATGGCATTTTAGGATGGGACACCCTAACATACAATACATGAAACATGTACTCCCTTCTATTTTCTTGAATAAAAGTTCTGTTAATTTTTAGTGTGAAATATGTGAGTTTGCAAAACATCAACATACATCCTTTCACAAATCTATCTATAAATCATCAAAGCCATTCACCATGATTCACAGTGATGTATGGGGCCCTTCACGAACCCCAAATCGTACCCATACAAAGTGGTTTGTCACATTTATAGACGACCACACTCGAATATGTTGGGTCTATCTACTAAAAGACAAATCTGAAGTCCGTACCATATTCATCAACTTTCATTCAATGATTCAAACACAATTCCAAGCACCAATTCAAATTCTACGCACTGATTATGGCCCAGAATACTTCAATCACATCCTAGGAGACTTTCTCCGAACACATGGGATAATTCATCAAAGTTCTTGGTCGATACTCCCCAACAAAATGGGATAGCCGAACGCAAGAATAGACATATCCTAGAAGTTGCTCGAGCTCTCATGTTTATCACAAAAATGCCTAACTTATTCTGGGGAGACGTAATTCTTACATCCACCTATCTAATCAACCGACTGCCAAGTCGGGTTATTAATTTCGAAACACCACTTCAACAATTTCAAAAATGCTTCCCAGCTTCCCGTCTCACTTCCAATCTAAACCTACGAGTATTTGGGTGTACCGCTTTCCTTCACGTTCACTCTCCACACAGTTGTAAACTTGAACCCCGGGCTATTAAATGTATTCTGATCGGATATTCTCCGACCCAAAAGGGCTATAGGTGCTATGACCCTTCCACGAAAAGAGTTTTTGTTAGCCTTGACGTCACATTCTTTGAAAATACTCCATACTTTGGGACCACCTCTCTTCAGGGGGAGACCGTACATGAAGATCGGTTCTTTGAGCTCAGTTTTCCACCTACTCTTTCATCCGATCCCATTCTTCCACCCGATCCTACTATGCCATTAACAGAAGGGAACTCGAATCCAGGGACAGATGCAAAAAAAATGATAATGAGATACTAGTTTACTCTAGAAAGTCGAAATCAAAGTACATGGAGAATCTCACTTCTGAGGCACCAAGAGAGTCAGAACCGATGGTAAGTCCAGAACCCCAAAAATCTGTAGAAATTTTTGAAACTGACTTACCCATTGCTCTCAGAAAACCAACAAGGTCATGTACTCTCCACCCTATTTCTAAATTCATGTCCTACAATTCTTTATCTACAAAATATCGTGCATTTACCACTCACCTAGACCGTACAGCTGTTCCAAGAACTGTTCAGGAAGCCCTGAAGATTCCACATTGGAAAGAAGCAGTACTGGAGGAAATGAGGGCATTGGAGAAAAATGAAACTTGGGTAGTGATGGACCTACCAAGAGGAAAGAAGCCCGTTGGATGCAAATGGGTTTTCAATTTGAAATACAATGTCGATGGGACTATAGAACGGTATAAAGCTCGATTGGTTGCGAAAGGCTACACTCAAACATATGGCATTGATTATACAGAAACATTTGCACCAGTAGCTAAGCTGAATACAGTTCGAGTCATATCACTAGCAGCAAATTTGGATTGGCCGCTTCAGCAACTGGATATTAAAAATGCATTCTTAAATGGGGAATTGGAGGAAGAAGTATTCATGACGTTACCACTAGGTTTTTGCAAGGAAAATGAAGAAAAACGGGTATGCAAACTAAAGAAGTCACTATATGGGCTCAAGCAGTCACCGAGAGCATGGTTTGACAAATTTGCTAAAGTGTTGAAAAAACAAGGGTATTGTCAGGGACAATCAGATCACACTATGTTTTTTCGACTATTTGAAGACGGTATTAAAACGATTCTAATTGTATATGTTAATGACATTATTCTAACAGGAGACAATATAGTGGAGATGGAGAAGTTGAAGAAGAGTCTGGCCACCGAATTTGAAGTAAAGGATCTGGGGCCAATGCGATACTTCCTAGGAATGGAAATTGCTAGATCGAAAGAAGGCATCAGTATATCACAAAGAAAATATGTCATTGATCTCCTCACCGAGACTGGAATGCTAGGATGCAAACCAAGTGATACTCCAGTTGATGTGGGAAAGAAAACTGAAGATGAAGACAATCCGGTAGAGGTTGATAGATATCAAAGACTGGTTGGGAAATTAATCTACCTATCACATACTAGACCTGACATAGCACTTGCAGTTAGTCTGGCAAGTCAGCATATGCATTCTCCAAAAGAAAGTCACCTAGAAGCCGTCGATAAGATACTTAGGTATCTCAAAGGCTCACCTGGTAAGGGATTATTCTTCAAAAGGAGTGAAAGAAAAGAAATTGAGGTTTTCACATACGCTGATTGGGCAGGATCAAAGGACGATAGGAGGTCTACTTCAGGTTACTGCACCTTTGTATGGGGAAATCTGGTAACTTGGAGGAGTAAGAAACAGAATGTAGTGGCCAGGAGTACTGCTGAAGTTGAGTTCAGAACAGTTGCACAAGGAATATGTGAAGGGCTGTGGTTAAAGAAACTTCTGGAAGAGTTACACATCACCATAAAGTTACCACTCAAACTTTATTGTGATAATAAAGCTGCAATCAACATTTCTCTTAATCCAGTTCAGCATGATCGAACTAAACATGTAGAGGTAGACAGACACTTTATTAAAGAGAATGTTGAGAAAGGGACTATCTGTATGACATATGTTCCCACACAAGGACAAACTGCAGATATCTTCACCAAAGGATTACCAAAACAAAGATTCGATGAGTTCATCTTCAAGTTGGATATGATCAATATTTACGATCCAACTTGAGGGGGAGTGTTGAAATCCCGAGATTGATTGGGACTTAATTTAGGAATGATTGAAGATTTATTTTCCATATATGTAATATTGTAATCTTTTAGGATGTAGATTTATTTCTTTCCTTTTATCCTTCCCTTCATTGTACTATAAATTAATGTTTTAAGTTGTAAATCAATAAGAAGAAATATTCTATTTTTCTCTTCAAATATAGGTAGGCTAAGATACTACAATTCAATCTGCCTTACTAACTCTAGCAGTTTTGTGTACCTATTATTACATTAGCATAAAATATAGGTATACAAGGCAAAGATACTGCATTTCAATCTACCTTACTAACTCTAACAGGTTTGTATAGCTTTTCCTATCTGCAAGTGGAACAGTGAAATTATGTGTGTACAATTGAAGTATTCATAAAATGTCAGTGACAGATATTGAATATGCAATAAATTCCTTACTTGGGAGTTGGGATTAACAGGTCTTGTCACACATTTTTGGTTAATAACTGAAGGGAATTTGTATTTTATTTATCTTTTACTATAGGAAAAGGGTGGAAAATTTGTGTTTACTATAGGTATGTGCATCTAATTTTTTTTTTTTTTCGATATTAAGAAAATAAATTTATTTGGGTTAGGGTCGGAAAATTGTGATTCATACTAATTGTATGACATGACAAGAAGATTTACTTTTATGGAACATATTTGACTTCGCTACCTTCTTTTTTTTTCATCTTATCAGGTGATCCTTTTGAACATGTGGCTTCTATACTAGTAAATATTTCACAGAAAGAAGCAGGAAGAAAACTTCTACTGGACCCTAAGAGAGGACTTCTGAAGCAGATCATTAGGCAATTTGATTCAGGTAGCCCATTGCGAAAGAAAGGGGTAAGTAGAAAGATTCTCTTGCTCTCGAGTGTTTTGAGACCACGAAATACAATTCCTTTTTATTTTATTTATTTATTTTCTGGACCTCTCGCAAATGTTCTCTTGGAAATTCAGTTGCTACGCGCTTTCTATTTCAGTTTTTTTATTGGGTATGATGGCTTATTTAGTTTCCATTTCTTTTGAGGAATTGGAGAAGCCACATAGGGGCTTTCTCAGGCGCGTTCATATGGTAACTAACTGAAAGAAATTCTATGATAAAGAGTACGCGATATCCGGTAACATATGAGTTACCCGAAAACATGTCCATAATTGTTGATTTGTTACACTTGTCTAAACGTTTTGGCCTTTTGGCTAAGTTCAAGTGCAAGAGGATGTTTCTCTCATGGGATGGAAGTTGGAACACAGGATAGGGAGCGAGAATGAGTGAGAACAATAAAAATCCTAAAAGATCTCTTTATACACCCACTGTATATTTGTTGTGTAATAATCTATAGGTTTGAAATTTAGAACATGTTCTGTATATTCGAAGGGCTGTTTGAGTAAGTAAAACTTGCGGAACCATCAATTGAAAGCTTGCAGAACTAGAAAGAAAAATGCAGATATGACTTATTCTGTGCCTTCCTTTACATCGTTGTTTTAGCAATCCTCGAATAAATACTTTTGGTCAGATATCTTTTTGTATTTCAATATCTCTTTCTTCTTTGTAGGTCTCCGGAACAATTCGGAACTGCTGTTTTGAAGCTGATAGTCAGCTGCAAAATGTGCTTTTGATCTCTGAGTTTCTGTGGCCAGCACTGCTTCTGCCGGTTGCTGGAAACAAGGTGATCTATATTTAACAAAGTTTGGCCACTTATTAAGAAAACCTTTTTTGTGTTTTTGAGCATATTCGGTATCACTGGTATGTTATCTGGAAATTTGTCAAATCCCTAAAGAAATTGCAAATTAACTGTGACAATTAAATTTTAGGCAAGACAAAAGTATCCTACGACTGCAAGCTTGAAGCTTGGATACCCTTTCTAAGTGAAGTATGTCCACAAAGATGTTAGGCAACTCAAATTTACCGTAATGTTAATTCAAGCTAAAGACGATGATTCAATCTGGTTAAGTGCATTTTGAATTCTGTTTTTACTAATGCATTAACTTGTGACAGATTTATAGTGAGAAAGATGTATCTAAAATGCCGCTTGAGCTTGGGAGTGCACTCTCAATTGAGCGTGAAGTAATAGTTGATCCTGAAATACGTGTTCAAGCGTTGGATGCTATCTACTTGCTCATTTTGCAGGTTAGTTGGCTTGTACTTGATCAACCTTGTTAGAACTGTTTGGAAAACATCAATTACTTATAGAGTGAAAAGCCTTCACCAAGGTATCCTTTTTTGGTGAAAAGAGAAATAAAAATCAAAATTTCCTTGGCGCCAGCAAAGATGTATATGAATCATGGAAGTTGCTGCCTTTTTTAGTATAAAAAGAAGTTATTGCCCTGACTTGTTTAGTGTTTTATACTTGCTTTGTTACCTAAAGTTTGAGAACTCAGGTTACATTTTCGAGTATGAGGATCTTGGTTCCCTTTTGAAATTATTCATTATTTTCTGAAGTTGAGGATTGATATGCTGCTAATGTTTACTGGCTTGAAGGATCCCTTTATTCTTTTCTTTGGATAAGGGGACTTGAAGAGCTTACAGGGTCTCCTTGATAACCAATAATAAAAACATTTACACTCTCTGAGCTTTGAAGGTATGATTAGAAAACTCTAGTTTGGTCTAAAGACTGGATTGATTCCTAGGCAGGATTTATGTGGAGGATATATTCCAAACATACTACATTTCCCTTCTATTTTTTGGTGAGAATGAATTAGGAATTGAGTTGGGTTTATCAAGTTCTAGTTTTGTATACCCGCTCATTTGATTTTATACCTGCATGGTAGACAAGCTTATCAACTGATTCCTCTGAAATTAGAATAGCCAAACTAGGTTTAGTGAAATCGTTTTGCTTAATTTTATTCAGCTTATGCAAAGGAGCAAGTTCGTGCATCTCTCTTCCCCTCTTTCAACCCACCACTTGAACCAACTATTCTCTACTGTAATGCTTTGCAAGGTTTGCAAAAAATCCCCTAGCAAGTTGGCTCTTATTCTTGTGAGATTCTTGCAGGAGGCTGGTAGGAGAGCTTTCTGGTCTGTTAATGGACCTCGAATCCTGCAAATAGGGTATGAAGATGAGGAAAATCCCCAAGTAATGGAAGCATACGAGCGAGTCGGCTCATTGGTATCCTCATCATCCCCTTTTCTTTTCTCTACCGTTCATTGGTTTTCAGTAACTTGCATTATAATACTCTTTTAATTCTTTTTATTAACAGTTGATTCAAGAGAACGGAACGAGTGAAGCATCAACACAAGTGTCGGACTAGATGTCATGGTTTGTGTTGGTTGGATGAGTTATCTCAGTGCTTGGATCTCTATGTTATGGATCCAAATGGAGGCTGTTGATACCTGAATCACTTATCTCCAAATTTTGTTTAATGTTGTGGCGTTAGCAATTTTTAGATAACAATAGGATAGACTTGTAGTGCGAACATTAAAGGACTTGGTTTATTTTTTTGTTTGCCTTGATTTCTTGCATGTTGTGATATTCAACAGTTGTATTGACCACTTAATATTACCTTTAAAATTAGTTCTTAAGGGTTGGAATGGATCGTCTATTTGTGCTGATTTTATTTTGTTCCAAAGCTCAGTCGCCTGTTCTTGGCTGGCTAAGTAGATGTTTCAGTAATGAATTGACCAAAAAGGTCTCAAGTAGTTGTTTTTAAATTTGTTGAGAACATAACCTTTGGTTAGGAAAACTTGCCTTGATGTATTAGAAATATCACTATTTCATTTCGATTATCAATTCAGCCCCCGTTTGTTTGGCATTTTAATGAGAATTTTTAACGATGAGTAGGGGTATCAGCCGCAATATTTGATAACATGGGACCCACATTTTTGAAAAAAAAGGGTCAAAAAATTCATTTTCATGGTAAAATAATGTGAAATAAATGGATTGTCAACATGTGTGAACACAAACGACAGTCAGTAACCCATAAAAGCAATGACATTTAAAGCAATTTCATATGATGATGAAACATAAAATTGATTGTAAGCCTTTTCTTCTCGACTTTTTGATCTTTTACGAATGTGTATTAGAATGATCCTTTCGTTAGATAGAGAGGACTGAAATACGGGAAGAAAAGAAAAAGTTAAAATCTGGTTAGGTAACACTGCAACAAATTATAACAGCTACAAAAATGAAATTTACTTGCCTATTTTCTTACTCGCCAAAATGCATCCCTTTCCATGAGCACAACCTTCAAATTCCCGCCATTGCTCTTCTCCGAGTAATTCCTTCTACTATAAATTTCCATTTCCATCTTATCTCTTCACTCCCCACAAATCCAAATATAAGTAGAAAATTGAATAAAATTCAATTCTGCAAAATGGATATGTCAGAGATAGCCAAGAAATTGGGCTTTTCTGAATCCAAACAACTCATCCTTCACGCCGCCGAGCTCCGCCGCCGAGCCGACATCCAATTTGACTCCTCCATCATCGGCGTTGTGAGTTTCTTTCATTTTTCTTTTGTATTTTAATAACCCATTTCAATTTATGCTCATTTTGACCTTTAGTATTTATTTGTTTGTTTCTTGGATAGGGGGAGATTTGCAAGGCTATAATTTGCTTAGAGATCGCTGCTTCCAGGTACAATTCTTGATTCTTTCCCCTATATTAACTTTTCGGTACAAGGATTGCTGTAACACATAAAACCAAAAAAGTCTTAAACCTTCAAAATTAAAGCTAATTTTAACATTGCAGTTTTCTTTGTTTTAATACAAAATAATTTTAGGAGTGTAACCTATATTTTAATTAGATTAATGTTGATTATTGTGGGGTTGATTTAACACTGTAAAAGAAGGTGATATTATTTCATAACTATGACAACCAAAACTTGAAAAAGAATATTCCTTGTTTATTTTATACTATTTTGGCAACTCGATGAGAAACTCGTTATTTATCTCCCTATGGTCGTGCCTATGGAAGGAGAATCAATTGTGAGCCACATGTGTTTTATTTTGGAGCCGTGTAGTGCCGAAAGTACACGACTTTAGGATAGGGTCTTTAACGTGACTTACTAAAGCGTGTTTCTAATTCTGTACTTATATTTTATGTTTATGTTCTTGTTGAATTCTTATATGTATGTTATTTAATTGATAATTAATTTACACACAAATCACCCATTTTTTCTAACAATCTAAAGTCGTGTTGGTAATTCGTTTGTAGACAATTCTTGTTGTAATCTCTAATAAGTAAAATCGTTATGTATGTTTCACTTGTCCATTTATTTCTGTGATACTAATTTGTTGGATTTTAAGCACAAAATAATAGAGAAATCAACACAAGTATTTAACGTGGTTCGGTGATGTGCCTACGTCCACAAGGTGCGCTCCGTTCCCCTCACTCTGCTCTGCTTCAGTATCGACCATTTTCATCCAGTAAACTTATATTTCACTCTGTATGAGTCAAATATACAACAATCTCCACATTGGTGAATATTCACCTCTTAGGAGAAAATACTGAAACAAACATAACATGGGAAAAAACACCATTTGGGACCAATAGGTTGGGACACATTCTCTTTAACCCCTAGAGATGTTAATCAAGTTCAAGCTTTGCTTGAACCTATCCATTGTGATTGGCTTTTTCAACATGTCTGCAGCATTCTTTGAGGTATGCACCTTCTCTAGCAACAATTTTCCTGAAATAACCAGCTCTCTTATCTTGTGAAATCTCACATCAATGTGCTTGGTTCTTGCATGATAAATCTGATTCTTTGCTAAGAAGATGGAGCTCTAACTATCACAGTACAGCTTTATTCCATCTTGCTTGATCCCAAACTCCTTGACAAGCCCTTTCAACCACAATGATTCCTTGGCTGCCTCAGTTGCTGCCATGTACTCTGCTTTAGTCGTGGATAATGCTACAAGTGACTGCACCATTGATTTCCAACAGATTAGCCCACTCGCAAGTGTGAAAACATAATCTGTATAGGACCTTTGTCATCCAAGTTGCCTGCATAATTTGCATCTACGTATTTCTGAATTGAAACATCATGTTGTCTCTCAAATATGATCCCGCACTCCATTGTACCTCTCAAGTCCTTGAAAATCCACTTTACAGCTCTTCAATGCTCTTTGTCGGGATTAGCCACGTACTTGCTCACCACACTGACTGCATGTGCTAAATCTGGTCTGGTACACACCATTGCATACATCAAACATCCCACTGCACTGGAATAAAGTATCTTTGACATCTCTGCAATTTCTTCTTTATTCTTAGGGCATTGATTACTAGACAATATGAAGTAATTTCCAATAGTGTACTCATTGGTTTTGCATCGTACATGCTAAACCTCTCCAACACTTTTTTCAAATAATTTTTCTAAGATATCCATAATTTTCTGGTCTTCTTATCTCTGTTGATCTTCATGCCAAAAATCTTCTTAGCCGGTCCCAAATCTTTCATGTCAAACTTATTGCTCAACAAAGATTTCAATCTGTCTACCTCGTTCATGTTCTTAGCTACAATTAACATGTCATCCACATACATCGAGAAAATATATGAATCATCCTCAAGAACTCTATAGTATACACAACAATCATACTCATAGCGACTGTAGCCAATTTGAATCATGTGGGAGTCGAACTTCTTGTACAATTGCTGTGGAGACTGTTTAAGCCCATATAAAGACTTCTTTAGTTTACATACAAGATTCTCTGGTTCCAAGAACCCATCTTGTTGTTCCATGAAAATCTGCTCCTTCAAATTACCATGAAGGAAAGCTGGTCTTCACATCCAGCTGCTCTAACTCTAAATCAAAATTGACCACTATTGCCAAGACAATCCTGATGGAAGTGTCTGACGATCGGAGAGAAAATCTCATCATAAATTACTCATTTCCTCTGTAAGTATCCTTTAACTACTAATCGAGCCTTGTATCTTTACCCCTCCTTTTCTGACATTGCTTCTTTCTTTCTGTACACCCACTTACATCCTATCGGTTTCTTCCCATCTGGAAGTTCCACCAGATCCCAGGTATCATTTTTATGCAATGACTCAATTTTTTCCATCATAGCCTCTATCCATTTACTTTTCTGCTGACTACCAACGTTATCCTGAAAAGTTATAGGATCGCTATTACTGGTAATAAGTGCATAAGAAACCGAATGCTTGAATCCATACTTCATAGGTAGTCTGATAGTGCGACGTGGTCTATCTTTGTCAATACTATAATACCGTTCCTCTTCTGAGTCACAATTGTTTATTCCCTGAGCATTAATCTCCATGTCAACATTGTCTAGATCTACCTGCACTACTTGTCTATTATTGCTACCCTCGCCTGAACTGGGCTTCTTTTCATCTAAAGGTTCTTTAAGCATGAATGTTTCATCAAATACTACATCCCTACTAATTACCATCTTCTTTGCCTCTCGATCCCAGAACTTGTACCTTTTTACACCTTTCATATAGCCCAGAAAAATACACTTTCTTGATTTCGGATCAAGCTTGGATCTCTGATCACTTGATACATGCACATAAGCCGGACACCCAAATACTCTCAATCTAAAATAATCAACTTCATTATCTGTCCAAACTTCCTCTACAACTTTCCCATCTAGCGCTGCTCTCGGTGATCTGTTATGACGTAACATGTTATGTTCACAGCTTTTGCCCCAAAAACTCTTTCGGAAGCCATGCATTCAACCTCAAACATCTTGCCCGTTTTGCAATTGTTGTGTTCATCCTCTCCGCTACACTATTTTTCTGCAGTGTCTTGCTAACTGTATAGTGCCGCTGAATACCATGTTCCTTGCAGAATTTCAGAAATTGTGAATCCGTGTATTCTGTACCATTGTCTGTCCTGAGACACTTAATTTTTCTACCTGTTTAGTTCTCTATTTCTGCTTTCCACAATCTGAACTTGGCATAAGCTTCAGCTTGTGCTGTATAAAATATACCCAAATTTTTCTAGAGAAATCATCAATGAAAGTAATGAAATACTGAGATTCGTCTTTATACAACTCCCTTGTTGGTCCCCAAACATTAGGATTTACATAATCAAGAATGTCATTTGTCTTGTGCTTTCCCATCTTGAACTGTACTCTGGATTGTTTTCTAAGTACACAAAACTTGCAGAAATCAAGTTTGCATGATTTTACTCACTTCAAAAAAATTATTTTATGAAGCTCAATCATGCTACGTTCTCCTATATGCCCCAGTCGCATGAGCTATAGGAGAGTGTCATCTGACTTAGATTCTGTTGTAGCAAATCCATCTACAACTGTATTCCCCAATAGTTTATAGATATTCCCTGCCAATTTCTGACCTTTCATCACAATCATAGCACCTTTCTTTACTGTCAAGGCCCCACTTTTTGACTTATAAGAATAACTACATGTGTCTAAAGTACCTAAGGAAATTAGGTTCTTTCTCAATTTCGGTACATGCCTTAACATCTTCCAAAGTCCTCACCACACCATTGAACATTTTAAATTTTATGGATCCTATTCCAATGACCTTACATGATGCATCATTACCCATCAAAACAGATCCAAAATTACCCGAATGATATGAATCAAACCAATCTCGGTGAGGATTCATGTGATATGAATAGGCTGAATCAAGTACCCAAGAGTCATGAAATATGTCAGAATAACCTGCAGAGACTGATAGCATGTCTCCATCTCTAGAATCCGAGTCTTCTTCTGCAATACTGTCGAGTTTGAGGACACATCATCTTTCCTTTCATCACCCTGCTTTTTATTCGGACAATCCCTTTTAAAGTGGCCTATATGATGCACTCGTAGCACTTGACGTTTTTCTTATTTTGGTTTTTGGATTTCGATCTCGTATTTCCTTTGTAAGAACCACCTCTATCCTTCTTTCTTCCACGATCCTGGTAACCCTTCACCCCGTGAACTTTCACTAGTACGCAGTTTCCGCTGGTTGTAGGCCAATATGGATGATGTGACTCCTCCAGTTCGAGACTCTCTTTAACACAACGTCAACGTGGTCACCAAGTGGTCATACAAGAGAGGAAGAGAGCACAACAATATCATTGTCTTGTCTTCGTCATCGAACTTGATTTCAAGTCACAAGTAACTGATAATGTGATTAAATACATTTGTATGTTGAATCAGATATGTACCTTCCGTACAACCGCTACTTTAGATGTAGCTTATTCGTGAGCGACTTCGACATATAACGACTCTTCAATTTCAGCCAAATTTTCGTCGGAGATTCAATGTCTCAAGCAGAGAGTACCCACTGCTCACGCCTCGAGCTCTTCCCAATCGGCATCTAACATACCATCTAGCTTCTTCCCAGATAGCCCCTTCACCATCCCTTAATGCGCCAACAAATCCTTCGCCCTTCGCTACCATAATCCGAAATTCCATGTTCCGTTGAACTTCATCCCATCGAATTTTGCAATCGAAAATCTTGCCATCTAGACCTTACTTTGATACCAGTTGTTGGATTTTAACGCAAAATAAATAAAGAAATCAACATAAGTATTTAATGTGGTTTGGCGATATGCCTACGTCCACAGTGAGCGAAGCGAAGATTTTATTCGGTATGAATAATAGGCTTACATCACTAGTATTTTTTTTTTATAATCTTGGATGTCTGTGCCAACTTGCATGCATCTCGACTAATCCCACGGGGCTCTGAAGTAGATCATTAGTATTTATACTAACCCTAGCCCATACAAGACTTTAGGTCCCATTCGGTGCGCTCCGCTCCGCTCTGGTATCGACAATTTTGATCTAGTAAACTTGTGTTCCACTCTATATGAACCATATATACAAGATAATTATAAACACTCTAAAAACTACATTATTAGCTTATCAGAATATACGTGTGTGTCTATTGAAATTGGAAATCTTGCAAGAGGAAAATAAATAATTGTCATCTTCTGTGCGGTGCTTTCTTGGTATACTTTGCCCTCTACATCTGTTATCAATACATTGAAATTCTACAGGTTGTCCATAAACCAAATTGTTAGTTTTTAGTTAGGCCAGTGGCATGGCTTTCCCTAGTACTGTATCCTGTCGGAAGAGTTGTAACATATCTATCAATGAGAATGCTAAAACTGCTTGGTTTGAAAGGAAGAAGGTATGGTCTATCGTAAATGATTTTTCCAGTTCATGGCACATTTGGTATTACCTCCTTTATTAGATTTTGTATTACCAAGTTTCTTGATAGACTTATTGTGCTCGTCAATCCAGTTACTTTAAAGATTATCTAAATGAAAGTTTAAATTTGAGATATGAACTAGAAATGTAAGTGAGTTTTCTCCATTCCTAATGAGATAATTCTGAACATGCACATTGAAAACATAAAGATTACTGGTTATAAGGTGTGAGATGTAGCATGTAATTCTTACTAATTTGGTGGAAGTGGAGGAAAATGTTCACACAACAATTGGCATGCTTATTCTGTTGTAAGATACACAATCAATATTATAAGAATGGTCAAGGTGCAGTAGATGATGCTCGCTCCAAAGCCATAGTAGAACCAAATCTTAACTGCTGTGGAAATTTTTGCAGCCCTTTTGTTGGTTCGGATTTCTGGGATGGAGTGTGCATATAAAGTATATCACATGCATTTAACTCACTCTTAAGAATTTCCAGTGAAGGAACTTACTAAGAAGTGATTCCCATGCACAAATGTACTCAAAAGTGTCAAAATTGGCATATATTTTTACCTTGGTCACAAGTGTTGTGTATGAGTATTTGAAGTTGTTAGGAATATTGGGCCTAACTCCACCTAATAAAACCGGCTTATTAGGGGAGGATTGCCCTCACCTTATTAAATGGATCATTTATATTTTCTCAAGTAATGTGGGATTCTAATACGCCCCCTCATGCATAGCGTGGACCATGCCAAACAACTGTGAACAAATCGATATTGGGTGGCACCCAACATTGCATAATTGGGCCTAGCTCTGATACCATTTGTAACGACCCGGGTCCCACTTAACGTGTCATCGTTAGATCGACGACGTCATTGTCCCATTTGTACCAACATGGATCTTTTCAGCATGCTTTGTCCTCACTCGCACGCTCCCCGAGAAAACTTCCCAGGGGGTCACCCATCATAGAATTGCTCCAAGTCAAGCACGCTTAACTGTGGAGTTTCTAACAATGGACTTCCGGAAAAGAAGGTGCACCTTGTTGGTATGAGTAGTACCTATCAAATCTCTTAAACTTTCTTAGTCTGGGGTATTACAATCACCCCCCGTTAGACTCGCGACATCCTCGTCGCGCTTGATCCATCTGAGGATCTGTTGCCAGGCGTTGGGATTCTAGAGGTGGCTCCTACGAGTTCAAGAGGTGGCTCCCGTCCTATGGCGTAGCACTTTGTCCCGCATAGCACTTAGTTCCAGATTTCCGACTGGCAAACGGCTCTGATACCATGTTAGGAATACTGGGCCTAACTCCACCTAATAAAACCGGCTTATTAGGGGAGGATTGCTCTCACCTTATTAAGTGGATCATTTATATTTTCTCAAGCAATGTGGGATTCTAATAGAAGTTATAGGAAGAGTTAATAGTGCGTCTTTGCACATTCCACTTTATTTCCCTAAAGTATTATGTGTGGGCTTTTGGATTTTACTTTATTTTGGAAAAGAAACACTTGATGATGCCAAGGCTGTTAGTAATTTTCTTTAGTACGTGATGATGCTAAAATTTAGTGTTAATAATATGGAAGTGTATTCTATTGGTTATAAAATAGTACATAACTCAAAGTAAAGACATTCTACGTGTATTATGACAAATTGACAAAAGGCACGTATTTGAGAAGTTAAAATGGTGATAGAGAAGGAAGTGCGGTAATCACTAATCAAAGAATCTGTACCTGACTGCTTATATTAAATCCTTATTATTTCTTTCTTTTTAAATCATGATAAATGAAATAACTAATTTAATGTTGGTGTTTACTGCTCTAAGATTTGAGTATTTCCATGACCATCATGACCTTAAAAGAAATATTATATGTACTAATAATAGGATTAGAAATAATACAACAGTAGTAATTATTATAAATTTCAAAATCATTTAATTTTCATTATATTTCTAAATTTATTTGAGAGAATAATTTTCAGTTTTGGAGTTGTGAGTTTGGAAATACAAATTTGATTTCAAAATTCAATTTTCAGATAGTGAATGTTTTACTTTAAGGCCATGTTTGATACAAAGTTTTTTCTATGGAAAATGGTAAATATTTTCCATTTCCACCATTTTGTCATGTTTGATAGGCTTTTTTTCTAGCGAAATTGTTTTCCCTCCTACCCTCACACGTGCACACTTTCTTTGGTTTTGTGGAAAAAAACTTCCCACCTTTGGTGGGAATTTGAAGTTCCAGTTTTTTTTTTTTGGAACAAATTGTAAAAACTTTTTTCACTTTAATGGACAATTTTCATGTAAAACAAAGCCAAACGAATACTAACCTTTGATGAAAAAACGATTTTTTAGGGAAAAATTTTTTTCCTTTTTTTTTTTTATTACTTTTTGGCAATGGAAACGAATTTTATAACCAAT
Organism: Fraxinus americana; assembly: GCA_035079005.1. Classification (NCBI taxonomy): domain Eukaryota; kingdom Viridiplantae; phylum Streptophyta; class Magnoliopsida; order Lamiales; family Oleaceae; genus Fraxinus; species Fraxinus americana. The sequence goes on from CM068707.1 coordinate 31,372,460, forward strand.
TGTGGAAAAAATTATCACTTTAATGGACAATTTTCATGTAAAACAAAGTCAAATGAACACAAAAAGATTCAAAATTTTAAAATTTTTCGGGTGGAAAATTATATCAATCAAACACACTTAATTAATAATTCCCTGGAAAACAATTTCTAGGCAATTACTTTCTCTAGAATTCATTTTCTTTCCACCCATTTTCCACCCTTACAATCAAACGGACCCTAACAGATATTTTAGATTAGTTTGTCAATTATTAGTAATTGCAATTGTGTTTAATATAGTATCATGGAAAAATAAATAATTGTTTGGTAAATGGAAATTGGTAATATAGAGGCTGAAGGGAAAAAGGAGGAGATGTGTCCAATAATTTTATTTGACTTAATTTATAAATCAAGGGTGAATTGATTTTAATTTATTAATAAGTGATTTATCAATTTCAATTTTTACCCATTATTCAGACTCGACACTTAAATCAGTGAAATCAATCATCACTAAATTGATGTTTTGGGCATGTTGTAACTTTATATGTTTTTGGGCCATATAAAATCTATTTCATGACTATGAAGACATGTTTGCTTAGATCAATATTGTTCAACCTATTTGATATTTCATGGTTATGTTTAGGCCCTGTTCGGGAGGGATTAAAAGCCAATTAAAATTGAAAATATGGCCGTTATTGGGTCCCACTCGTCTAATAAAAGTCAACAATAACGGCTATATTTTCAATTTTAATCCGATTTTAATCCCTCCCATACAAGGCCTTATTTTTATTGTCTAAAGTTTTGTGACACATGACCATCATTGTGTTTGATTATGTTGTCCAAGTGGGAGAATTTGTAAATATTTATATTTGGACTAACATAATCTCTAGGCTCATAAATATCGTCAAATTGATCAAGTGATAATCTATTTAATTAAATCATATTGATTTTGCGGGATGTGAAAAATATTAATAATTGTATATAATAAACTTGTTTCTATTACAAAGTAAAAGATCCGCTGCCATGGGAAACACGCATGATGAGTCAGGTAATATTAATAAACAACTACAAATTGACAAGGCAAAAGCAGAATCCGAAAATGACAGAGGGAAGTATGCTTTGCGGGTTTGATATAATTTATACAGAAGTCCATCAAATTGGAGTAATACCCATGTGCAAAAAATGACAATAGTGGTATAAACGGGTAGCAAATTGACACAGTATGCTCCTTCATAGAGATCGAATAAGGAATGGCTTACCGTTTGGTCGGGGGAACTTTGCCACTGGGAGAAGTTGTTTTCCATGGAATCCGGTCACTAATTCGTGCTAGACACTGGATTTGTTGCCTGAGGAACACGGTAAAGGAGAAGAAAGTGAAAAATCTCCACAAAACCGGACTTGGTTAAGGAGAAAAATTACTTGGGTCTTCGATTGGGATAGTGAAAAATGTCGTATGTATACTTGGATTTCTGAGAACTTGTTCCAATTTTTCCGATAGATTTGTTCCAGAGGTCGCCGTTCGCCGTGATCTGGTCTGTTTCTGCAACTGTTGGAGAGGAGTAGGTGGAATTGGGTTTTGGCCTAAATGAGTGTAGATGTAATGAAAGATGGGGGCAAAAACGGAAACATTTTACAACGGGATGAATTGTTAAAAAATTGGGTTTCTGACAGCTTTCTTGACTTTGGGGAGCCTTGTCTGAATATACTGTAGGAGAAATAGATATTTGGGCAAAAAAAGGGGTTTCAAACAGGGGCTAAATATGTGATATTGACATTTTTGGAAAAAGTTCTTAGGTGACTTCGTAGATATGCTGGTGGAGTTGCAAGTTGATGGTACCAAATTATTGTTCAAGAGAAACGTGAATAAATTGAATCCATGAACATAAATAAATCATCGAGGGGGATGGGTTTAAGCCTAAGAAAATCACCTCCGAGAGAACCCTACCTTTATGATTGGAGATCCTATGAAGAAGGTTCAATGTGGTAGAAATAACTCGTACTGCATGACTTGTAATAGCACTATATTATTTGTACCCATCCCCTATGGTGATAGTGCTAGTAATAATGTAATGTCAGGAAGTGTTTAACTTTGAATGAGTATCGAGGTAAGAATTCTTGCCAGGTGTGGATCACATACACCCTTGGATGACTCACCTACGTAAGAGTTCCCATGAGGCCGTGACTATGAGATTGGGCTATTCCCTAGAGACTCTTACTAGAATCAAGATTAGAGTGGATGACCATTAACAGCGCTACCCGTTATGAACTAGAGCCTAAATCGATACTGTGTATGAAACAACTGAAATTTGGCCAAAGGAACCTAATTCAAGGCTTAGTCCATTATGACTCCCTCAAATGGAAATTGTTATCACTAAGTGAGGTTCAAGTCCAAAAGACGCCTACACTTATTGCACGGTATTATGTTGTCACTATATATACATATATATACAAACACACATATGTATGTATGTATGTATGTATGTAGTGGGGGATTGTTGTAACATATAAAACCAAAAAAGTCTTAAACCTTCAAAATTAAAGCTAATTTTAATATTGCAGTTTTTCTTTGTTTTAATTGCAGTTTTAATACAAAATAATTTTAGAGTGTAACCTATATTTTAATTGGATTAGTGTTGATTATTGTGGGCGTTAATTTAACGCTATAAAAGGAGGTGATATTATTTCATAACTATGACAACCAAAACTTGAAAGAATATTCCTTGTTCATTTTATACCAACTCAATGAGAGACTCGTTCTTTATCTCCCTATGGTCGTGCCCATAGAAGGAGAATCAACTGTGAGCCACGTGAGTTTTATCTTGAAATCGTCTAGTGCCAAAAATACCCGCACGAAGGGGAGGCAACACGACTTTAGGACAATGTCTTTAACGCTCCCTAAGGCTTGCTTTCTAATTCTCTACTTATATTTTATGTTTATGTTATTGTTGAATTCTTATATTTATGTTATTTAATTGATTATGTTAATTGATAATTAATGTACACACAAATCATCCATTTTTTCCAACAATAATTTTGTAGTAATTGTTATAGGATGGAAGTAATATGTGATCATCAGGCTGCGGTAAAATTGAGTGGGCTGTCTGAAAAGGCTTACAATAGATCCTATAATTCAATGCAAAATAGCATTGGTATCAAGTTAGTATTCATTTTCTTTTTAAAATCTTTGTTACTTCTGTATATGATTTTCTTTGAGTTGCTCAATTTTGTTCTTTTTTGGGCTAATAATTTGTAGGAACAAGCTTGATACAAGAGAGTTGGCAATTCAATTTGGATGTATTAGGCTCATCCCTTTTGTCCAGAAAGGATTGTCTTTGTAAGTATTGGACAGCTATCAGTTTTTTTTTGCTTCCAAGGAACATAAATAGATGTATTTATCGTTCTTGTTTAACATTCGACTCATTAGTAGCATCTTGATTCTACACTGAGATCTATTACTTAGTGCTCGTCACTTTTTATCTCGTGTTCAGGGAAATGTTTTGCATGAAAACATTGATACGGCGATAATAAATAGTACTTCTGTTGGTTTTTAGGTACAAGGATCGGTTTATTGCCTCACTTCCATCCTCCCGTAGAGCTAGTACTGACATCACACGGCCCGTGTTTACTGCTGCAGCATTCTACCTTTGTGCTAAAAGACACAAGGTTTGCAATATTTCTATAATGCATGTCAGTATGTATGTACACTCTTTGTAGACGAAAGCATGTCCTGATGTTATAATTGATCGATACTTGAAAATCTTGCAGCTTAAGATAGACAAATCTAAGTTGATTGAGCTTTCTGGCACATCAGAATCTGAATTTGCTAGTGTAAGATTAGCTATTTGTAATTGAATATTGTGCAGATGTAGAGACTGAGAGTAATACTAGAGATTATTTATTGTAATTTCAGGTATCAGCCTCAATGACAGACCTCTGTTTTGATTATTTTGGGAGAACAAAAGAAAAAAAGGATTCTATAGAAGATAAAGGGAACCGTGGTAATTCTTATAACTATTATTCATAGCATTTGTCTAATTTTTCCATTCTATTTGTTTCCTTTTTCGGTTAAATAGTTGACAGACTTTCACCACTTCAAGCATTGCAGTGCTTTAACAATGCATAAAGGGATATCATTTATTTTATCAAGCAATTGGTTGTACATTTTCTTGGTCCTTAACATGCAGAGCTTGTAGATGTGCTCCCTGAAAAAAGTAGGGTTGAGGACGATGGTCCTTTATCCGATGATGGAAAAGAGGTAAATCATGAGCACGATGTTTTAACTATTTTAATCTAAATTTTCTGGCACATTTATTTGGAAAAGAGAAAAAAAGAAACAGAAGAAACAACTTATGCATGGCATGTTACGCTAATGATTTCAAATGTGTAGGTTTATGAATCATGTAACATGAAGGCATGGGATCAGCTGAAAATTCATAATAACTACTAGCTAGATGTTAATTTCCTTGGACCTCCTACAATACATCCTGTGGCATATTTTTCATTTATCTTCGTTTTCAGTTATATGGTCTCATATCTCCTCTTTGTTATACAGTCTTTCATTTACCTCATTGTTTACTAAAAGCTTTTAAGGTGTAATGTGTTTTAAATAATAGTTATAAAAAGTGACAAATTCGGGGAATTTTATGTAGTGTAAAAGTCTCCTTTATATACCACAAAAGTACTGTACTTAGATGTAAGAAAATACATTAAAGAAAGGTCCTAAAACTCCTTCCTTCTCTCTGCCACTGTTCCTTCAATTAAGTGCTGCAATTACTCTCATAAACACAACCGATTTTGGCACCCTCCAGCTGATAAAACAGCCAACATTGCGGTATCAGAGGATCTGGGTTGGATTTCTTTAATTGCAGCAGAGATTTAGCAAGAAAGGTTAAAGAAATAGAGGGCTTTTGTGAAAAAAAGATGACAAGAACAAATGGTTCAATTGGGAGTTTACAGAAACCATATGTACCAAATTTTATAGCCAAAATTATGATTTTTGGTCTGTGAAGATGAAAACACCGTTTCTATCAGCAGATTTGTGGGAAGTGGTGGAGGCAGGCTATGAAGAACGTGGTGAAGATGTGATGTAGGACACTCTTATTTATAGTAGGATATTTATAATAGGATTTCTTCTTGTAATAGGACTTTAGCTCTTTATTTTTTTCTTTTTTATTTAGAATATGATTTCTTCGTCTTTCGGACTTCTTCCTTCTTTTTAGATTATGACTTTAGGTTTCTTTTCTTTTAGGATTTTAGTTTAATTTCCTTCTATTAGTAAGATTAGGTATTTTGCCCATATATTTGTACACTTTTCACTGATTAAATCAATATAATAAAATTATTCTCTACAAATTTTCGAGTTTTCATCTTTCTTGTTTCAAGAATTTTAATTCTACTTCCACACTAAAATTGGTATCAAAGCAAGGATTTTATATGACAAAGGACAGTATTAGTAGAGATCGAGTTGCAGACGATGAACGGAGGTTTGAAAACTTTAAGCACCGACTTACCGGGCTTGAAAAACCTTGGCAATGTCTAGCATACTCTAACTGGATTCATCGCCAAGGGTAGGCATTCACAACAATCCTAAACATGGAAACTTATATTTTGGTGAGATTCCGTTGGAGGACGATTAGTGACAGCAATTCGAATAGGAAGAAGACCATATACCGAACCTTAGAAACCGTCGACCTTTTCCAACCAATTTAAGGAAAAATCATAGAAATCTCAACCTTGGAGGACGATCCATTATTGATCCAAATCTGCGAGGATACCACCTACCCATCGTTGACATAAATACAATACGACACAGACCAAATAACAATCCTAGAACTCGAAGGAATGAAGCCGAATGTGTCACTTTCTTCAAGCCGAATCCTAGGGCACATCATTGCAACATTCACAACTTCGAGGTTTACAACAGATATGGAGCAAGTAATTTTCAATGTCAAAACGAGGGTTTTCGGGATAGCACCAACAATTTTCAATGGTGGGATGCTCCGAACCTAAAGTTTTAGCCACCAATAGATCCATTCCAATGAAGAGACTCACGAGGTTTTGGAGAATCATCTAACGAAGAGAACACGATGAAGACAATTTAGCCCTCAAGTTAATGAACTTGACCAAGTTGCCTCCCAAACTCAGAGGCAATGTCAAAAAAGGCAAGGTTTTAAATGAGGATGGATTTACGCACTTTCGATGGCCGACTACACATTGAAGATTTTATTTTGGATTAATAATGTCGAGAATTTCTTTGATTATCTAGAAATTTTCGAGGATCACTAGTCAAGTCAAACTTGTAGCATACAAATTAAAGGGAGGAGCTTTGGAACGATTAAAGAATGAAAATTGAACTTATTTTATTCTTCTTTGAATGAAACATGACCAACGAGTGATACACATTTTGCTTGCTTCGATTGCCAAGAAAGTAAATGGTTTTTGGATAGTGGATGCACCAACCATATGACTTCAAACAAGAATGTTTTTGTCGACATGGAGGATTCGAATTCAAAAGTGAGATTAGGAAATAGAGCCTTGGTAAATATAATGGAAAAAGGAGAAATTGGAGTCTAAACAAAGAAGGGCTCAAGACTTATCCATGATGGTATGTGCTGACTTGGATCAAAATTTACTAAGTGTTTTACACCTTTTAGAGAATGGTTACTATCTCCATTTCGAAGATAATTCCCGTGTTATTATTGATAAAAGAGCTGAGCAGTTAATCCTAGCAAAGTTGAAAATGGAAAATAAAAGCTTTCTTTTAACTTCAAATATTCAAGTGAAAGAGCCTTTCAAATGGTGGCTAATGGCTCATAGTTATGGAAAAGAGAATTGGACACTTAAACTTTCAAGGTCTAAAGCTATTGCAGTAGAATATGATGCAGGGACTCCCTATAACTGAAGAAAAAGATATCGTGTGAAGGATGTGCACCTGGAAAGCATCTCAGGCACCCATTCCCAAAAGGGGTAACTTGGAGAATAGCCACTTGAATTAGTACATGCGAATGTGTGGAAGTATTCATACATCCTATCATTCTTAAAATAGGTATTTCATTCTCTTTATTGATGATTTTATAAGAATGACATTAGTTTATTTCATGAGGCAAAGATCTGGACTATCATTAAGAAGTTCCAAGTTTTTGTCGAAAATCAAATTCGCCATAAAAAAAAAAAAAAAAAAATTGAGAAGTGATAATTGCAAGGAGTATACTTCAAGAAAATTTGATAAATTTTGCGAAGATGAAGGCGTCGATAGATAGCTACAGCCGGCTATACTTCACAACAAAATGGTGTATCCGAGAGGGAGAACCAAACAGTGATGGACATGGAGAAGTCAATGCTTCATGAGAAGAAACTTCCGAACACCTTCTGGGCTGAAGCAATTTATACTACAGTTTATTTGATATATCAATGCCAACGAAAGACTATGGAGCAAAACTCCTATCAAAGCTTGGAATGGAGAAAACCAAGGGTGAAGAGCTTGAAATGACACAAACTTGATGACTCAAGTGAAAAGTATATTTTCATTGGCTATAGCTCACAATCTAAGGGCTATAAATTGTATAAGTTGAAGACCAAGAAAGTGATCACTAGCCAAGATGTATTTTTTGATGAAAAGGCTACTTGGAATTGGGAAAAAGAAGAAGCTGAAAGAAATGTTGTTGTCCCAATTATTTTACCTAAAAAATCAGCCAATGAAGAAGAAACAACTTCACCAAGTTCAGTATCATTATCAAGCAGCTCCTCAAGCCCTAATTCATCATATCACCAAACTCAACTCCAAGAAAAATGAGGTATTTGAGTGATCTCTATGAAAGATGCAATTTTTGTATGGTTGAGAAAACTTCAAAGAAGCCATGAAGGAAAGTGTTGAGAAAGGCTATGGAAGATGAAATTGAAGTATTTGAAAAATCAAAACTTGGAAACAAGTTAAGAAGCTGGGTGGGAAAAAATGGGTCTACAAGGTGAAGCACAACTCGGCTGGATCATTAAAAAGGAGCAAAGCAAGATTAGTTGTAAAGGGCTATGCTTAACAGCCCTGGATTGGTTATGATGAAACATTTGCTCCACCAACACCTAGACACTATAAGAGCACTCATTGCTTTAGATGCCCAAAAGGTTAGTTGTTATACCAACTTGATGTCAAATAAGCATTTTCGAATGAAGAACTCGAAGAAGAGGTGTATGTTGAACAACCTCAAGGATTTATTGCCAAAGAAGAAGAAGACAAAGTGTACAAACTAAAAAAGGCTTTGTGCGGGCTCAAGCAAGCACTAATGTCTTGGTATAGTAAAAACGATGGCTATTTCCCACAAGAAGGATTTCTAAAACGTATATACGAGCCAACCTTATATGTGAAGCATCCAGGTAAAAACCAATATTCTTATTTTTGCATTATATGTTGGTGATTTTGTGTTTACAAATAATTCAAAGTCGATTGAAAAGTTTAAAAGAGGAATGATGAAAAAGTATGAAATGCATGATTTGGAATTTCTAAATCATTTCCTTGGCAAGGAGATATATCACGATGAAAGTGGTAATTTGTTTGGGTGCAAATCAGTAGTAACACCTCTTGCATGCAATGAAAATTGATGGAGAAAAGGTGGATGAAATACTGTACAGAAGCTTGATTGGAAACTTGTTTTATCTCAAGGATTCAAGGCCCGATATCATGTATGAAGCAAGTTTACTCTCAAGGTTCATGAATCGTCCTAGTCAAAATCATTTTGTCGTTGCAAAAAGAGTGTTGAGATATATAATGGAAACAATCTGCTATAAAATCAGATTTGAGAAGCAATCGATCTTAAGTTGTCTGGCTATTGTGATAGTGATTGAGCAGGTTGTATTGATGATATGAAAAACACCTCCAGGCATTTTCTCTTCGCTCGAGAGTAATTTCGTGGTTGTCCAAGAAGAAACAATCAGTTGCTCAATCCTCAGCCAAAGCGAAGTACACTTCAGCTTCAATTGCAACTTCACAAGCAATTTGGCTAAGAAGAATATTGGAAGACATTGGAGAAAAACAAGATAAAGCTAAACAACTATTTTGTGACAACAAATCACTGGCCTTTGTGCCCGCTTGTCCATTTCCTTTCTCAATTCCACCTCCTTTGCTTGCTATGGCAAATAATTTATGTTTTCATAGTCGGACCAGGCACATTGCAATCAATTACCACTTCATTCGAGATGTAGGTGAAGATGAAGAAGTTGAACTCAATTTTTGTAGGTCTGAAGAACATGTTTCTGATATTCTCACAAAGGCATTGCCACCAGCGAAATTCCAACAACTAAGAGCAGCTATTGGAGTTCAAGAAAAACACATTAAGAGGGAAATGTTAAGGTGTAATGTGTTTTAAGTAATAGTTAAATCTCCTTTATGGACGACAAAAATAATGTATGTTAGATGTTAGAAAGCATTCTGAAGGTTCTAAAACTCATTCCTTCTCTCTGCTCTCCCCTGCTTTCTTTACTTCACTGTTCTTTCAACTTAGTGCTGCAATTACTCTCATAAACAAATCAGATTTGGAACCTACCAGCTGAAACTACAGCCTACAAAAGCCACAGAAGTACTTATTTTGCTCCTAAGGTAAATGACCACCTTAATTTCACGAAAAGCCATGAATGTCCTTAGTTCTAATGATAACTAAATAACTATTGTTGGATTATGAAAGTTCACTTGCTAATTGGTTGCACGGAACAATTTTTTAGATTGCTGCAGACTTGGCTATGTTGCTGCAGAAATATTCTTTCCTTGTTATCATTTCAACTACAATTTTTAGACAAGTCCTCGAACCTAATTGTACATGGGTAATGCGATGTGTTTACAGCTTTCGGTCTACAAGAAGCACAAGCAAATGTAGAAACACGCTCACAATGAGTAGAAGTCTGCAGTTCTCCAGTTTAATAACCTCAGTAGGGCAAAAGGTAGTGATGTGTGCCCACTTTTCCCGTATGCCCATAAGTTTCATTCAAGGATCTACATTATTTCGTTTATATTTGTAATATTGGACTTTAAATTGTCCAGGTCCTACCGACTCCAAAGAAAACCAATGAAACCAGACTGGATTGCCTGAAGACATTTGTGGAAACCAGAGTGGAGGCTACACGAGAGACATACTCAGACGTCATTTCTTGAATAAACAAAAGTGACAATATAGTAGTGCTCAAAGTTTGGCCATTTGGGATAAATTAGAAGATGAATTCTCATGGAAAGAAGATACCAGATAAAGAAAACATTTTTAAGTTGTATTAATCTAGAAATATATCAATTGCTTAAGTTTTTCATTGGTAGATTTATCTTTTTGCTGTTTCAAGAAAATCTGGAATATACTTTCTTGATTAACCAGAATGAGTAATGCTGTAAATGGTAAAAATCTTTGTACAGAGCTTGTGATTTGATTGTTAAAATGCACTTTTGGACCTTGGTCCTATTTTAGTTCTGTTAGGATTTATCTTATATTGGCAATTATTTAGACAAAATAATTATTATAAAAGAATAGGATTATTACAAAAGAACTGTAAAAGTCAAGAGTCTTTTGGAGGGTTGTATAGGTGAACTAGGGAGGCTTTGGGTTCAAGTATGGAACAAGGAGAAAGAGTCGTCGAATTTATGCTAGCTTATCGCCTAGATAATGTTCGAATAGAAAAAACAGAATATTGTCACCCACCAGTTGCTCGTCTATCACTCGAGTGACACACCTCTCGCTTTCTTGTCTCTAGCTTGGAGCTCGAGCAACAGTGTTATATGTGAAACCTTAGTTCGCAATTTTCAAGATTCTATCTATAATATACTACTCAAATACATCTTATTATAAATATTCAATGCTCAGTACATTTTTGGTGTGTGGTTGATCATTGTTTTACGTCTTCATAACATCATTTCAAGATCCAAGAACACATCTAAATATTGATATTAAGCCTTTGATTCTTGAGATCAATCAACCACTAGTTGGAAAAAACATCAAATTCAAATAATCCAAAGCATCCACTTTCTAAATATAATCAGGTAAGTACTTTCTCAATAGCTTTCAGAGATTACTGAAGTTTGAGAGAGGTTGGACCAAAAACACATGAAGAGTACATGAACAATGTGTTCTTAGTGATCTATAGGAGATAGACAATTTCAGAAGATCGGGAACAGGCTTGAGTGAAGCATGTTCTAGTGGGTCTTGGAGATTGCATGAATTAGATCGAGGAGTTTAGTGGGTTTTCTAGGTTGGATCATACTGTAAGTTCTTATTATCTATAGTGGAAGTTACTGGCTTAGTCCCAGAGTTTTTACCCAGTTGACGGTTTTCTTCGTCAACAAATCTTGTGTTATTTACTACTCTATTTATTATTGTGACAATTCAATATAGGATAAAATTGACTTAATTGACTAAACATTTATAACAATTAAAAAGTGAATTGTTGCTTTTAATTGATAATTTTAATTCTGCGTTATTCACCTATTAGGTGATTTTAGGGTCAAACTAGTGACTTTCAAGTGGTATCAGAGCTTAATAGCAATCTTTAACCCAAAATTTTGTCTAGATGAGTCAATCAGTTTCTAATTCAGAATCTAAGTGTGATATGGAAATTCGGGAAGCTTATGAACAATTATTTGAGAAGAGTCTTAAGATTAAGAAGGTGAATAAAATCATTCTTAAAAAAGTTAATGTACTTGAATTAGAAAAAGTGAGTGTTATAGCCAAACTTGAGGAGCCAACTAGATGTTTGAATGAATTAAGGATAGATGTTAAGGTTAAATCTCTTACGGGTGATCTTGAAAAATCAAATGTCCAACATCAAAATTTTTCTAGCGGATATAAGAAAATTGATAATATGATAGGCCTTAACAAACCAGCTGAGAATAGAAGATATTTTGACGATAATGAAACAAATTCTCATATTACTTTATCTTCTAACAATAAGTTTGTACCTGCATCAAAGCTTAAGGTTTAAAATTTGAAACCTAGAGCTACTCCTAGGTTTATCCCCACGTGTCACCGTTGTAGTAAGATAGGACACATAAGACCTAAGTGTCGCAAGCTATTGAATACTAACACGACCAAGAATGTAGGTGTTCGAAGATCGAAATCATCGGTACAACATAAGTTTCCTCCACCTGAGGTTCAAAATCTGAAATCTAGGATTGTTCATAATTTATTCCTATATCCTTCAATTATGGTGAGTTAGGACATATAAGGTCTATGTGACATAAATTATTGAATAGAAATAGAAATCAAAATTTCAATAGAAATAGAAATCAAGATTTTGATGGCCCGATTGACTTCCTCACTAATCAAGTGAGTCAGTTGACCAAGCTAATGACACAATTGACTAGAAATAAGTATTACACTAGACATGTTTGGGTTAAAAGAGCGATCTGAAAAATTTAGAAATTGATCACGGTGCTCTTACAAGTAAGAGTGTTTGTAAACCTAACTGATTAGGTGTTTTTTACGCTTGTACTTATTAATTGTGAGTCATTCATTATTGTATATATCTTTTTTTTTTTTTTTTTTGTTATTGCTTGTTAGGCAATTTGATTTTTTTTTTAAAAAAAAATTAAATTTTTTGAAAATTTGAAAAATAAAAAATGGGGGATTTTTTTTTCACTACAACACGATATATGATTTGCTTGAACATGTGTGTTGTGACCAACTATGAATTTAATTGATGTGCTATAGCATATTTTCAATTACTTTGTTTAGGTTTATGTGGAGTACTTGGTATAGGTTTCATCATGTACTATCTACACTATATAAACTATGATCTTGTGAATAAGTCTTGAACGCATGTGTGAGATTTGTGATTGTCATCATCTATTGGTAGAATGACTTTGAATATGAATTGACCTTAATTTAGTATACCTAAGCTCTAGTATATCCCCTTAAATAAAAAAAAATGTTTCATCTTATACTATTGTTCGAAACTTATTTGAATCGAGTAATTAAGCTCGAGGGGAACACAATACCTTATGGTCAATTGACTTGGAGTTATCGGTTCAAAATTTGTTACACGGATCATCTTAGTCCCTCAATGGAGAAGAATCTGCACATAATATTTGAAAAATTGAAGAGAAAAATGATGAGCTTAAAAAAAATTATAAACTGTGTGAAAATGTATATATGCTCAAAGTCATGAGGAGAAAAGAATAATATACATGAAAAATGAGCTTCATTTATAGGTTCTGATATGCATTATTGGCTTGACTTTTATTAGTAGAGGAATAAACTTATTTAACAATGATGTTTAGCATGTCATTTCTCACAAATTTAAAATTTGGAGTTTTGATCACAAGAAATTAGTAGCACTTAACAAACATGAGTCACTTATACAATTTACTTCATTTAGACTTGAATTGAGTATATGGGAAAGTTTACTGATCATTGATTATGCTTGTGTTATCAACTGCATCTTTGAGTTATTATATATTGTTGTTATAGTCCACTTTGTCATTTGTGACAAAAAAGAAGAGAGATGATGGCATGTTGCATTTTAATTTTGATTTGGAGAGTTTGTAGTAATGGGGAGATGATAGTATTGGGATTTTTTTAATTTTTTTTAATGCTTAGCTTTTTGGGGTTTTGATGTTTTGTGATATTAATGTTTCAGTTGGTGTTTTGATTAACATTAATATTACTTTTCAATCTAGCTAGTTTATTCATGATAATATGTTTCAATTATTATATTTTTTGTATAATTTGCTTTTACATTTAGTATTTGAGTTATTGATTTTAGTAAATATGTTTCAAGGGATGCAAGAGGCAGACATTCAGTTTGAGTTGGGGTAGATTAGTCTGTTTTTACATCTTTGACTTGTATTGTATAGTTTTGTCAAAAAATGTCAAAGGGAGACATTATTAGTATTTATGTTGTATTGGCAATTCTTTAGACAAAATAATTATTATAAAATAATAGAATTCTTACAAAAGAGTTGTAAAATTCAATGAGTCATTTGGAGGACTGTATAGATGAACTATGAATTTTTGAGTTTGAGTATGGAACAAGGAGAAAGAGTCGTCGGATTTATACTAGTGTGTCGCCTAGCTGATACTCGAGCGAAAAAAGTAGAATCATGTCCCCTGCCTGTCGCTAGTCTATCGTTCGAGCGACACACATCTCGCTAGCCTGGAGTTCGAGCGATAGTGTTATATGTGAAACCCTAGTTTGCAATTTCCAAGGTTGTATCTATCATATACTACCTAAATATTTCTTATTATAAATACCCAATGCCCAGTGCATTTTTTGTGTGTGGTTGATCATTATTGTACATCTTCATAACATCATTCCAAAATCTAAGAACTCATCTAAATATTGAGATTAAGCATTTGATTCTTGAGATCAATTAACCACTAATTGGGAAAAACATCAAATTCAAATCATTCAAAACACCAACTTTCTAGATATAATCTGGTAAGTACTTTCTCAATAATTTTCAGAGATTGCTGAAGTTTGGGGGAGTTTGGACCAGAAGCACATGAAGAGCACAAAAACAAGGTGTTCTTGGTGATCCACATGAGATAGATAATTTCAAAAGATTGGAAGCATGTGTGAGTGAAGCAAATTCCAACGGATCTTGGAGATTGTAAGAATTAGATCAACAAGTCTAGTGAGTTTTCTAGATTTGATCATAATGTAAGTTCTTATTATCTATAGTGGAAGTTATTGATTCGGTCCCAGAGTTTTTACCTAGTGGAGGGTTTTCTCCGTCAATAAATATTGTGTTATTTACTGCTCTATTTAATATTGTAGCAATTCAATATAAGATAAAATTGACTTGATTCACTAAACATCTACAACAATTAAAAAATGACTTGATACTTTTAATTCATAATTTTAATTCCATGTTATTCACCTATTAGGTGATTTTAGGATCGAACGAGTAACTTTCAATATCAACGCTGATTCCATCCAAACTCTTGGTAATGGAAAACGTACGGTAGCGGATCACAAAATTTTAGTTATCTTCTCTATTTATTTGCTCCCATAGATTACATAGTCCAAGGAACTAAAATAGAAACTATTGATCTTTTCATCATGCATTTTGTAGTTTAATATCATGACAAAACCAAGAACAATTTCAAACTTTCATGATATATAGACGGTGTTCAATTTCAACGTAAACTTTAATATAATTCAATCTAAACTATTTTCTATAATCAACGAGTTAAACCAATAATATCTCTTAAACCTAATGAATTTAATTAGATTATTAGATAATTCAACAAGTCGTTTCTCAAATAAAGCGCATCCCTACTTTTCTTGTTTCCAAGTCAAAAACATTTCATTCAGCTGTTGCGTCCTCAAATATCTGTTTCCACGAACCCTACATACAACGTTTGGAACAATCTTTGTCCACAAAACAATAGTATCCCCGTCATCGCGTGAGCCCGCAAAGCCATTTCCAAGAAACTTAATCCCTGTTTGACATTTATTAAACCAATTTTTTTTTTCAAACTCATTTTTAACTATACATTCACATATTATAATATTTCGTACCTAAATTCAAAAACATTTTCTTACTTTTTAATCACACATTATTCAAAAAAAAAAAAAAACTAGGAATTTGTTGTTATAATTGGATGTGATGCATACTGGCCTAAAAATGTCTTCTGAATAATAATTGGTCAGGAATGCATATATGGGTCATATTCTTGTGTTCGTGCTACACACATATATGTTTATGTATATGCAAATAAATGAGAGTATGCGACCAAGTGTTTGTGTATGTATCTATGAATTTGATAGTTCTCTCTTTTTTAGTGCATTTTTTATGTATGTCAAGTGTGTGAGCTTTGATTATGATTGTGATTATGTTTTACATATTTGAGCTATTGTTGGAAAAATTTTGTTTAGTATAAACTTATTTTTTGGTGGGAATATTTTCCTTTTGAGAAAATTTGTAGTTTTCATTACCTTTTATAATGTGATTCTTGTGAATGGTAGCCCACCGTGAATAGTTTGCTAATTTCTTTAATAACCAAAAAATATTGAAACTGTTCTGCTCTTTGTTTGGGTGTGTTTCTTGTTTCCTGGAGACCAGAAGAAGATAATTCAATGGTCAACTTGCAGTTTTACCGACATAATCTATGCTGTTTGATGTTCTATGCAAAATAGGAGTCATTTTGCTTAAAAAGAGGTTGCCGTTGAGAATCATGGGACTTGTGCAACACTCTTAGTTGACCAATAGTGAGCAAAGACGAGCCATGTTTTTGTGCATGCTTATATGATTTTATACTTTTTTCTCTCTTCTAATAAGTAAAATAAGCATGCACCCGAACGTGCACATGAGTGAAGGGTGGAGTGCCCTATGAACGTTTCTTTTTCCAAGGATACAATATATATCATGGTCTGGATGTCTTTTATCTTTTGGAAAGTTACAAGCATTATAGAACCTAGAGTTAGGGACTTGCATCTGGAAATAGCTTAGTTTATTTCTGGTTGATGTTTTTGTATGGGGTGGGGTGGGGATCCAAGTCCTCAAGTACTCGCTGCCACACATTTTCATGATACATGGTGGGCAGGTGAAGTTTACACGAATTCTCTCTGGCTGCTAATCATTCATGCGTATCCTTGAACTTTCATAAATGGGTATCCTTGAACTTTCAAATTAAGATTTAGATTTTCGTCCTCGTATTGGTTAACATTCATTCCGCAAGAATTGTAAAAAACAGAGGAATGACAACATTTATTTTAACTTCGTATATATGGTACTGCAATATCCTGCGAAGCTGCATTTATTGTTCAATGGTTGAAATGTGGGCAAGTCTTTCTTGCCTAGGAAGGAAA
This sequence comes from Fraxinus americana, assembly GCA_035079005.1. Classification (NCBI taxonomy): domain Eukaryota; kingdom Viridiplantae; phylum Streptophyta; class Magnoliopsida; order Lamiales; family Oleaceae; genus Fraxinus; species Fraxinus americana. The sequence goes on from CM068707.1 coordinate 31,389,211, forward strand.
AAAAGGGCCGTTTCCTTCAGTAGTTAGATTAGTATTTAGAGGTTGCGCCATGAGATGTATTTTACATATCCCACTCTTATTTATCTGCACAGGTTGTTGTCTTCACATGAATGCGTTTACTTCAATGTGCCACTTGTCATGATGTAGGAAAGAGGCGAGACTGTTCCTATGTAGGGACTGAACAAATAAAGGGAGGTGTTTCTGCTTTATCTTTTAAGGTGGTCTAGTTTTGAATAGGTCAAGCTTAAAAGAAATTATAGATATTTGTAGAAATCCCGGGATTAAGGGATTGATTTGTATTGATTGTATTTGATTGTATAACCTAATTTAGAATAGGCAAATTTTCCTTTTCCATGTTTAGGATGTTACCTTGTTTATTTCCCTCTCTTGCACTATATATTGGTGCTCTATTCATTGTAATAGGTGAAGGAAAGTAATATAAATCTTTATATTCACGTTCCAATTCACATGGTATCAGACTTAGAGTCTGTCCTGACCTAGCTACCATACAATCGATGGAGGAAAACACCAACAGCAAGTAGTCAACAACTTCAGAAACTCACAACGAGGTTGAATCCCTTTCCACCACAGGTTCAGGTGGACTCGATAATACCCCGTTCCAACTCAAGGTCAAAAAATTGAATGGAACAAATTATCGAGAATGGGCTCAGTCAATAAAACTCATCGTCGAAGGAAAAGGGAAACTAGGATATCTTACCGGAGAAAAGACCAAGCCTGCCTCAACCGACGCCGGACTTTTACAAAAATGGAGCTTGGAAAATTCTATGGTGAATGCATGGCTAGTTAATTCAATGAAACCTCCAATTCGCAAGACATATCTTTTTTTACCAATGGCAAAGGATGTGTGGGATGCCGTTCGAGACATGTACTCAGAGGCTGAAAATTCCTCCCAAATCTTTGAAATTAAAACCAAACTCTGGCAGACAAAGCAAAGGGAGAGAAACGTGACAGACTACTACCTGGAGATGTCTTCACTCGGCAGGAACTCGATCAGAACGTCGATAAAGAATGGGACTGTCCGGCAGATAGCGTACGGTACAAGAAGAAACTTGAAAACGAGCGGGTATACGAGTTTCTGGCAGGGCTGAACAGGGAGTTGGATGATGTAAGAGGTAGGGTTCTTGGTAGACAACCCCTACCATCACTTCGCGAAGCCTTTGCCGAAGTTCGCAGAGAAGAAAACCGGCAAGGCGTGATGCTTCGAGAAGGGAGGAATTCTGGGCCAGGAGAAGAAGACAGGTTTGCATTATTATCCAAATAAATTGGGCTTGGTGGGTCAGCCCAATTACACAAAAGCCATGGGTCAACCCAAGTTCTTAGAGGGCCAACATTAAATGGAGGTAAGGGAAATGGGACTAACTTCTAAAGGAACACCCACTAATGGGTTTGGCCCAAAACAACAAAGGAGTCGTCCTTGGTGTGATCATTGTTGTAAACCAAGGCATAAAGAAGATACATGCTGGGATCTACATTGAAAATCAGTCGACTGGAAGCCAAGACAAACTAATAGGAATCGAGGTTACCAAACAATTGGTTTATGCCAAACGGCAGAAATCAAGATTTCTTTGGGTTTCCACCCGGCGAAGTGAAAAAAAAAAAAAAAAAAGTGAAGAGTAAATCAAGCATAAGTATCGGGCTTCACTTATAACCTACTTACCTTTACCTGCAAATTGAATCTTTTATTTCGAAATCTTATAATTCGTTCCTATAAATAGGTAAGTATCGGATTTCACTTAAACCCAACTTACCATAAAACATAAAAAGTCTGTTAAATGAATAAATAAATCAAGTAAATCAAGAATTGTGTAAAATAAATAAATAATCGAACTACGATTACGTCAAAAAAAAAATCAAAAATCAAGATTTACTAATTTATTTATTTAATAATAAATTAATAAATCTTGAGAGGGCATTTGTAAACATAAAATAATAATAATAATAATAATAATAATAATAATAATAATAATAATAATAATAATAATGGGTCGGGTCAATTTAAATAATTAGCCTAATTAAACTAAAACCTAATAAGTCCATAAAATTTTAAAGGCCCTACTTTTTTTAAATCCACAATTATTCAATTATAATCAATTTAATTGAATTAATTGAGTGATTACGAAAATTAGCCACGAATTTCTCTTATAAATAGGGTCAAATGTTCATTGCAAGGGAGGGCAAAAAAAAACGAAGAAGAAAATCACGAAGTACTGAAAAAATCCTAAAGTCGAAGGAAGAGAAGAAATCTTCTCAATTCCAAGTCCGGCAAATATGAAGAAGATCAAAATCTTCATCGAATCAAATCAAGATCAAGCCCAAATTTCGAAATCCAAATCTAAGTTCTGAAATTCAAGTGTCAACAAGTCAAGTTCTCGACAAATCAAATTCTCAACAAATCTCGAAACCTTGGATTCAAGCCACGTGGCTCCTCGTCTTCAAACATTCAAATCATTAATCAGAGGGTTTTGCAATTACAAGAAGATTCTCATTTATTTGTATTTCTTAAAATACAATTTGTGACGTTTTCTATATTTTAATACGCGAAATTCGTCGTACAAATTTCTATTTCGGTGCGTCTGACCACATGACGGACTACTACCACTTTTTTTCCACGTATTCCCATTGTACTGGCAATATCAAAGTCAGAATCGCAGATGGCTCACTCTCACCAGTAGCATGAAAAGGGAGTATTCGAATCTCTAATTTCATAACTCTGGAACCCGTTCTTCACGTTCCAAAACTGTCTTGTAACTTACTGTCAATTAGCCAATTAACTAAAAATTCCAATTGCTCAGCTAAATTTTTTTCGTCGTCTTGTATTTTTCAGGACCTATCATCGGGAAATACGATTGTCAGTGCTAAAAAATGTGGGGGACTCTACTACTTTGAGGGGGCTGATGTGAGTAAGCGTAATCAAATTGCAACTTGTGATTCTGCTTTTGTTCCTAGAGATAGTGAACTTTTGTTATGGCATTTTAGAATGGGTCATCCCAGTTTTCAGTATTTACGTCTTGTATTTCCTTCGATGTTCTCGAATAAAAGGTCATTTGATTTCCAATGTGAACATTGTGAATTAGCCAAACACCATCGTACCCCGTTCCCAAAATCTACATACAAACCAACCAAACCATTCACCTTAATTCACAGTGATTTATGGGGCCCTTCACGAATCCCGAGTCGAATGCACAAAAAATGGCTCGTAACATTTATAGATGACCATACTAGAATTTGTTGGGTTTATCTCCTAAAAGAAAAATCCGACGTCCAAACTACATTTATAAATTTCCATTTGATAATTCAAACACAATTTCAGACACAAATCCAAATATTGCGTACTGACAATGGTACAGAATATTTCAATACTACTTTGAAAGAATATCTCCAAAAACAAGGAATAATCCATCAAAGTTCTTATGTCGATACTACCCAACAAAATGGTATTGCTGAACGAAAAAAATAAACACCTCCTTGAGGTGGCTCGGGCCTTGATGTTCACCACCAATATGCCTAAATTCTTTTGGGGGAAATGCCATTTTGACATCTGCTTATCTCATCAATAGAATGCCAAGGTCGTCCTCTCTCATTCAAATCACCCCTTCAAATATTTCAATATTTCTTTCCCAATTCCCGTCTTGATTCGAGCTTACCCCTCCGCATATTCGATTGTACTACTTTCGTCCACATTCATCCTCATCATCGGAGTAAACTCGATCCTCGCGCACTTAAATGCGTCCTCATTGGATACTCTTCTACCCAAAAGGGCTACAAATGCTATGATCCATCAACGAGGAAAGTATTTATTAGTATGGCTGTCACATTCTTTGAAAGAACTCCCTACTACAAACAATCCTCTCTTCAGGAGGAGAATCTGAGTGAAGATCGATTCTTTGATGTTGATCTCTCCCTTACTCAACTACCCATTACAAACACTGAATCAATCACTCTTCATTGTCCTAACATGCCATCTACAAAAGTAAACTTAAACTCAGGGGGAGATGCAGGAAAGCAAGTTAACAAGGAGATATTAGTTTACTCCAGAAAGCCAAAATCAATGTATAAAGAGAATCTCACACCTGATGCACCGAAAGAGTTAGAACCGATGGTAGTTCCAGATATCCATGAATTTTTAGAATGTAATCTACCTATTGCTCTCAGAAAACAACCTCGGTCATGTACCCTCCACCCTATCTCAAAATTTGTTTCATATAATGCTCTGTCTGCAGGATTTCGCACTTTCTCTTATAACCTTGATAATACAGAAATTCCAAAGAATATTCAGGAAGCAATGGCTATTCCTGAATGGAAAATAGCAGTTTTGGAAGAAATGCAAGCACTGAAAAAAAATAAAACATGGGATGTGGTTAGGTTACCAAGGGGGAAAAGACCAGTTGGATGCAAATGGATCTTTAATGTAAAGTACAAATCAGATGGGACAATAGAACGGTACAAAGCTCGTCTCGTCGCAAAAGGATACACGCAAACCTACGGCATTGACTATACAGAAACATTCGCTCCAGTAGCAAAATTGAATACAATTAGGGTTATGTTATCCTTAGCAGCAAACTTGGAGTGGCCTCTTCAATAACTTGACATCAAGAATGCTTTCTTCAATGGGAATTAGAAGAAGAGGTTTTCATGAGATTACCTCCGGGCTTCTATCAAGGCGAGGAAGAAAACAATGTTTGCAAACTAAAAATATCTCTGTACGGTCTCAAGCAATCACCAAGAGCATAGTTCGACAGGTTTGCAAAAGTGTTAAGGAGTCAAGGATATCGACAGTGACAATCAGACCATACAATGTTCTACCAACTATCTGATACAGGAAAGAAAACAATTCTAATTGTATGCGTTGATGACATTATACTGACTGGAGACAATATAATAGAAATAGAAAGACTTAAGAAAAGCCTAGACATGGAGTTCGAAGTAAAAGATTTGGGACAGATGTGATACTTCTTGGGAATGGAGGTAGCCAGATCAAAGAAAAGTATCATTGTTTCACAACAAAAGTACATTCTGGACCTCCTAATGGAAACTAGTATGCTTGGCTGCAAACCAAGTGACACGCCAATAGAAGCGGGAAGAAAAGTAGAAAACGTAGGAGAACCAGTTGAAAAGGGTTGGCAAGCCAATCTATCTCTCACATACTAGACCCGATATTGCATTCGCAGTCAGTGTAGTTAGCCAACATATGCACTCTCCAAAGGAAGTCCATTTAGAAACAGTATACAGAATTATCAGGTATCTCAAAGGCACTCCCAGAAAGGGGCTCTTCTTCAAGAAAAATGAAAAGAAAGAAGTAGAAGTCTTTACTGATGCGGATTGGACTGGTTGAATAGAAGATAGAAGATCAACCACGGGCTACTGTACTTTTGTATAGGAAAATTTAAGAACTTGGAGAAGTAAGAAGCAAAATGTGGTAGCCAGAAGTAGTGCTGATGCTGAGTTTAGAGCTGTAGCACATGGAATATGTGAGGGACTGTAGATAAAAAAACTATTGGAAGAATTACAAGCAATGGTAAATCTTCCGATTAAACTCTATTGCGACAACAAAGCAGCTATCAACATCTCACTCAATCCAGTTCAACATGATCGAACCAAACATGTGGAAGTAGACAAACATTTTATTAAAGAAAACGTTGAAGATGGGACTATATGCATGACATATGTGCCTACAAAAGAACAAACGGCAGACATCTTCACCAAAGGCTTATTACGACGAGATTTTGAGGATTTCATTTGCAAGTTAGATATAGTCAACATTTACAATCCAACTTGAGGGGGAGTGTAGAAATCCCGAGATTAAGGGATTGATTTGTATTGATTGTATGACCTAATTTAGAATAGGCAAATTTTCCTTTTCCATGTTTAGGATGTTACCTTGTTTAGTTCCCTCTCTTGCACTATATATTGGTGCTCTATTCATTGTAATAGGTGAAGGAAAGTAATATAAATCTTTATATTCACGTTCCAATTCACAATCTTTTTAGTCAAAACATGAAGATTGTATGGGTTTGTTTTTCATTTTCCATTTGATGATTAATTTGACACTCTTATAACCATTCTATTTAAGGGAGTAATGCTGATAATGTGGTTTCCCTGCAGTAATTTATCCTTTTTCATTTGTCTAAATAAATTATCTTGATTATGCATAAATGAAATCAGAAAGTAAAGATAGTTATCGAAGCGAATCAAGAAATTACATTTAATACTATTCATGGATCTGTACTCATAAAATCACCTTGATGCTTCATGTGACAAATTCAGTGACATTAAGATGGAAAAATTTGAGGTTCCAGCTATAGTAGTTTCTTTAGGAAATGTATTGGTGAAATATTTAGTGTTCAGTGTGGTTATGTTGATATTTCTATGATTGGAAATATTCTGATTGATTTTTGAAAAAAATGATCTCGAGTTTGATTCTCTATCTGATGGACTGAAGGGGTTACTCCTTAGACTTGCAGAAACTTTCTGATGAAACTTGAAAACATGCATTCTGCAAAACACTTGCTTTTCTTAGTTTGTAAATAAACCATATTTGTCATGTAGGTTACAGGAAGTGACAATGAAACTGCACAAGGTCAACAAGCTTCCCTCGTTGTTCTTGCTAGACAACGCTTTGTCGCAATGGTGGTATTAGATACTCGGCAATATTTTATGCACCGATACATACACCACAACAAGTTCTTGTACCAACATGTGCATTCTTAATATCACAGTCTGGTAGTGCCATACGCTTTTGGAGCTTTGTACAACCATCCCTTAGAAGGGCTGATTCTCAACACGGTTGGTGGTGCTTTAGCTTTCCTATTATCAGGCATGTCCCCTCGTGCTTCAATATTTTTTTCTCCTTTGCCACTACCAAAACTGTTGACGATCATTGTGGGCTATGGCTACCTGGAAACCTTTTCCATATCTTTACAAATAATTCTGCATATCATGATATTCATCACCAGCTCTATGGCACCAAATATAACTTTTCCCAGCCATTCTTTGTGACTTGGTATAGGATTCTTGGTACTTACATGTCATATTCCCTTGAGAAAAGAACTGTTGGTGGTTTTGAAGCACAGCTTGCCAAAGAATGCAAGGAAAACTCACAAGAAAAATGGTCACTTCCAGCAGCAAAACGCTACCAACTATGGTTTCATTTTATTTTATTTCATTTCTTTATGATTTGTATATATACCTACATGATTACATACATGTGTGATATATGGTTGTGTAGTAGCTCATTTTGTCATAGAAGTGTTTGAGACATATAGTGAAAGCTAAAGCCCCTTCTTGGAGGTATCTTGCGTTGTTCTTGGTAAGTAAGTCTTGAATTTGCATCAGGAAAACATTTTTTCGAACAGAAGATCACTTGTTCTGTATCTGATCGAAATAACAAACGATAATGCTCTGATTTTCTATCTGTAGTAAAATCAATCCCCTTAATGGTAGGGATGATCGTGGCGACAATTTAATCAGAGGGAAAGTATATGGTTTTAATCAGCTGTATAATGTCATTTATCATTATGGTTTTAATCAGCTGTATAATGTCATTTATCAATCTCAGAGGTGTCTCTTAATAGATAGAATAAATCTCATTAATCCCCAACTATTAAAGGAATTTTAGTCCGAGGACCACCATATCCACTTAATTAGGCAGTGATCAAAATACTCTGATATTTAGTTGTTTGTCCAATGTGAGATGTTTATTCAAGAATACGACAGGGTTTTAATTTATATTCCTCCCTGGACCACCTTCATTATAGTTCCCACTTTTTTTTCTTTTCGACTCTGGATGAGGTAGTTGGCCATTTAAGATCCTATCTGGAAATTTAGGCATAATGTCTATCAAGTTGTCCGAGATATTGAAATATCCATCATTAATGATTGTAATGCCTGGTTACGATCACAAGTGTATACGCTAAATGTAAGGACAACGGATTTCAAGGGTTATTTCATGCATCGTTAGGAAAAGAATACAAGGAATCATACCTAAGAAGGCATTCTCTTTTTATGAACAATCGAAAGCACCGCTCGCACAGAGCTTGAATCGATGTCTCCTAATCCAGTTTTAGAATCCTCCATTGAATCCTCTGGGATCTATATTGAATATAGAGATAATCATTCTTTAGTTAACATGTTTAAATAGTGGGAAAACCCGGAGGAAAATCAAAGAAAAATGTTTTGAGTATAAGACCAAATATTGACCACGAAAAGTTAAAAGGTCAAGGTTCGAAGCTTTTATATAAGTGAACGAGTCGATTCTTGAATTATTTTTGCAGGTTCAAGTGTTACGGTTTTCACCTATAAGCTGACCAATTTTTCCCAGTTCTTATAACATTATCGAGAAATAGAAGGTGAACCCCTTCCTTTTCCTCCCATTATCCAGAGAAGATAAAATAAAGCAATAAATTTCATTTTTTTTCTTCTCAATTTTTTCCTTTCAATCCTGTCCTTGTCCACCAATCGAAACACGCTGGAAATGTTAAATGTAATGTGTATGTTTTATCAGATGACATTAGATGAGAGGATCCCTTATGCCCATTTTGGTGCTGGTAGAGGGCCCTGCCATTAATAAGGTGGTTGTAGAATGGACCGCAGCCTACTGTTATTGGTTGTGACTTTTATTGGGGCAGCGTGTCACCATCGAACTCATTCTTTGCTTAAATAAGTTTCAATGTCAGTACTGTTGTGATCCACTTAGTATTACGTTGATAAATTTCGACTTTCATTTTGTTCATTATTGCTCTCATACAATAAGAAGCCCTTTGTATGTTTACCAACTTTTTTTGTTTTTTGAAAGTAACTCTACGAAGGCTTTCATGACATATTTTGTGCTTTTCTTAAGAGTGGAAGAACTTGCGATGACTATTAAATTTAGAGAAAATATCTTAGATAAGATTCAAGTGTTTTAATTTTATTTTTATTCAAATTGCTACATCGGTTGAGTGCTTATTCATAACAGAAATAAAAATAGAAATATAGTCTTAGGAGGAGACAAAGAACTTGCCTATCTGAATATTTCTCAATGTCTAGATTATTCATAGAACGCGATCCACTGTTTCAAGTAGAAATCAAAGAATTTCTTGGTAAGGAAAGACCCATTCAATCTTCTCCGATAGATGGTAAGAGTTTCGTACGAGTTCGAATCTTACTAAGAGGTTCAATAAAGATCATAAATAGTTGAAGAATCCCAAGATCTTGCTTTTGAACCTTCGTGACACTCCGAAAATAAAGAATCTTCAGTCAATGGAAGTAACGCCAAGACAGGAAGCTAAAGAGAACAAAAAATTAAATCTCATGTGACCTCGACATACTCGTTGTGATACATCGCGGGTAATATTTGGTAGGCTCATTGTCAAATTTACTACTAGAATCAAGAGCAAGCCAATGTCTGTCCGTGACCCAACTCTAGCATGTCTAAAGCTTCATCTATATCTTCATGAGCATAGCCAAATGCATCTCCTGCATAGCCACATTTTCTAGAGCACGATCTCTAAGTGCAGCTTCCCTTTGTTTCACTTACCTTGTTCGGATCTTTTTTCATGTCGACCGAACTAGCAGCCTCTTCCGCAGTTTTATTTCTTGAAGAAGTTGATTTACTATAGCTAGAAAACACTCTATGCACCAACTACTCAACTGCCTATTTTAATTGTCTTTAACATTGTGGTTTCTAAAGTGATATAGCTCTCAAGATGTGTTTATTTGTGTTAAAGAAACGTAAATATAGTTGTAAGAAACTCTTGCACGAGAACTTAAGCTACTTTATTCTGCTCATTATTAGCTATCAACTGTTAAATCACTTGGTAACAATGGAAATGCTTTAGAAACATATTACAAAATATAATTTATTGAATATATAACAGATGTGTTGCACGTCTAGAATGCTATCTAGAGAGAGCACCTGCATCAAAAGAGTGTTGTCTGTTTCGTTTATCGAACGCCTTCAGCTTACTCTCGGAATTAAATCTCGTCAACGGTGTGAATGACTCCGATCGATGACTTCTTGCATTAGGAAATGCATCCCCTGCAACTCTAACAGCTGTTTGACTTTTACAACCCGAGAGAATGCTTGGACGGCGCCATTTTGGCGGATTTTGTACCGTCTTCTGGGGATATGCTATGGTGGTGGCGGCTGAAGCACCGGTTGTGGTTGATCTTGGCTCTTCAGTGTCCGACATGGTGGAGAAACCAGCAGCGCTAGCGGTGATGACACTCCACTCTATGCTGGCTTCACTAGGTGCGTAACAAGTTGTGGGGGTAATGCAGCTGGACATGCTATTGCCATCTGATTCTTGCCTTGTAAGAAAGGGATTGGCATTTTTCGACAAACTTTCAATCTCGAATAAGTCTGAACTTGTATCGCTATCGCTGTCGTTGTACATTCCAGTGGAACTCGCTGGGATTTCAGTTTCTTCCACTCTTGGAGAAATTTTATCCCAATTCAACATTGTTAACTTTTTCTCGAGTGTGGATGAATTCTTCCCATTCTCTAGTATTGGGGAGCCAAAAACATCAAGAGATTTTCTGGTCGAATTATCCTGTGCTTGTAATTCAATTTTAACTGCTGGATTCTCTGTCTTGGGATTAAAAACTGGGAAGCTGAAATGATCATCTATCTTCAACTTAACTCGTATTTCATCGAGTTTTTTGCACTGCCAATCCTCCTTGCTAGTAACCATATCACCATTTTCAAGCTCTTGTATTGCTTTGCCATTGTCCACCCTGCTGCTAAAGCTCTTGTTAAGATAGTTATCGCCTGTACAATCATCAATATCTACTGAATTCTTGTCGTTGCACGAGCAATTGCAACCAATGCTGGCAAGGAAGCTCTTCATGTTACTCTTTCTGCAGGGTTGCTGATTTCTTGGAATATTTTGCAATAACACGCTTCGACTATTCCAGCTTGATTCAGAATGAATACTTTGAGTTGGTATCGTAGTTTTTTCTTTTATATCAAATAGTTGAATGGGGTCTTTTTTCTTGTTCGGCTGATTTGGTAATTCCTTGGTTTTTGGGTTGTCATTTTGCTTCTCATTGAAATATTTATCAGCAGTGAAAATGTCAATTTCTCTGTCTTCTGCTTTCTTTCTTGCAAGGTGAAAGGGTTCATGTGGGGTGGAGGAGGAGGAATTTCGGCTTTGATTTGAGTCTACTGGTTTAAGTACAATGGTTTCTTCCCCTCCATTTAAGTACAAAGGAAAGGAAGTAGCCACGTGATTGTGTAAAATGCTCGTACTGGACGTTGAATTCAGTTTCATAATAGACAGGTATTGTACAAATGATTAAAGAGAAGAATTTGTATAGCAGAATCTTGAAATTTGGCAGGAATTGCTAAGGTTTGATGAGTAATGAAACTGCTGCAGGGAGAGGATAAACAGAGGAAGAATTTGGCTGAATTAATGAGAGCAATGAGAATCACACTTAAAAGTAGCCACAAGGCGTGTACAAATATGACAATAAGTTTGGTTTACCAGATGATGACTATAACTCAATTGACTGTTTTTAAAGTCCGGGACTTATTTAGCCTTATTTGGTCCCCTAATATTTCGAAAATAATTTTCTCTCTTATTTTCAATCACATTTTTCAATAAAATAATATTACATTCAAACCTCATACTTTTCCTTATTTTGTAACCACATATTCCTATCAAATTACTATTCAAAAATGCATTTTTATAAAAGCAAAATGGGTTTGGATAAGGAGGGTTGGAAGGGCTAACCAGGAAGAAGTTCTGTGGGGGGCTACAGGCTGAAGGTTGTGATGTAATTTCTCGATTTCAATCTTGAGAACTCGAGTCGTATTTTTTCAAAAGTGGTACTATTTTTTTTCTATATAGTTTAATCTCTTTTAGTAAACCCATGGATTTGATTTGAGTCTACCAACTTGTACCATTTTTTCTAGGGCTAGACAAAACTCTCGAATCGGACCTGAAACGGACTGAACCAAATCGAATCGAGCGGTTCTTACGGGTATCTGAATCAAGAACCGACAGGTTTGGTTTGGTTCGGTTCTCAGTTTTAGACTGAAAATCGAATATCCATAGTTTTTTTTATCTTAAATAAGTCAAATTATTTTATTTTATAAATAAATTTACTAACTAATTAATTCAGCTCAAACCCAAAATATGATTTTCCTATTTCTAATTTTCAGCCGAAGTCCAATTAATCAAAATGACCAAAATTTTATCAAAATCTCTTATTGTACCGTAATACCGTTTCTGTCTGAAGAAATCGAATTGGAAACCTCTCTTTATTATTGTGAGCTCGATATCTTCCTCTTCCTGCAATTTTATTTGTCAAATTTATGGAGAACTCAACAAAGAGAAGCTCAAAAGATACCACGAGATTGTATTACGTTATTTTGAGTTAAAATTGAACATGTCATTAGTTGAATTAATGTAACGTTGTTATAAATATAAAAAAAAATACTTATTTTACGTAACTCGAGAAATGAGCGGAACCGTTGCCGAACTCGAACGATTCCATGATTAAATTTGGATCCCATAGGTCCATTTGCTAAATACCTGAATATTCGGGGTTCGATTCAGTTCTAAGAGAACCGAACCAAATTGAATCGGATCATGTCCAACCTAATTTTTTCCTTTCCTTTATTAATTAGATTGTTTGTTTATCTATATCTGAATACATGGCTCCTCAGAGAAAACCTAAACCAGGACAAAAAATTGTTCCACTGATTGACATTAGCCACAGTAAATCTGCTCACATGGCTACTCTCTCTGCAATACCTGAAAATAGTCTTGTCAGGTTATCCAGTAAAAGGGTAATAGCTCAAGAGGATGGAACAATATTGTAGAGAATATTTTAGCCATTGTTTTACTTTCTTTAATGATGTCCAACGCCATATGGTTCATCTTACCGAAACAGGCCGTGAAGATGTCCACCAAGTCTCAAAGCATTCCGTGCTAGACAGTTCTGTAGAAGAACTTGTGTGTTCTTTGTCTTGTACGAAGCACAAGCTTGGAATTACTTAGGGACTCGTTATTTTCTGCATTTTTGGTCTAGACTACGGAAGAATATTATTCAAAATTTTAAAAAAAATCCACTGGTTTAACATACCACAACTTACTACATTAATGACATGTTTTTACCTGTTGAAATGCCAATATGGAGACAGTCACAAGCAAGTACCGTTTGCCTGAGGATTCTTCATAAAATATATGTTTCCCAAAAAAATTCAAGAATCAATAGTCGATTGAAGCCCCATCATTGTACTGTATTGACACAAGAATTACACAATAATTCTCCACTTCCTTTTTGACAAATCACCTGTATATAAATCGTTATGTAACTCCATTATGTACAAGTAAAATTCTTCTTTATCGAATACCAATTGCTAGGACGAGGCAATTATCACATTTATATAGTAACCCACCCTTAAAATAGTTTTATAAAAACTGAGTACTCGAGTGGTTAAAAATCTTTAAGTCTTAGCTTAATAATGTGGGATGAAACTAAATCAAAATATAAATTTGTTCACTTGTGTCGGCAGAGAGCTAAAAGGAAATTAGTGTTTGCAGCATGTCTTTATTCTCTCATTTCTATTTTATTTTACTTGGTTTTTTATTTCTTGGTTGGTGGGGTGGGGATATTAGGTGTGGGCAGAAGGTTGTCTGCCTTGTGTACTCGAGTTATACATTTACCTAATGTACAACTTGATCACATGAAACCTCCAAAATACAGTTTGTAGAGTACTCACTTTAATTCTGCCTAATTTGTTTGAACTCCACTTCTGAATCCTCAAATCATTATTCAATGCTACCGAATGCTATGTTTAAAATGTCCAATATAATGTGTCTAATACCGAAATATCTCGAGGACCCCATGTCCCTCATCTTCATACAAAGAACTATAATCGAAATCCTTAAAATGTTTTCATAATTTGTGAGTTATACTGGTTTGCCATAACCTTCGGATTCTAGCCATTTCGATGTTTACTCCCTATCATGCTGGCTAGATGTTTTGCGAGCTATACATGTCTACACATATACAAGCAATCCGAGGAAAAATGTAAACAGAGACAATCCTTATACCATGTCCTCAGAGTAGACTAATACGAGTATGTCACATTATTTGCAGCAATTTTGCCATAATCTTTAGATATATTGAACCAAAAGGTACTTCAAATGGGATAAAAATAGCTTCAAATATCAAGTGATGATGTGAATAGAGGGCAAATCAACAATAGGATGCTCAAATCAACTTTAGAGACTAGAAACTGACAAATAAAGGGTAAAGAAAGTCATACCAATCTTCTCAACGATAGTGGCAATTGAATTAGAGATAAGAAATGAGAAATCAATCTACGGAGTACCTGCATAACATCACTGATTTGAACGAGAACTACTAGAAGCCACAAACAGTATTGTTTGCTCCATATCATCGCGGCAAGCAACAGTTGGACGCGGCAAGCCTAGGGACATCGATGTAAAAGAATCTCAAGAATAAATGTTGATGTTACAAGTACAGTTTGATCAATAGGGGCTAATCAACACATCCAAGGGCAAAAATTTTACTTGCGGCCAAACGTATCTTGTAACCGTGGAGTTGTACGAGGGATAAAAGAATTGCTCCTTGGAATCCTGTCGACTGCTAGTCTTGCTTTGATATTGCACTGGCTTTTCACAGCACTGCAGTGGAGTTGCCCACCCAATATTGTTTAACTGCAACTAGTATTTTCTCGGGGACAAGAGGACCGTCCTCGTGATCTACCAACTTCGATTCATATCTCATACCTCCTATAATCTTCTTCACCTTGACAAGCACATCCACTTCGTCTCGGAAAATAATTGCACCTTCTGGCCGCAGTATTCGGTCCATCTCTAGAAGAATGTCTTCAAAGTTACACATGTATCAAGTTGATCGAAGTTAAAGGTAGACATCATTAAGATTCATATTTTGAAATTTAAAAATGACATGAGTGTCAGATATATTGATGCGAAGGCTTGCCCCAATGTGAAGCCATGAATAACCTCTATCAAGCATCCATTTCTCAAATGAAAGCAGAATTGTCGCATAAAGGTAATACTTACTTATTTTTGTATAAGCTAAAAATACCATTAGCATGGATGAGGTCGTACGTCCTTGGATATGTAGCGAAGGCTTCATACCTAAATCAGAAAAATTATGGTGAGCAAAATAACTATTTTCAGGTTTCAACTGTAAAAGTGTAAAATCAAATATAAAGCTAAACAGAAGAACGATGCTCAACACTGCACAAGCCCGTAAAAGTTAACGCTAAAAGGTCACACTCGACAAAACAAATGCAAGCAAAAAACATTTTTATCCTGAGAATTGCAAATACACAACAATACTACAACAGCCTATCACAGGACCAATTCATGAG